>GG745364.1:18395-120169 GCA_000151295.1 Allomyces macrogynus ATCC 38327 | reverse complement strand
TGCAAGTGATCGCCCCGCACGTGGCCGGCCCGCATGGCATGGACCGCGCACCGCGTTCGACGCACGCGCCCGTCACACCCATCGACTGGCGCGATCGGCCGTGCACAACCACCCACCACCCCCGCACCGCGCCTCCAGCATCCCCCGCCGCGTCGACCAACACCACCACATCGACGACCCACCGCACGGCACTTGTCCGCACCACCTGCACCCCACGCGCCCAGCATGCCCAAACCCGCGACCGCACCCGCCGGCATCCCGCACCACCGCCTTGCCAACGCCCCACCGCGTTCGAAACGCCAACAGCCCACCCCGGCCCGCCCACTGATCGACCTGATCCCAGACCGCGAAGCGCAACGGCTCGCGCGCGCCTCCGGCGTCTTTGCGCAACTCGACCGCGCGCACGCACTCCGCACCGCGCCCGTCGGAGGCGCGCTCGTCTCACAAACCGTGCTCTACACAGTCCTCCTCGTCGGCGCCTATGCCGGGATTGAAGTGTTGGTGTACCAGCAGTTTTTCGAAGACCATTTATGGCAGCACGTGTTTATGCGCATCTGGAAGGAGACGATGGTGGGGCCGGCGTTGGCCGTGCTCGTGTACTTGACGCACGGGTACGCGCACGTGCGGGGTGTTCAGTGGGGGATGAGCGTGGGGGTGGTGGCGATCGTGACGGCCATGATGCGCACGATTGTGTCGCGGTCGGCGTTGGGGGAGATGTTGAAGGTGCCCGGCATGGCGGTGGTGGCGGTACGTGCTTGGAGTTGAGAGTGCGTGGAGTAACCGTGAACTGATTGCGACAGACGATGGTGTAGCTCTACTTTATCGCGCAACTCCGCCTGACCCTCGTTCTCGCGTCGCTCGCCGCGTCGGCTGCCAGTTACAGCCTGCTTGCGCTCGTCAAACCCCTGTAGCATACATCCCAAAGTCATCGAAGCCAAGTAAAAAACTGCTTCTTTGTTTGGTCATCGACGACTCCCTCTCTCGCGGCGCGACCACGCGCGCCGCCCCGCATCGGCACAGATTGATCGATAAATATCATGCGGTCAACAACGACAAAACGAAACGACAACGACGACAGCGACAACTCACTCGGTCTTGAACGTGACGATTCCCTTCTCCATCCAGGCCCCAAAGCACGCCTGAATCTCCTCGGCGAGCAGCGCCGGTTCCTCCATGGCAATGAAATGGCCGCCGCGGTTATGCACGGCCCAGTGCTGCACGTTGAACTACGCACACCCAAACCCGCCCGTGTCAGTCTCTCGGTCCATCGCCAATCCAAGCCCGCAAAGAACGTACGTAGAACTTGGCCCAGCTCTGCGGCACCTTCATAATCTCCTTTGGGAACACGGCGCACCCAACGGGCGCCGTGATCCGCGCACTGATCGACGGCGAATAGACCGACCCGTCTTCTTGAATCGTCATGTCCTCCTTGTAGAGCCGCATCGAACTCGAGATTGTTTGCGTGAACCAATACAGCGAAATGTTGGTCAGCATCGTGTCGCGCGGCAGGAACAGGTCGGGCTCGCCCGCGTGGTGCGTCCATTGCGAGAATTTCTCGTAGAGCCAGGCGAGCAGACCTAGTTTGGGGATCGGTGGAGAGGAGAATGAGTTGACAGGATGACGACGGGCGGGATGGGGTGGAGAGGAGAGACGCACCGACGGGCGAGTCGTTGAGCGCGTAGGCGGGCGTTTGCGGCGTCATGGCCTGGATCTTTTGGTAGGCTACACACGCAGTGGAAAAAAAAAAACGACAGCGTGAGCGAAACAGCATCGCTTGCGTCGACCCTCGACGAGCATGTACCCGTGTACTGCTTCAGGAAATCCTGCGTCTCCTCGAGCCTACCCGTGCGAAAGAGAATCGTCAGCCACAGTCCCATACATCACGCCAAACCAAACCGAGACATACCACTTGAGCTCCTGCTTGCTCAGCACATAGCTGCCCTTGCCCGCATAAATCAACAGCAGGTACGGCAAAAAGCCCACCGATTTCGGCGGCGGTACGACCACCAAATTGATATGAATGCCCACACAGTTCTGTACGTGGTTCACGGCCAATTGCCGCGCAATAATCGACCCCCAATCGCCACCCTGCGCCAGGTACTTTAAGTAACCCAGCTTGACCATGAGCAAGTTGAAGACGCGGGCCATTTCCTGCGTCCCGAAACCCGGTTTCTTGGGCGCCGGCGAGAAACCGTAACCGGGGAGCGAGGGCACGACGACGTGGAACGCCGGCTTGTGCGGTGGCGGGTTGGTCAGCATCGGGATGATGTCGAGAAACTCGACAAACGACCCGGGCCACCCGTGAATGAGCAGGAGCGGGACGGCGTCAGTGCGGGACGAGCGCGCGTGGATAAAGTGCAGCGGGACGCCGGTCACGGTGGTCGTGAAGTGCGGGTAGCTACATCAGCGGGCATGGTGGGCGTCAATCGTCGAGTCACCGGCATCCAGTCGGGTGGAAAGCACTACGACGCGTACGAGTTGATGCGGTCAAACTGCTTGCGGAAATCAAACTCGTTGGCCCAGTAGTCGGCAAGCGCCATGAGCTCCGACTTGGGGACGCCTACCAAACATCAGTGTCCGTGGTCAGTCCCGCACGCATCGTCACTCCATGAGCACCGGACCCGGAAGGGACATGCGTGCGCGTCCCCGCGCCCCTGCTCGATCGTCCGCGGACGGGGGCGGCGGCGCCACAGCAGGAGGAGCGCAGAGTCCCTCCCCTCCTTGAGCACGCCATCATCCCAAGGTCCCAGTGGCGTGATCTGCCACGACCCATACCATAGGTCCACTCGGCGCCAGCCATCTCGTCGGGCCAGCGCGTGCGACGCACGCGGTCGCGCAAGTCGTCGATCATGTCGTCCGTGAGCGTGAACGTGAAGGGGTGCGGCGGCTCGAGGGCCGCGGGCGTCTTGTCGGCATTGTCTGAGTCGGAGGCTGGCGACGACTTGTCCTTGTCGGGCACGGCGGGCGCGGGCGCGCCATTCGCGTGTGCGTGGCCCGAGGACGAGGACGAGCGGCGCGACGCGCCGAGGCCGGTGACAGAGGACAGGCGGCGCGCGATGTAGCTGGCCATGCTTGGTGCGGTTGGCGCGGGTACTGGCGCTGAGGGTGCGGGCGCGGGTGCGGGTGCTTGGCGAGCAGTGGGTCAGTTGCGAGCAGCGCGCAGCGTGTTGAGAGAGGAGTGGGGCCGTCGGCGAGCAGCGGGCGGGTGGGGCCAAAATCCTTGTCAGCGGCAGGGCGAGCAAGCGCGGGCGGGGCCCCGGGCGTCGACCAACTTGAGGGCGCCAAGAGTGGCGAACTGTTGGCGGGCAAGCGGAGCGCGACGGAAGACCGCCGGAAAAAGACAAAACGGCGACGCGACCCGCTGATCTGCGGGCGCACGTGCCAATGACCTCACGTGGCATGACCAGCAGAGGCATCGCAGTCTTGCTCCAAGTCACCCTGCCTCGTCCCTCGTGGCAGCCCGTCACATCCATCGCCGCTGATCACCCACTCCACCACCAGCAAAAATCATCGTCGTGGACGACGTTTCCGCGCGCGGTTGTCGACAGCGCCAGCGCACCCACGGCCCGCCAGCACCTGCCGCAGTCCGTGCGCTTCGAGCCGACCCTTCACGCAGTCCCGAGCAAGTGTTGCATCAACGCCACCAGTCAACCCGCCAACTTCAACCATGGACGCCGGCAACAACGACGCGGCCATGGCCGACGCCTACGCCGGGTTCGACACGGCCACCTGCGAGCACCTCGTCTTGATGGACCAGTTCAGGACCGCACTCGAGCTCATGGTTGGTACCAAAACTTGAACAGTGCTGTCAGCCCTTCGATGAGTTCAACGCTGACCAGCATCGCGTTGGTCAATTTATCCAGCACGAGCGAGCAAGTCAGGGCGCGATGCCCGCCTGGTCGGATTTGCCGCCGGTCCCAAAACACTTGCAGTTCCCTGAAACGAGATCGATGGTAAGAAACCTCGCATCGCCAAGAATTGTGTTGCCAGGACGATGGTATCTGACGCGGTTCTCCTCGCGGCCACGTATAGTTGCTCCACGAAACCTCGTCGGCGTTCATGATTTACGAGCAAAGGTGCGGTCATTCTGATGCGCTCGACGTCGGCTCTCCCGACTCACCCGTGGATCTCCCCCTGACTTCACCAGGCCAGCCGACGACGAGGTGCTCCGGCACGAGGCGCTCGCGCACTATGTCCACCAACTCGACCGGTTCATCAGCCACTATGCCGACAAGACGGGCGAGATTGACCCGAACGATCCCATCCAAGTGCAGGTACAGCAGGCTTCCCCGCTCGGCTCGGAACCACCCCCCCCCCCCCCCGCGCGTGCACTGTTGACACCCCAGCGGACCCGATCTAGGAAGGGTCGTTCCAAGCCACCGCCAGCAGCATCCTCGCCATGATCCGTGTCCTGCTGATCGACGACGACATTGACGACTGGCGCGAAAAGTTTCGCGAGGCGCTGGCCACAACCAGCTTCGAATTTAGCGACGAGGAAGTCGACAAAATCAAGCGCGCGCCCACGTCGGTCGCCGACTTTTACCAGTGCCTCAAGCAGTACGTCGTCGAATTCCGCGGGTTTTTTTGATGGGATGAGTCAAATTTGACGCTGTCACGTCCGTGATCTGTAGGCTCATGCTGATTGGCGACACGCACGAGGCGCTGGCGTACCTCCGCGAGCACAGCAAGTCGATGCGCGGTGTCGACCCGGAAGTCGTGCTCGCGCTCAGTGTATGGCCCCACTTCCTCATTGACTAGTTTGTCCTCCTCTCATCTCACTTGAATCGCACCCCCTCATGTAGCAAAACCTGGAACTCGCGCACCATGACCCGGCGCGCGTCAAACCGCGCGCGAAAATCTGCACAGCGCGCGCGCACGCAGCCCAGCAAACAGGCGACCCGCTTGTCGCCTCGCTCTTCCACGTGCTCGGCGGCAACGCCGCCATGATCGCGAGCGATTTTGACACGACCACCTGGCAACAGGGGCTCTGCGCGTCGCTGCGGTTCGGGTGCGCGCCGGCCACCTCGCGCGACGAGCTCTGGGACCAACTCACGGCACTGCTCGACGTGTACGAGGCGCATGTGCCCGACGGCGCCGTGCCATTCATGTCCGTGCACGACGAACTCGTCTACCGGCTGCTCCGGCGCGACGGCGCCGCGGTCCTGACGCTTGCCATGGGCATCGACCCGTGGCTGGCCACGCACTTGGCGGCGGTCTTTGAGGAACTGCCCAGCTGGCTCGGCGACACGCCCTACGCGCACCTCGAACTGCACTACATGTACATGGGCTACCTGATCTACATGTCGCGCGCAGCCTGGCGTCCGGCCGTGCAGTACTGGGAATTCGCGGGGGACCTCGCGCCCGTCCTGCACAATGCACTCATGCACGACGTCGCTGACCCGCGCCAGGCGCTGCGCAACCCGCGCCGCGCACGACTCGCCGTCCAGCACGCCGTCACGGCCGTCCCCGACCTGTACCCGTCGATCATTGACGCGGAACACGCGCTCGCGCGAGACCTCGACGCACACGGCCGGCCCGGGATGGCCGTGTCCACGATCCTGCGCCGCGATCCGGACTTGTCCATGTCGGCTCCGCGCGCCGCGGTCGAGTCGATCGTGCATGCGCTGTTGCGGCGCGCCGCGCGGCACGCGGATTTCCGGCTGCTCCTGCACGTTCAGGGCATGCGCGCCGAATCGACGCAGTCGCGCGCGCTACATGCGGCACACGTGTTGGGCGTCTACTTGCGCGACCATACGGACCGGCGCGCCACGTATGCGAAACGCGCGCGCGCGTTGGTGGATGTGTTGGAACATGCGGGCGCGGACATGCCGCCGGTGGCATTGGCGGCGTTGTTGGATGGGACGGTGGAAGTCGTGCGGCATCCAGAGACGCAGAAGGTGTTGAAGGCGAAGGACGCGGTGGTGTTGCTCAAGGCGGTGAATCGGCTTGACGTGGTGCCGGATTTGAAGAAGGTTGTGGCGGATGCCGGGTTGGATGCGGGCTGGGAGACCACGTTGAAGTTGTTTAGGGTGTATGCGTTGCGGTTGGCGGCGCCAGGGAAGGCGATGGCGGCGGGTGTGGGGGTGGGGACGGCGCGGAGGCGCGCGTGAGGGTCATCGTGACGGAGTTGGTGAGCGTAACGGGTTTGAACAGAGCTGGTCCACTTTTTTTGTGTGCGTGTGAGATTTACTGCGGGTCTGTTTATGTGAGTTGTGATGTGAGTTGTGACTGGTGGTTTCGGCTTTGGGTTGGCTGGATTGCCGAAAGTCATGTCCCTCTCTTCCGCAAATGGCCAACCACACGTCAGCCGAGGCGTGCAACTTGACGCCACGACCAAACCGACGTGGCAAAAATTATTTGTGCTGGTCACTCACACTTCCCAATTCCTGATCTCTCGTTTGGAGGGTCTTGTTCTTGCGCACTTGCAGCAGGGAGATCCCATGCGCGTGCGCTGTCACCAGTTTCCACGCCCATCCTACGATCAGATCAAATCAGATCAAATCAGGTACGAATCCTCGCTGCCGTCCTGCAAGTTTAGGGGGCTAACTTGACGTCGTCCTTCCCAGACGGCCGCCGTCTTTCCCCAGCAACATTCCGACCACCACGCCGCCGACGATGTGGTCATGGACGAAGCCGCGCCGCCCACCTACGCCACTACCCTCTGGTCCACGTCGCACCTCTTCCTCGGCACCTCAGGCGTCGGGGTGCCGGATGAGAAGAGCGGGTGGAGTGGGGTCTTGGCGGGGCAAGTGAATCGTTGGTGCCAATGGTAGGGACGACAATGGCGGTGGGGAGCGCGTACCGCGCCCGGGGTTGCGCGTGATCGAGGAGCACGGGTTCCAGACGGCGCTGTGGGCGAGTTTGCAGGGGACCGGCGCGCAGGAAGAAGTGTCGGCCGACGCTCAGGCGTCGAGATCGGGCTCTTTCCCAGCAAGTTGTGTTGGCGGCGTGGGAATCACGGGCGCGCAGTGATTGGGTGGGATTATGGCGATGTGTTCGCTGCTAGAGTGCGCAAGTGGCACGATGCGCGTTGGTCGAGGCAGATGGATTCTGAATTTATGCGCATTTTGTATCATTCATGGTAATCTGTCCTTGTCTCCTTGCCTCTGGGTCTCGATCAAGCATGGGGCGTGTAGCGGCTTGAACGATAAAGTATTCAAAACTATTACCAACCAGCAACCACTCTTGGTTTTCTACAACCCCCGATAAAATCTTCCCACGGTTTCCGCGTATTCCCTTGCTTTTGCCAGCCTTGCACTCGCGCGCGTCGCGACTGGTGATAGATCATGAGCGGAATGCATGGATTGCGCATTCCCGTTTGAAACTGATGATTTTACTTGATAGATGACGTGCCTCATTCTGTTGCTACATTGTCACTCTCGCCCAAAGACACTGAGTACCATCAAAGAATTGATGCAGTCTTGTAGGTGTAATTGGATCGGTCTCCTCGACATCGAATGAGGTGGAAACCATTCCTACGACGTGATCTAGCTGCAATGGAGCGTGTCACTCTTATCAGTCATATCCTCGTTGGCACTCCAGACAGCTCGGGCCAGACAACTCGGGTGCCACGTCAACGCCGCCGATGTGGGTATCACTTCCACGTCAGCCGACCCTGGCGCTCCAACCATGGAACACCGAAAACAGTTCCACGTCAGTTTTGCAAATGTGGGGACGGCCAAGAATTCACGGTATGCAACGCGGAACTGACGCGGTCCGGTCCATTCCCTCACTATAAAGACGGCACTTGGCCCTCGCTTGGCTTCTCTCGTTGATCACAAGCCTGTTGGCCAACTATTCTCACACACCTTCCCAGGAGCACCCATTATTTTCACAGGTACAGATGCTGTTGTGCCTCGACAGATTCACGCGAAGAGCACTAACGCAGACAACTCTCAATGTTACCCAGTCGACCGGACATGACTGTCTTGTGGCCCCACGACCATTTGGAGAACGAGGAAAACAAGTTCTTTGCACCGGGCCACACGGTCGAGGCCAACACCATGAAGAATGACAAGGAGCCCCAGGCGGATGCAAATCTTGAGGAGGGCAACAACCTCTCGATGGAATTTCCCGCAACGGAAATTCAGTTCCCTGGCTCATTTCCCACGTCCTGCTCTTCGACGCTGTCATTTCAGGACTCACAGCAGCAGGCATCGTCCTCGTCGTCATCGACACCTCTGCTTCCATCATTCTCATCGTTGCCGGTCTCACCGCAGTTCATTGAGCGCCCGTTTGGAGGCCGAGACTATGGTGCACTGGGCGAAATGTACTCGCCGCCAGTCGAAATTTTGTTTACAGGCACATTCTCAGAGGTATGCATGATTTTGTTCAAACCAAGCGCCGATACTCTCGCCTGCAGTGAACACATCTCGGATCCCTCCATGGAAATACATAGGCTCAGCGGCACGCGTACCGGTCGCACAAATGGCTTCTCGTCGACGTTTACGACCCAGCAGCCAACATTGAATCACTGAGACGATCCTACGACGTGTGGCGCAATGAAGTCGTCAAGGACATGGTCCAACAGAGCTTTGTGCTCATCCAAATGCCGATTTCCACCAACCGCGCGGAAAAGGAGAGTGTTGCCGTCTACGAACCAAGCACGGGCAAGTGTATTGCCATGATTGGTGGTAATCCCCATGCTGTCGCTATGCGTCGTCCTGCACGTCTCATGAACGATCCCAACGACGTGGCCGAGTTTTTGCTCGACGTTACAACCAAGTACGGTGAGCCGAAAACCACATTCATGCCGCCACCCGAGTTCCTGTTCAGGGGCACCTTGTCCGAGGTGCGTTCGAAAGTCGATGTACAAACCACGAGCCACTTGGGTCAACTCACTTTGCCTTTTCTCACCTGTGACTCTAGGGCCGCCATCTAGCAGCAGTCGAGCACATGTGGCTCATGGCGGAATTCTATGACCCGGCTCTGGTTGCATCCCGACTGGAATCTCGGGCGGGTAACTTTTGGTGGGAAGAGGCCGTCTGCCGCGCGATCCGCGGCAAGTTTGTCTTGATTCAAGTGCCAATCTCTGCTGGTCCCGAAGGAGAGGAGCATGTGGCCATTTACTGCCCACACTTGCTAGACCAGAACGACACCCTGATTAGAGGTAACATGCCCTGTTCCGTCTACAAGGAGCCTGCACTCACAAGACCCGAGCTGTTTGCCAAGTTTGTGAGCACGTTTTTTGCGTCACATGCTCTGCCGGTTGCTTCGATGCGCATGAGCCACTCTACCTCCGTGTGGGGTACCTCAACAGAAGGAGATGATGCCGTTAACTCGGTCGCCTACCAATTTGCGCTGATGGCAAGTATCCAGGACAGCCGCGAGGCGTTGCCTTCGTATGTGGGAGCGTTGAGCTCTGACATGCGTGTGGCGGATACGGCCACTTCGGCCGAGCAGAAATCCCAGGACCTGAATGTCGATGAGAAACTTTGCAGCACCATTTTCGAAGCCACGATCTCTCATCCCGAGCAGGGGCGGGTGGGCCACAGTCACGTTGCTACTACAAGTACGGACAGCACGAAACAGGAAAATGAGCCCGAGGAGAAGGCTTGACAGCGTGAACAGGAGTTGGTGTGTGCAAGCGTGAACGGCGAGATGGCGGCATGATGTTTTTCTCAAAGTGGAATTGTTTGTGAAAGTGCGGATAAACACAGCAGCACATTTATCTTCCCTCATCCTCCTCAACTTCTTCAACCAACATTGAAATCCACGAAATCATCATGGGAGGGTGCAATCTGCACACAGCTATTTATTATTCGGGTCTGCCCACGTCCGAAGCACTGGAGTCATATCCTGAACACGTCCGATCAGAATTCGTTTCCCAAGAGCTCAAAAGCGTCGTATCCTGCTCCGTCTGGAAATAGCGTCGTTCTCCTTTCAACAACGTTGCCTCGCTCAGACTCTTTTGCACCGTTGTGAGTTTTTGACTGTCATGGAGGATCTGGCAGTCAACCACAACACATCACTACTGCCGCTGATACTTTTGTCAGTCGGCAGCAGCTTTTACCACTTTCTTTGTTTTTCTCTCCCTGACGGATCCTTGAGAACGCACCAGACTAACCAACGCAGCGTCTGTGCAAGCATGTTGCATCTTTCCACGGCTGATCGTCAACGAAACCGCAGGCCAGATTATTTCTGAAACTGGTTTGATGCTGTCAGTCCACGCATCACGCACACTGTTGAGCATCATGATCTTGGACAAGGTGTGTACCCAGTTGATACTCCAGGCACACTTGGGGATATGCTGAGCATATCACGCGCACCGGGCTTGAGTCGCGCGCTTCTTCAATCAAGCACGTGCGAGCCTGGCAAGCATGACGGTCGTTGTACAGGTCGGTCCTGGCCCTGCGCGTCTGGTCGACCCAACAGTCGTGATGTTGGTTCAGATTGTGCAGTATCAACTCGAGGCTGCGCCAGTCAGGACGCACGCTGCTTAATTGTTTACCTATAGCTTCACGACGGATACGATGTGGAATGCCGTCATGACCGCATTGTGAGAGAGTACCTGGAGCGCGACAGCAGGGTAGGAGCGGTCGGCATCGAGCTCAAGCGCCAGCGATTCTGTGATTGCAGCGAAGTTGGGATTGCTTCAGTAGCACGGACAAGGTTCGCACGCGCGATATCGTCGACAGAATCATGTCGCCATTATTGTTGACGTTCTTCACGCTCCTTGGCCCAACCCTCAGCTTGCCGTCATCATCGGGCAGAGGTGGCGTGTTTGTAAAAGTTGGCGGCGCATCTTTCGAGGTCCAGCCCACCTTGCACAGCGTTGCATGTCTCCCACGCGAACTAAAGCGCGAGTCCTGAGCAGCAGTCCCTGTAGGGTCCCTTTCTTTGTGTGTGCCCGTCAATCAGACTCCAACACTGCCCTCAACCTCCACTCGCGCGATCACTTGCTGCACCGCACTAGAATAACGACCATGACGACCCACACTGAAGCAGCTGCCGGCCCGCCAAATCCACGTCAACGACCACACCAACACGATGACCAATCAACACAGCCGCTGCAAGCGACTCGCGGCGACCATGGTTTGCAGCGCCATCGCACCCACAACGCAGCGCACAGCAGCGGAACCGGTCCCGCCGTGGGTGCCGAGGCCAAGCCCTTGCGTTCTGTACCAAGCGCTCAGGCAGACGACCCCGGCACGACGCTGCTCGACAAGAAACGGCATTGGGACCAAGATCAAGACGACAAGGACGACATTGAGCTCGCGCTCGACCCGTCACGCAGTGGCCACGGGCATACTGACCGTCGTCCATCATTCTTCGACCGCGTGGACACCTTGATCGATTGGTATGCGGCTCCCGCAGAAGGGATCAGATGGTGTTGCGCGCGTTGCGCCACTTTCCGAGGCTCATCGCGAGCATTTTAGGCCCGCACACGTTCTCCACAAGCTTCTCCACCGGCTGTCCGCACGCAAGCAGTCGGCAGCCGTGGCCAAATATGCCGGCCCGTCGCTCGCGGACCTTGCAACGATTCGCGACCGTGCTGCCCTCCTGGCCATGCTCGATTTACCCGCCGACCATGTCGGGCTCTCGACTGAGGATGCAACGGCGCGCGCCGTTCAATTTGGCAACAACGTCATGTCGCTGCGCACACCGCCAGGCCTGCTCGTCCTGACGCTCAACGCGGCCGCACACCCGTTTGTCCTGCTCCTCGTCGTGCTCGCGATCATTGGCGGCGCCACGGGCGACCTGAAAACGCTCACGGTCCTGCTGGCCGTGTCGGTGCTCGCTGTCGCGATTCGGGTCGTGCAAGAGTACCGGTCGTCGCGCGAAGCGACCCGGCTGCAGGCCATGACAAGCACTACGGCCACGGTGCGCCGCCGCGTCGATGCAACGTGCGAGACGCGTGACGTGGCCATCAACGTGGCCGAAATTGTCGTTGGTGACGTGCTCGTCCTCGCTGCGGGCGATATGTTCCCTGGCGACGCGATTGTGCTCGAGGCGCGCGATTTGTTTGTGACGCAGGCGGCACTCACGGGCGAGTCGGTGCCGGTGGAGAAGGTGCCAGGACCGCGCGACGCGGCAAGTTGGCTGTTGCAGTCGTGGTTCCGGCGTCGGCCGTGGAACGCGACGAGGACATGGCATTGCTCGATCGCACAACAGTCGGGTTTGCGGGGACGTCTGCGGTCAGCGGCATGGGCACGGCGCTCGTGGCCGCGACGGGAGACCAAACCTATATCGCGGAGATGGCAGCAAAACTGACGGAGATGCCGGGACTGAACGCGTTCGAGCGCGGCGTGCGCCGCGTCTCGTACATTTTGGTATGCGCAAGTTCTGGTCTTTGTTCGAGGGGCTGGTGCGTTTTGACAATCATGTTGCACCATGGACCAGCGTGTTCCATTGTCACTTTGCTGCTCCGGACGATTCACCTGCGCCATGATGTCCGCACTCCCCCCACCCACGGATACATGTTCCAAAGGAGCTCCGCGTCTCATTCCCTTGTGTTGCTGCGTTACTCGCCTGTCATGTCCCGTCATTTACCTCCTCCACTTGGAGTTCGAATCCTGGCCACGCGTGTTGACGAGTGAACTTCCTTCGTTGGACGCCGCCCTCTTCCAGTGATAGAGCATTAGCGGCAGTATGCTCTTCGCGCTCATCGATCGAGCAGGAGCTGATGTATGCTCTGCCCTTGCGGTTGAACCATGAGGACAACCATGCCACGGGCGACAGCCAAGATTCACCAAAACCCGCGTCGGCATCGGCATCGGCATGCGCGGATCGGGCGCACATCCGTTTCACATCAAACTACACTCTATCCCAGATTCAAAACACAACAAGAGCATCACAAAACCGCCAGCACCCAACTGAAACCAATCCCAACTCGCCGACCACTTCTCCTCCCCTCCCTTCCGCGACGCTACCGCCGCCGCCCACGCACCCCTGCTACGCCCTCCGTCGCCGGCATCGACATCGACCGCGCCATCCCCATCCCCATTCCCATCCCCGTACCTCCACTTCCCTCCCGGGGCCACCCCGCCCCTCCAACCGGCACCGCCGCCGCCGCCGCCATCCCCATCGCCGCACGCGCCTGACTCCGCGCAAACGGGGAACTCTGCAACAGTTCCCGATCGGTCGCGGGCATCCCACCACTCACGTCGCGCAAACTGCCCGCGCGCCGTGGCGGCGGGACTGCCGCCACCCCGGCTGGGTCGGTGATGAGCGAGGCGGCGGAGACGGCGCGGAGTGGTGGTGGCGTGGATGGGACGGTGGGCCAGGCGCGGGGTGGGCGGCGGCGGATACCGGACGTTGAAGCTGAGGGAGCGGTGCTCGTTACGCGGGTCACGACGGGTTGTGCGCGGGATGCGGATGCGGTGTGGTCGTCGTCGGACGCGGAGGTGGAGGAGGTTGGCGTGCGCCGGTGAGTGGGGGCGCGCGCTGAGTCGGATTCGGCTTCGTCGTCACCAACGTGCCCTTCGTCACCTTGCGGTGCAGGTCCTGGCACCGGCGCGGACGCTGTCGCGTTGTCGTCAGCCGACGGTGCGCCCGCGACTGCCTGCGCGGTCAAAGCAGCTGGCACCGAGTCCGGCACGCCCGGTAACGGCACCGCGATATAATTCGGCTCGACGATCCGGGACTGCACCTGGTTGCGCAGCGTCATAGTGATCAAGTCCGCGATTTTCGGCACGTCGCGCACTTTCGTCCGCGATCCGAGTAGGGACGAAATGCGGAATTGCAATTCATAGCCCTGCAACAGGGATAGGGTCACGACCGCCGGGAGGGGCGAGCCGTCGACGTCGGTTGTCGCCGGGTGGAACTCGATCGCGAGTGTGCCGCGGAGCGCGGTTACTTCGAGGAGTAGGTGGATGGGGAGCGCGGCGAGCGACGCACGCGGCCAGTTGAGCACAAGTTGTGTTTCGAGACCGAGTTCCAGGAACGAACGGGGTGGGTCGGCGTCGTGGTCGTCGGGTTCGGGCACGGGGGGTGGTGGGGAGGAGGTGGATGCGGCTGTGAGCGTGGTTGTCGATGGGGACCGTAGCAGGGCGGCGGCGGGAGGTGGAGCGGTTGCAGCGGTCGCGGTCGTGGACAGTTTCCGCGATCGGGTGGAGCCGGTGGCCGCAGAGGACCGCGACGCGACGGACGGGGCGCCGGTGCCGGTCGATACGCCGTGGTGGTGATGGTGGTGGTTGGCCTGGGTCCACGTTGACGCCTGCTTGGCGATCTCGGACAAGTTGGCGAGCTCGATTTCGAGCTCGATGCGCTATAGGCGGCCGGAACCAACCGAGTGAGATTCGCGAACCGCACCTTGCGATCAAACAGTCGAAAACAATACGTACCCACCGCTCATTCATAGCTGCCGTCGTCGCGCCACCGCGATGCGACGCTCCTCCGCCCGCGGAACTACTCCTCGCGGCGCCGGCGCCACCGTCGGGTCGGACAGGTCGCAGCCGCGCCTTGCGGAACAGCGGGAACTGGTCGTGGTGGCCGAGCAGGAAATCGGTCACGGTGATCCGGTCGACGAACGAGGGCAGCGATTTGTTGAGCGCGGCCTGGAGCAGGTCCACCTTGATCCACTCGATAAACCGCGGGTCCGAGCGGTAGTTGCCAAGGACTTCAGCGAGAAGGAAGTTGGCAAAGGCGAGCGTCTCGCCGTCGACCGAGGTTGGCGCGTCGAGGGGCGGGATGGAGGGGTCGGGTTGTGGTTGTTGCGCCGCGGTGGGAGCAGCTCCTGCCGCGGTCACCGACGCAACACTCGCGGCAGCCACGAGCTGCCGATGCAACAAGATCAGCGACGACAGCGGCAGCGGTAACGGCGTGCGCAAACTCGCCGTGCCGAGCGTCGACGCGGTCCGGCCGCGGCGGCGGCGGTCGAGCAAGAGCTGGCGCGACGTTGACGAGGAGCCGCGCGGTGAGTGGAAGAGCAGTGTGCGCGCAGCAATCAGAGCGGCGCCGACGGTCAACAGAATGCCGAGCAGCAGGCCCTTGACAAACTGCGCTGTCGCTTGCGAGGACACGGCGTGGACCAGATGCTGCACGAGCAGCTCGTCGTTGCCGCTCGAAGCGGCCGAGGACGAGGCGGCAGCCGCGGCCGCGGCGGCCGCGGCGCCGGCAGCAGACATGTTGCGTTGGGCGACGGGTTGGTGGTCGCTGGGCTCGAGGTCGTGGAGTGGTGCGGCAGGGACGCGGTTGGAGGTCGATCTCGGCGTGAAGTCGGCGCCTGGGCGCACGAGGAGCGGGTGGCCGGTGACTGCGGCAAGTGTCGTGCCGCTGCTGGGGTGCTGGTGGTGCTGTGCGCGCTAGCTGCAGCGTGCGAACAATCAAGAGGAGGAGGTGGTCGCCGTGGTTGGCGGCACCGCGACGGAGAACTTCAAGCAGGAAACGCTCGTTGCGGTGGTGCAGGCAGGGACACCCCCGCGTGAAAATCACGCTTATCCCCCGCGCCGCCTCTTCGCCGCGTCTCGCGCCCGCCGCGGCACACGTGGAGCGTGGCTGCGCGATGATCGCGACGCCGCTCGCGGCATCGACGCGCCGGTCCCCCGATCGCATGCGGAGTGGTGCTGCGCGGACGTGCCTCACGGCGTCCCTGGCCCAAGCACGTGCATCCACCTTCCTGCCACGTGCCATCGAGGCTCGTTTCTCGCACCTCGTCGTACGGACACCAGCGTCGCTGTCGTGGAGCTCAGCCCGGTCACCGACGGCGACCAGCACCGTGCGACGACGCGCAACTTGCCGCACTCTGTCCGGACCAGCGCACCCGTCGACATCCACCCGTTCGCGCGCCCGACCCGACGACCGCAATCAACCAGCAATCTCGACGCACGCCTGTCCGCCCTCGTCCCACGCTGCCCCGCACCGACCCCGTCCCCGCCATGCTCGTGGTCCCGTCGGGCCCCGCCGAGCAGGAGAACGTGGCCGTGGGCGTGCGCGTGCGCCCGCTCAACAAGCGCGAGAACAATGCCAACGCGCACGACGCCTGGACCGTGCACGGCAACCAAATTGCGCCGCGCAACCAGCACGTCAAGGCCGACACCTACACGTTTGACTGGGTCTTTGACCAGTCGGCGACCAACGCGCACGTCTACGACTGCCTCGCGAGAAACATTGTGCATGCGGCCACGCACGGGTTCAACGGCACCATATTCTGCTATGGCCAGACGGCGTCGGGCAAGACGCATACGATGCAGGGGACCAGAAAGGAACCCGGCATTATTCCGTTGGCGGTCGAGGATATTATTCGCACGACCGAGGAGAAGACGCAGGGTCGCGAATGGACGATTCGCATGACTTATGTCGAGATTTATAACGAGGTCGTGCGCGATTTGCTGAACCCGAACAACACGAATATGCGGCTCGTCGAGCAGGAGAACCAGATTATTGTCAAGGACGTGACGGAACTGCTCGTCGTGAAAGCCAAGGACGTGATGAGCGCGTTGGCGCAGGGCGAAGGTACTGAGATTTGCTCGTTTGTTGGGGTCGCCGAATCCGTTGTCTCCACTCACCCGATTCGACGATGATTAGCCAACCGTTCGTACGGCGAGACCGACATGAACGCGCGCAGTAGTCGGTCACACACGATCCTGACCTTCGTGCGTGCGATTCTCTCGCTCGTTCACTTCTCACCCGATCGTCACCTCACCGCTCTCGTTTCTCCACCAGGTGATCGAGTCGTACCAAGTCGACAACAAGAACGCCGTCACTTCTGCACGGCTCAACCTCGTCGATCTCGCCGGCTCCGAGCGCGCGGCGCACACGAACGCTGACGGCGCGCGGCTCAAGGAAGGCGGCCACATCAACAAATCCCTCCTGGCCCTGACTTCCGTGATCGCGCGTCTCGCCGACCCCGCCCGAATGCACCAGCACATCCCATACCGCGACTCGAAACTGACGCGCATCTTGCAACCCTCGCTCGGCGGCAACGCTAAGACGGCGATCATCTGTAACGTGACTCCCGCGTCTTCGCACTTGGAAGATACCAATTCGACGCTGCAGTTTGCGACGCGCGCCAAACATATTCAGAATAAGCCGATTTTGAACGAGACGATTACCGGCGAGGAGGCGACGGAAAAGTACGAGTCGGCGATTAAGGTGCTACAGAAGAAACTCGAGGAGGCGCACAAGGATAAGTTGAAGGGCGTGGAAATGGCGAATACGGTGCAGGCGAAATTGGCGCATCTCATGGGGTACGGTTTTATTTTTATTTTTATTTTTTGCTGTTCGCGGTCTCGCTCCGTTGCGTTCGTTTCACTGACCGCCGGATTTCGCATCCCGCCGTAGCTGTCTCCCGGCGCTCCCGCCCAAGCAAGGTGGCACCGCCGGCGCCAACGGCTCGAACCTGAAGCGGCCGCGCGACTCGACTTCGCCGCAATTCGGCGCGCCGTCGTCGAAACGCCTCCGGGTCGAGGAAACGCTCGAGACGGTCACGCTGCGTATTGAAGTGCTCAACAAGGAGTTGCAAGAAAACGCGGCTACGATCGACCGGCTCACGCGCGAGCGCGACGCGAGCGCCGAGGAAGTCGCCGCGTTGCGCGCGGATATGGCGACACAGGCGAACGAGATTGCGCGGTTGCAGGCGCGGCAGGGGGAGTTGGAGGCCGAGGTCATCGCGATGACGGAGGAGGTCGAGGCCGCGACGCGGAAGTACGAGGCCGAAGCGGCGGCGGTGACGCGCAAGGGTGATCTGGTGCAGGAGCTCGAGGCGAATCTCGCGGCTGTGACGGATGAACATGGCCGGCTCGTCGCTCTGCGTGCACGGCTCGAAATGGACCTTGCCGCACGGGCCGACCGGATCGCGGAGCTCGAGGCGCAAGTAGCCGACTTGGACACGACTCAGACCGCGCTCGATGCGGCCCTCGCCGACCTCGAACAGTCCCGCGCGGACGCGGCGGAGTTGACAGCGACGTTGGCCAAGACGCAGGCGCAACTCCAGGCCGCGACTGATCGAACTGCCGAGCTCGAACCGCTGATCGACGACGTCGCGCGGCTCGAGCGCGACCTCACCGCGACCACCACCGACCGCGACTCGGTCGCCGCACAACTCGCGGAGACTTGCGCCCGTGGGGAATCGCTCGCCGCCGACCTCGACGCCGCCCAGCGCGACCGGACCACGTTCCGGTTGCACGTTGCGCACCTCGAGACCACGCTCCTACACGTCGAGCAGGCGCAAGTCGCGCGGCTCGCGCAGATTGCCGACCTCGAATCCCACGTCGCGGCGTTCCGCGCGACCGAGGCGCAGCTGACTGCGGAACGCGGCGACTTGCAGGGTTTGTTCGAGGACCAAGTGCAGGAGTACGAGACCCTCGAGCGGATGCACGCCGACGTGAACCGACAACTCGCGGAGGTCTCGCAACGCGCAGAGGAGTTGCTGGCCGATCTCATGAGAACGCGCGAAGACTTGGCGGCCGCGCGTGACCTACTCGTGACTGAGCGTGCGAAGTTCGAAGTCGCCACCGCCGATTCGCAAGCCCGGCTCGACGAGGCGACCCGCGACTTGGCCGACTTGCGCACCCAACTGGACGCGAAACGCGCCGACTGCGACGAGCTCATGGTCCGGCTCGACGCGACGACCGCCGACCGCGAGCATTACGCGACGCAGGTGGCTGAATTGGACGAGCAGGTCGAGAACTTGGCCGCGCAACTCACGGCGGTTACCGAGCAGGGCGTGCTTGATGCGCAGACAATTGCGGATTTGACGGCGCGCGTCGAGGACCGCGAGGGGCAATTGCGTTCGGCCGAGGAGCGGGGTGCGGATTTGGACCGCGAGTTGACGCAGACGCAGGCGCGTGCGACAGAGCTCGAGGCGCAAGTCACCGCGCGAGACGCCGAGTTGGACAAGTTGCAGGCGGCATTTGCGGCCGAGTATGCTGCGGGGGCCGAAAAGGCTCGTGCGATTGTGGATTTCGAGGCAAGGATCGCTGCGCTTGACAGTGCCGTGACCGATACCCAGGCGCGGCTCGACCTCGAGACCAGTGCACGGACTGACGTCGAATCGCAGCTCGCCGCGCTGCAGACCGCGCACGACGAACTAGTGCGGCACAAGGCGCGACTCGTCGAGGAACTGGCCCTGCACCAGGCGTCAGAACAGGACATCCAGGCGAAATTCCGGTCGACCGCGACGGAAGTCGACCGACTGTCGCAGGAACTACTGACGGCGCAGGCGGCGCTCGCCGAGTTGCGCCGCGCGCATGATGATCTAGGGAGGCAGTACGGCGAGGTGACGGAGGATCGGGACGCGTTGAAGGCGCGGATCGAGCAAGGGGTCGCGATGTACGCTGAGGTGCGCGTGCAGAAGGAGGAGTTGGAGGGGAAGGTCGAGGAGTTGCAGGCGCAGATCAAGCGCGGGCACGAGTATGTGGCTCGGATGCAGGCGGAGCATGACGAGGCGGCGGAGTCAGCGAGCGAGGTGATTGCGCGACTCGAAGCGAGTGTCGAGGCATTGACCGAATCGGAGCGACGGTTGAATGCGGTCGTGGACGAGCAGCGCGCCGCGATCGAGAAGGTCGAGCACGACAAGGCTGATCTGGAAGCGCGGCTCGTGGCACAGACCGACCGCGCGCGGGTTCTCGAAGAGGAAAAGGCGCAGGTGGGCGTGGAACTCGCTGATACGGTGCACCGGCTCGCGCAGTTGCAGACTGAGCACGAGACGACGGTCGCGGAACTCGACGAGACGACGCAGGCGTTGCAGGATCACTTGGCCGATTTGGAGGCGCAGGCCAAGGATTTGGCCGATCGGACCGAGGACTTGGCTGCGGCGCGCACGACTTTAGAGGAGACGAGGGCGCAGCTGGTCGCGACACAGGGAGCCGTGGAAGAACGCGACGCGGCGATTGCGCGGTTCCAGGCCGACGTGGCAGCGGCCGCGGCCGAGATCGAGCAACGCGGCGCGGTCATGGCGCAGCAGGCCGCTGACCTCGCGGCCGTCCAGCATGCGCGCGACGAGCTCACCGCCCATTGTGCGGTTTTGTCCGAGCAGATTGCCGCGCTCGAGCAGCAGCACGAGGCAACGACCGCGCACTTGCAGCACGTCGAGCGCGAAGTCGCGGCCCTGGAGACGGAACTGCAGGGCGCACGGAAGTTGGCCGAGCGCATGCAAGAGACGGCCGACGTGAACGACGTGGCGCGGATGCAGTTGCGGCAGACGATCGAGGCCATGACGGCCGACGCGGCAGTCAAGGCCCAGGAACTCGAGGCGGTGCGTGCGGCCGCGGCCGAGGCGCAGATCCAACATGCCGCGACGTTTGCCGAGGTCGAGCAGCAGCGCAATGTGGCCATGGAACAGTGGCAGGCGGCGACGGCGGCGCTCAACCAGGCCAGTAACGCGCTGTCCGAGTCGAGTACGAGGATTGCCAAGCTCGAGGCCGCGTGCGAGGTCGGGAACACCAAGTTGGCAGCTGCGCACGAGGAAAAGGCAGCGCTCATTGACCAATTGCAAGCGGCGGCGCGTGAGTGGGAGCGCAAGAGTGCGGCGCACGACGAGCTCGTCGCGCACCTGAATGCGCAGCTCGCGAGTCGCGCCGACGAGGTTGCAACGCTCGAGTCAAACCTTGGCGAGTCGCAGCGGCAAGCAGCCGACTTGCGCGACCAGAGTGCCGCACAACAGACCGAACTGGGTAACTTGCAATCAGCCCTGGACCGCAAGCGTGCCGACCTTGCTGCAAACCGCAACACCAACTCGGCTCTCGAGTCTCGACTGCACGAGGTCGACACAGCTCTCGCGCAACTGCGCGCCGAGCATGCTGCGCAGTCCGAAAAGATGCAAGAGACGGCGGCGCGGAACGAGTCGCTCAACGAGGGCATGGACCTGCACGTGTCGCTGTTACGCGACGTGCGCGAGATTCTCGAGCGCACCGAGGCCGACCTCCAGAAGGCGCGCGCGCGGAGCGACGAGCTCGAGCGCGTCGCCGCTGAGCAGCAGCAGGAACTGCAAGCGCGGCTCGAGACTCTCGAGCGCGACGCGGCGCAACAGGCGATTGACCTCAAGCTTCTGCGGTCCGAGAACACCGAGTTGCAAGCGAGTAAAACGGCCGCCGAGGAGACACTCGCCGCGCTGCGGGCCAAGTTCGCGCCCATGGAGTCCAAGTCGCGGAACGCGCAGGCGCTCGAGCGCGACGTGACCAAGCACCAGCACATG
Source organism: Allomyces macrogynus ATCC 38327 (assembly GCA_000151295.1). NCBI lineage: Eukaryota > Fungi > Blastocladiomycota > Blastocladiomycetes > Blastocladiales > Blastocladiaceae > Allomyces > Allomyces macrogynus. The sequence continues at coordinate 99,093 of GG745364.1, read as the reverse complement.
GTGCGTGCGCTCGAGGCCGAGGTCACGCACTGGCGTGGGCAAGTGGAGTTGCGCGACAAGCAAGTCGCGGAGCTGGAGCGCGTCCGTGACCATATGACTGCGCTTGCGCCCTCCCGCGCACTCGCTGAACTTGATATTGGCACGCTCCAGGCTGCGGAGCGCGAATCTAAGCGGCTCGCGACCGAGCTCGAGGCGGCGCGACGCACGATCACGGCCCTCGAGAAGCAACTTGCCGAGGAGGCGCGCCGGGCGCGCGAGCGCGAGCGGGCGCCGTCGGCCAAGGATATTTTGCGCGATGGCGGTGGCGACCTGTCGTCGCTGTTCCCGAACTCGGACCCGGTGTCGGCGCCGCGATCTTCGTCGCGCGTCGGGTCCGCGACGCCCGTGCCGGCAGTGAAAGTGGCGCCAATCGTCATTTCGCCCGAGACCACCAAGCCCAGCCGCGTCCCGTTGGGAGGTCGTGGCCAATGGTACTGCGGTCTCCATGTCCACGCCACCAGCGGTGGAACCGCTCGTTCCCGTGCCGATGCGACGGTACGAGCGCGCAAGCAAGAAGGCGCCAGCGGCCGCTGCGCCAGGGATCGAAAACACATTGCCGGCGTCGCTCCGGTCCGCGATCTTGGCGAACCGGCCAGCGGCGGGAGCAAGGTCCAGTGCATCTTTGAGTGCTGTTATCAAGCCGCCAGCTGAAGGCACCGCGAACCCGCAAATCAAGAAGTCGACGGGGATGCCGGCCCCGCCACCGGAGTGTAAACAGCAGTGAGTGAAGGGGGTTGCACTCGGTTTTGATTTTGGATAATGCTCATTGCGAATTGCCTGGCATGTGTGCTATGTTTATTGGAGTAAAATCCTTTTTTTTTTCTGCAAACGACAGTTGAGCAGTGTTTTCGAGTCCTCATCCCTTGTGCCCCGCAACGAGGTTGCGAATCGACCATGGTGCATCGCCCGCCGGCACCCGGAAATGCAGGTGCGGCGCCTTGAACGTGGGCCGGGTGGTGGGTGTTGCGCAAACGTCGGTACGCAGCGCGAGGTGCGCGAGTTCGGCCTTGACAAAGTATCCTGGGCGGGTGGAAGCAACGGGGCCAGCTGCACGTCGCCAATGGTCACGAACACGACAGCAATGCCGACCATGGTGCTCGAATTATGCAGCAAGTTTGGAATAGGCCGGCTCGCTGAAGGCTTGATGCTGTCGACGACGTCGTGGACGTCCTGAGCGGCGACCAGCCTGGGACGCGCGCAGGGCCAGGCTGTTACCATTTCAATGGATGGCCCACACGTCTCGCGCTCGTCTCGCGGTGCTCATTGTTTTTCGATATCGCACGGTCTTCCTTGGCAAACGACGCAACTTGCACTTGGTGCACTGCGAGCGCCACGTTACTCGCGCGCATGAGCGTCCCCTCGCACCCCTCCAACAACCGGCGAATCCCCGCCGCCATTTGACTTGCGACGACACGCGATTCGACCTGCCCACACCTGCAACCACCCACGTGAACGATCCAGCAGCCAGACCACACTTTTCCTCAGACTATTCTCCTCGCTCAATCTGTTCTTCTCCACCCCCGGTGACGCGATCCCGACCACCAGTACGAGTACCAGCTGACCATGGATCACGCGCGACTCGCTCTGCACCAATGGGCCTGCGGCACGGATCGCGGCCTCCGGATTTCCGTCGTCAGCAATGACGACGAGATTGCGGGCATGCCGAAGCCCGTCGTGACCGAGAAAGTTGCCCCGTACCAGCCCGGGTGGATTGCCCCGACCACCACCACGTTCTTTGACGTGCCGCGCGCCGTTGCTGCGCTGCTCGCCGGCACCCACGTGCTCACGGCCGTCTACGGCATGTCGGGCTCTGGCAACAAGCGCAAACCGAATGGTGACATGGACATTTCGTGCCTGCCGCGCGACGCCGAGCCCTGGCGCCCACCTGTCGACGCAGCACAGGCACTCGTGCAAGTACGCAAGCGTCCCGGGCGCGACGGCACGATGGTCTCCATTTCGGCGCTCGCGCGTGCGAACTTGCTCGCGGCGCAGGTCACGTACGTGAACCAGATGCGCGCGTACAAGGAGGCCGAAACGGCGGCCAAGAAGAACAAGGGCAAGAACACGACCGCGCCCATTCTCATGGTGGCTCCCGGAATGCCAGGCGGTCCACCTGGCCCACCTACGGTCCCGCCAGGCGTGGACCCTCTCGTCATCACCGTGCCGCAGCTCCCGAGGTACTCGCGCGTCAAGGTCGTGGTCACGATCCGCGGCCACCGGATCCTGTTTATCGAGACGGGCGGGTGGTTCAATAAGCGCGTCATGTGGGAGGCGCGGTTGCTCTACCCAAACTACCCGCTCAACAACACACGCGGCTCCGAATCTCGCACGGTGTTGAGCGTCGCGCCGCGTGTCGTGACCCCTGCCGACAGCTCAACGCCCTCGGGCACGCCGGTCGAGGGCGTGCACTACACGCTGCTGATGCGACACGACGAGATTCAGCCGTGCTGTGCCTGCTGCTGCAACGGGTCCTGCTGCAAGTGTTATGGCGGCGCGGCGCTCAATTCGCGGCTCGTCATCAAGCCTGGTATCATGAACGCGCTCGAGACGACGGTCGCGCCGCTGTCGAGTGCGGGATTGGTGCCAGCGGAGAAGTCGGAAAAGGCGCGCGCGACGGGACCCGAAATCGTTCTTGTTCTGGTGTCGATTGCGCCGGCAGTCAACATGGTCATCGTGCAGCGCAAGGCATGGGTAATCGTCATGCCCTTCATGGCATTGGCTGCTGTTGCTGTCCTTTTGCGCATCATCTTGGCGATCGCCAAGTATTGACCAGAATACATTGGGTGGGTGCGCCATGCCAGCGCGGCCACAAACTATCACGAGGCCCTTCTTGATCACTTCCGCCCATTCCCACGACAACCGGTATGCGCGGGAAAGGAACAAAATCAGGGACCTCTGTTTCATGCGCGTATCGTCGATGAAGATGCGGATGCGCCCCGCCCGCGGACCGCGCCCTTGGGCTGAGTGACCGGTTGGCGGCGCACCGACCATATCATCTTCCTGCTCGTCTTCACCTCAGCCCAGCCGCACAAAGACGGCCGCCACTGGATCGTTAAAACCAGGGACTCGGTCGCAATGCGCGTATCGGCTGGATGCGTCGCACGCTCTCGTCAGTCTGGCCCTCGGCACTTGGCAACGCACTCGCGACCTGTGTCTCAGTCCGGCGTTTCGGCCGAACTTCTACGTCCACATTCACCTCCATGTCGCCTTAATCCTCCGCCTCAAAAAGTAACGCGCCCACAAATCCAGCATGTCCATTGCCCTGTCTCCTCCCTTGCACTACTACCTACCCCTCCTGCCACTCCTGCCTCTCGTGGACCTTCGACTGCTCATCTTTGCATGTTCAGCAATTGCGCCTGCTCCACTATGGCCTTGGACCAAGCCCGCTTTGCCATTCACGAATGGGAACACGGCTCCAAGAAAGGCGTGCGCATCTCCATCGTCACTGACGACGACGACATGACGCGCATGCCCAAGCCCGTCAAGACCGAGAAAATCGCGCCGTATCAACCGGGATGGATCGATCCGAAGACCACAACATTCTTTGACGTGCCGCGCGCCCTCAACGCCATTCTCGCGGGATCTCATGTCTTGACGGCCATTTTCGAAATGACCGGATCGGGCGACAGTCGCAAACCGTCGGGGTCCTTGGCCATCCACTGTTTACCAAGCAGTGTCGCGCCGTGGCGACGACCGGCTGCCGACGCGCAGGCGCTCGTGCAAGTCCAGAAACGCGCTGGGCGAGACGGGACGGCCGTGACGATTTCGGCACTGGCACGTGCGAACATGTTGGCGGACCAAGTCACGTACGTGAACCAGCAGCGTGCCATTACCGAGGCCGAAAAGGCCGCCAAGAAGAACAAGAAGCAGCGCGTTGCGTCGCCCGACATGCCCCTGTCGTCGCTCCCGCCCGGCGTCCCGACCGAATGTGCCCCGCCAGTGCCGCCACCAGACGTTGCTCCAATGGTCGTGACGGTCCCGCATCTCCCCGCATTTTCGCGCGTCAGCACGGTGGTCACGATCCGCGGCCACCGCATCCTCATTACCGAAACGGCGGGTTGGTTCAACAAGCATCTCGAATGGGAAGCGCGGTTGCTGTACCCAAACTACCCGCTCGACCAGACGGCGGCCGCGAACGCATCGAGCTCACCCGTTGAGGGGACGCATTACACGCTGCTCATGCGGCACTACGAGCTGCAGCCATGTTGCGCATGCTGCTGCCCCGCAGCGTGCTGCCAATGCTTTGGCGGCGGTGGAGAAAATTCCCGACTCGTTTTCAAGCTCGCCTTGGTCCGCGCGCTCGAGTCGGCCGTGGCACCGGCTCCCGTCGCCAACGGTCCCGCCGCGACGGCGGCAGTAAATACGGCGACTGCGACGGGTGACGAGATTGCGCTCACGCTTATTGCAATTGCACCGGCTGTCAACCTGGTCATCGTTCAGCGGAAGGCGTGGGTGATTATCATTCCGTGCGCGCTGCTTGCGCTGGCGGGAGCGATTGTACAGCTTGTGTTCAAATTTGTCGTCAAGAAATGAAGAGAGACTGTGTTTGCTGCTGCCCACCCGTTTGGTTCAGGCTTCTGAGCCATCTCGTGGCCGTGTTGGCACTGAGCTGAGTCTTCGTCATCACTCTCGAACATGAGCTCTCATATCATTCGCAGCTAGCCTTCAGGTATGTCTAGGGACGCTGAACCCACTCAAGCCCTTCAACACGGCTCATCGACATGCCAGATTTGATGGAATCCAAAAGCGCGTGCCACCAGTTAATCTTCCATTGTCACGGCAACCTGCGCGCGCGACGCCACCTCGATCAAGACGAACGCGCACTCCACCAACCTGACCCTGAGATGAGGGGACATGCCATGCATGGGGATAGAAATATCCTTACGCTGTCTGCCAGGGCACAATCATCAATTCGACCGCACCCATCCGCACCCATCGCGCGTCGTGAACCGAGATTCATTAATGTCGACCGCCGCTGTAATCCCCCCGACCGTGGTGAGCCCAATCGGCCCGGCCGCGGACTACAACTTTGTGAACGTCGCCGCCAAGACCACGAGCAAGCTGACGCCCAAGGAGAACACGCTGGCCGCCCATGCTGATGCGCTCTGTGCCGGGGGCACAGCGGATGCTGTCAACACGGACGCGGTCACCAAACTTCTCGGCGTGATTGGCGAGCAGATGCAGGAGGTCGTGTCGCGCGACTTGCTGCTCGCGATACCTGGTGCAGCTCGTCACGTTCCACCAAAAGCTGCGCGATGGACGACGAGGCCAAGGACTTAAACGTTTGACATTTTTTCTGCTCCCGTACTTTGTTTTGGCAGAGGCAAGTGGGAGAACTGTATGGTCGGTGCTGGCGCTGATAGTTTCCCACACATTTGTTGAATCGTTGGTCCATAGTGCCTACTTGTGCCGCGGCGAGTCGCGTTACTTGGCATTCACGACAGCGCTCAGCAAGGCCATTGCCAAGGACGCGACGCTCGTCGAGAACCCGCCACTGCTGCCGCTCGACGTGGCTATGTTCTGGCACGCGCACGCGTTCTGTATGCGGGCGATTTCCCCTGTTGTCCGCCGAGGGGGGGCAAGGACTGAACCTGAGCTTCGCTCCCCCCTCTCTTCAGCTCAACCCGGTCCGCTACTCTGACGACGCGCAGCGTCTCTTTGGCCCGGCCATGATCAAGGTCACGTTCCCACTCATGCCCGCCAACGAGCCGTTCGACCTGACGCCCGCGTCGGTCGACGAGTCGCAGGCCCGGGCACCACCATCCCGTGCGCGTCGTGCGGCTTGGACCAGACCATGGATGTGCTCGAGTATTTCGGTTTCCGGTCGCCCGAAAAGGCGCACGCGTGCGCGTCGTGTAACGCGTCGTTCACGGCCGAAAACGTGGCCGTGCGCCGGTTCCTGACGAAGGTCGCGCAGGTGCAGGCGGTGCCGCGCGCGACGGTCCTGGCTGGCAGGCTGCGGCGCCCCAAGATGCTGCTGTTGCACCCAAGGTCGGCGGCAACGTGGCCGACTTGCACGCGCTTCTGGACGCGGCCGTGTGGGCGCCGCTCGTCGTGTCGCTGCCGGCGGTCCCGACCTGGGGCGACGTCGAGTGAAACCCGCCCTGGTGGCCACCGACTCGCTCGTCATTCCCGGCAACCGCCGCCGGTTGCATCGGATGATGCGCGAGCACTGCGACGTGCTCGGAGGTGTGTGGACACCCGATCTCGCCCGCGCCGTGCGTCGGCAGCGCCGGTTTGCAAAGCTCATGGCCGAACAAGTCGTGCGCGGTGCCTGTGCCGTGGCCAACCATGTTTTGACCGAGGCTCTGGTGCAGTACCCCAAGATTCCTGGCGATGACAAAGCTCGACCTGTACAAGGGCGCTTTGGTCCCGACGGCCGCGATTGACCTGGCGTGGCACACTCACCAGCTGACGCCCGCGGTCTTTGCGGCACACACGGTCACGCTGATGGATGCTATTGTCGTCCACGATGATGGTGACGATCCAGCGACCAAGGCGCATTTCGAGGTGGGTGTCAAGGCCATGACCACGGCGTGGCGCGCCGTTTTTGGCGAGGATTACTGGCGCCCAAATATCGTGGAAGCTGGGTCGGGCTCGTGCACGGGCCGTGGGTGCGGGTTGGCTGAGGCGGTGGCAGCAATCCAGGCAGTGACAGAACCCATGGTCAGATCATGGCCCCGAGGGGATGCTTTGTTGCCATTGCAGTCACAGCTACCACTGCGCCGTGCTCGAGGGTGGGGGAGCAAGGACAGCATTGTCGAGCCTACCATGGCTCAGTACTGCAGGCAGTATGTACGTGTCAAGTGATTTCGGCAGTAGAGATGTTTAGCAGATGCACGTTGTGGGGTTTGGCGAGACTGGCTCGCCAAGAAATACATGTATCGCGTTCCCGGAGGACGCCGGCAGCACGCTACCGCCATGGCCTCTCTACTCTCATTGAGTTCTAGGTGCACCCGCGCGCCGGTAGGCTTGGTGCGCCGCGCCGTTGTTAGGGCGACCACGCCGTGAATCCTGTAGTTTGCGATACGTGCTCGAACTGCCTTGGCGCGCCTGACCTGGCTGCGCAGCTCGCGAGGGTACATTGCCGTTCTCCACCACATGGCAGTCGCAAAACGTCCTCTTGGAATCCAGGCTGGGCCGCTCCGGTCCGCCCACATCATCAACGGCGGATCAATGGAAGTGTCGACCGACCCGAAACCAAAGGCAGGCAGTTTCCGGCTGGATGAAGGTTCGGCCGATGCGGGGCACAGGTGGCGCAGGTGGCGCGCGTAATTAACAGGAACAGTCAAGTCCCTGGCGCTGGCCACCTCGCCCACGACCTCTTCTGGACGTTTTCCTGGTCCCTTTCCGCGTGCGCGCTCGCGTTCTCTCTCCTGCACTCTCCCCGCACCGCCCCGCGCGCACCGTTTGCTTGCTGCGCGCGTTGCCTCCGTGCTGGCCAACTTGATCCGACCATCGCACTGATCGCTCGCGCGAGAACAGCGCCTCCAACCGTTCGGCCCGTTTTGACCAAGCCGGTTAACCAGGGCAGCTTGGACAGCAGCCCGGCCACCGCACACTCAAGTCGCCAGTCACCGCCATGTCGATCCCAGCTGCGTTCGCGAACAAGGTGAAATGCAGCGCCGAGGGCCTGCCCGAGCCGGGCCTGCTCATCCGCAACGCCGCGGGCCAGCCCGAGTGTGGCAAGCTGAACCCGAACTCGACATGCCTCGCTGACCAGGTACGTGCTGCGGTTCCGCAGTCACTTCCATGCCCTGAACGCTTCGCAGCGGCTGACCCATCCTTCTCCACCCGGTAGTGCTGCTCGCCGAGCGGGTTCTGTGGCCCGTTCGTCTCCAACGGCGTCTACAATGAAGGCGGGAAAGACGTGACCAAGGACGTGGCCGTGGCGCTCTACTGTACCGACAAGTCGCAGGGCGACTGGCGCAACTGGAAGTCGGCGGGCCAGTGTACCGACACGGGCGTGCGGTACCCGGCGGGACCAGATGCGCCGCCGCTCATTGTGCCCAAGAAGACCACGTCGACCACCAAGTCCAGCACGTCCACCACATCGTCTTCGGCGGCCAGTGGCACGAGTACCCCAACGGCTACTCCGCTTCCAGTCGACGGTGACGATAGTGGCGGGGTGAGTGTCGGCGCCATCGCTGGGATCCTGGTCGGCGTGATCGCTGCTGCGGCTGTCGTCGTGTACCTGTTCGTGGCGATGCGGCGCAAGCGGATGCAAAAGGAGGAGCAGCAGCACGGCGGCAAGGACATTTTGCAGGAAATTGACGCCATGCCCAACGTGATCACGGTCGACAGCGACCACCACCACGACTCGACGAGCCACGGTGATTTGTCGAGCAACCGCGTGAGCGCACACCATTTCGAAGAGGACCGGATGGCACTCAACCCGGCGGTGCCTGCCCTCATGCTCCCTGGAATCGACTCGGGGTCCCGCCCGTCCTCGACGGCTCCGAGCGACGCGCGGATGTCGCACTTGACCTCGCGTAAGCAGCGCACTGCGAGCCTGCAGGCGCTGTCGGTCACCTCGGCGCCCGAACCCAACCGCACGCCGTCGCCCGCACCGATCTCGCCCGTGGGCCTCGACCGCGCCGGTACCGTGCGCTCCACGACCGCGCACGTCGGCACGCCCACCACGGCGGCTCCGACACAGGACCCGTCACGGCTTTACCTCCCGCCGCTCCCGCCAATGCACGGCAACGATGCCGTTGGCGGTGCTCCTAGCCCGCAGCCACGCCCATTGTCTGCGCCGCCACTCGACGGTGGCGACTCGGACCTGTACCTGCCCCCGGCCGTCCCGCTCGCTCCACCCGCTCAGCTGCAGACGGAGCCGAGCCCAGGCATTTCACTGCAACTACCAGAAGCGACGATGCCGCGCCCGTCGAGCCCGACGCGGCCGACCTCGATGCTCCAACCCGTCCCCGCGCCGTCGGCCGGTGCGCCTGCGCTCGCGCGTTTCACTCGCGCGATCGAGTCGGGCGCTATGATCACGGGCCCGCGACGGTGCTTGCACGCGCTGAACCCGACGAACCCGGACGAGTTGCGGCTCGATGTCGGGGATATGGTCGAGGTCGTGCGCGTGTTCGGCGACGCGTGGGCGCTAGGTAAAGTCGCGGGGCGTGGGGATGCGGAAGGGTTTTTCCCACTGGCCGTACTGGAGCCGGTGGAGGGGGATGAGGTGTTGCTTGCGCTGCATGCGGATCTGGTGGGGGCTGCGAGTGTTGCGGCGTCGACGGAGACGACGTTGAGGACGTCGTCGGGGCTCGGGCGCACGGCGAGTCTGGCGCGACGCAGTCAATGGTGAGCGGCGGGTGGGGGATCTAGAATGTGTTGTGGGGCGATATCTTGTAGAGGCTTTTTGCAAGCCACTGTTGCGGTCCTGTTTTGATGTAACTTGTCTTGTTGATGACGGCTCTTGCTTGCCCACCTTTTATGTATTTCGCCAACCCGCCCAGACACCCTCGAGGCCGAGACGAGAAGTCAGGCGGGTGGCCAATCCTCGGCAAGATATGATACAGAGCATGAAGAGTAAAAAAAACCAAACCGCTCGACGCCCTGACCCCCTTCTCGCAAACCATCCACAGCTCCTAGATCCACACGTGGAACCAGCGGATGTAGAAATGCTTGATCGTCTGCGCCATGGCCATGTAGGCAACAATCAGCAGCGCCATCCACGGCCAGTATGACGGCGGCGGCGGGACCATGCCGAGCACGCTCGCGACCGCCGGAATGTACGGCAACGAGCAGCCAATCGCGCACATGACGCCCAAGGTCATGGCCACGGGCCGCGCGGGCCTCGATTGAATAAACGGTAACTTGGTCGTACGCAGCACTGGAATCACGGCCATTTGCATGACGACCGCCCACAGGTACCAGATCGTTTGCGCCTGGGCCACGTCCATGGGCTCGTTACCTTGGTACTTGAAAAAGTACTGGTTGAGCGAAAATATGGCCACATCCGTGAGCGACGACAGCGGGCCGACGCAGATCATAAATCGGGCGATGTCAGTCGCGATCCATTGCCGCGGTTGCTCGAGGTACTCGGGGTCCATAGTGTCCCAGGGGATCGAGATTTGCGAAATGTCGTAAATGATATTCGCAGTCAGGAGCTGCACGGCCGACATGGGCAAATATGGCAGCCACGCGGCGGCGATCAGGACCGAAAATGTGTTGCTGAAATTTCCGGCGCACGTCATCTTGATGTACTTGAGCGTATTACCTGCGGTGCGTCGGCCCTTGACGACCGCGTCGAGCAGGACCGCGAGCGATTTTTCGAGCAAGATCACGTCGGCTGATTCCTTGGCGACGATGGTGCCCGTGTCGACGGAGACGCCGACGTCGGCGTGCTTCAAGGCCATGGCGTCATTAATTCTGTCGCAGTGGGAGAAAAAGGTCGAGTTAGCATGAACCATGAACGAAAGAGTGAGCGTGAAGCGCAATACACCCATCACCGAGAAATCCGACCGACGTGCCTGCATCCTTCTGCAGACTCTCCACCACGTCCACCTTTTGGAACGGTGACAGCTTGGCAAACACGGTCCCACGTCGGCACGCCGCCGCAAACTGGCGAGGTTCCATACTCGCCAACTGCGCACCCGTAAACACATGTTCTGTCGCGATCCCGACCGCTTCGCAACACGTAACGTGACGGAAATATTATCCCCCTTCAGCACCTTGACAGCGATCCCCTTGGTCAGCAAACCCTGGACCGCGTCGCGCGCATCGGCTTTCGGCGGATCAAGAAACGCGAGAAACCCACGAAACGTCATCCCCGTCTCGTCAGCCGGCGAGAACTGTCCGGCTTGCTTGGTCGTGGCCTTGGTCGCGAGCCCGAGCACACGCAGGCCGTCCGTATTGATGCGCGCCGATCGTGCGAGGAGTGCTTGCCGGTCGGGGTGCGCGAGCGACCGCACCTCACCACCGTCGCCTTCAGTCTGCTCGCACGCGGCGAGCACCTCCTCCATGGCGCCCTTGGTGATCATGAGGCGCTCGCCATGGTCGTGCTGGTCAACGACAACGGTCAAGAGCCGCCGGGCAAAGTCGAACGGAATCTCGTCCACCTTGGTCCATTCTGCGAGCGCGCGTTCCATGGCGTCGATGTGCGAAGTGTTGGTCGTGGCTTCGTCGACGACGGCGCGGTCGAGCAGGCTGCGCAGGCCCGTTTGCAGCTTGGCGTTGAGGTATGCGTACTGCAGTGCCGATTGGCTGGCGGCGCCCGCCGCGTCGGTGCATTGGAAGACGGCGACGCGGTCCTCGGTCAACGTGCCCGTCTTGTCGGTACATCTGCAGTTGGGGTGTTGAGCTATGGGTGAGATAACCTAGATTCGGGAGAAAGGGGCGCAAGAGCACGGGCGAATCGTACAGGACTTGCATGCCGCCCATCGACTGGATCGCGTCGAGCCGCTTGACAATGCATTTCTTGCGCATCATCGACATGGCGCCGCGGGCCAGATTCGCTAGGTGGAGAAGGTTCGCAGGAAGTGTGAAAAAGATCAGCACTGGGTTGTTGGAACCGCAATAAACAGAAAGAGGCGGGACTACGAACCGTTGACGATCGCAGGCAACATTTCTGGCGTGAGCCCTACGGCAACTGCCAAACCAAACAGCGCAGCAGCACCCCAGTCGCGGGTACTGAGCCCGTTGATGATGATCGTCAACGGGGCCATGACGAACGTGAAGCAAAGCTGTCGGTTACAATGGCTACATTGATACTGTCTGATGCTCCCGCAGCTGTTTCGTGACCTTCACACATTCAAAAAACATTCTTTCCTTCTTCTCCACCTAACGCAAGTCATGGTCGGTGTAGGAAGTCGGATGCGGCAGAATGTGACCTGTTCGTGCTGGTGCAAGACATCATTTCAACCAAGATGATAGTTTCCAAACGACTAGGCGTTTCATGAGTTGCTGACCAGATGCAAGGGCGCTGTCACTTGTTCGTGCCACCGTTTCCCTGCATTTGGCAAGTGCCACCGCTGAACTCGATAACCTTTCGCGTGCGGGCCCCACGAAACGACAAAGCATGGAAGCCCGCCCAGCCAGGTCAGCCGAGGAATACTGTATGCGACAAATCACCTTCATTGTTCCATGGCCATGGCCGACGCACGTCTCAATCAACGCGCTCCTGGACTTTCCGCGGTCATTCGAACAAGGACCACCTTGCCAACTGGAATCATATGAACGGTAGATCGCTTTGCTCCGCCTTGCTCGCTGCCCGCCTTGATTGCAACGCGCATCCACGACGCGCGCATCCTCCACCGCTTTCACATGCGCACCAGCGACCTGACCGAGCCCGGCTCCACCACCACCACCACCACTGAGACCAAGATCGTGTCGCCGCTGCAAGCTGAGCGCGTGATTGCGGCCGCGGCCGCGCAGGGCATTCGCGTCGCGCCAGTCAAGGTGGTCGACAGGGAGATGCTGCGCGAAGTGCGCATCACTAACATGTCGCCCGAGGACCTCGAGATGCTCGTGACGCGTGCGCAAGGCGAAGTGACCGAGAGTGACGTCTGGGTGCCGCTTGCGCAGGACGAGACCAAGACGATCTCGACGACGAGTCCGTTTGAAACAGTGATATTGCGCAATGCACTCGAGACGTGCTGGGGCGCACGTCCCGACCGGGTCCGAGGTCACGGTTATGGTCCCGTTCGTGGGCGACACGCCATATGTGCCCGAGTCGTTTGCTGTGAGCGCGAACGACGACGCGAGCACGCCCAAGAACGCGATTATTGTCATGAACACGTCGCAAAAGCCGATCCAGGTGTGTTTGGCACCGTTCCGCGGGAATGACGACGCGTCCGAGTGGTGCATGATTGAGAACTTGATGGGCGCGTCCTTGGCCACGTCCGCGGGCGCATCCTTGATCTCAAACGCGGGCGTCGTTTGGCTGTGGTCAAGGTTGCGCACCTTGACGTGCATGCCAATCGGCACACAGGCGCCAACCGTCGGCACCTGATCCCTGGTACGCACCAGCACGGCCTTCCAATCTTGGTCCGAGAGAGCCCACACGTTAAAAGCGCCCGTTGCAAGAGCCCGGCGCAAGCACGAACCAGTTGCCAGCGCGCGTCGCGGGCCGCGACGTGGCCTGCACCTCGAGGATCACGGCCATGTCGTTGGTCGCAACAATAGACGACTTGTCGGCGGCGATTGGCGCCAGGACCAGCGGATCGGGCCCGACAAAATTGATCTTGGACCCGGGCTTAGCGAGCACCGCATCGCGCACGCCGTACGCGGCCTTAACCCGCACCACTTGCGGCGTCGAGCGCTTCCAGGACACCTTGTAGCCCGGAATGATGTGCATCCACTCGTCAGGGTCGTTCGGGTCCGTGCTCGGCGTGACACGCGCAGAAATGGGCTAGGTCTTTTTGTTGACAACGGTCAGCGCCATTGCATCCTCGTTGTCCCAGTCGGTGATTCGGGACGACCGTGAACGTCTCGGGCGCAATTAAGTCGGCGGGCAACGGCGCGCGAATCGTCACGTCGGACCCGCTAAACGTATGCACACCCGCGCGACGGCGGGTGCCAAACTTCACGGCCCGACGAGCTCTTTTGCGTGCGAGAAACCAAGACCTCGACATCGGCGGGCGACTGGTTGATGATGCGCATGATTCGCGGCGGCCCGCCGTCGACCGTCTCAATCGGCGTGGCATGGATGCCCTGCGCTGCCGCAGCAGCGACGAGACGAGTCGCGACTCGGCTCGCGGCTCGCATTGCTGTGGGGACCTTGGCCTTTGCTAGACATGCTGGCCCCTGCGGGAACCGGGCAGAGACTTGTTGAGGTGGTGCCAAGCCGCTTGGATCGTGCCAGGTCGATGTGTCGGCGCAGCTGACGCTAATGGCCAAGCACCGCAAGGGGCTACTCGTGGTTTTATAATCGCAGTGCTCGGCTGGCAGCCTGGCAGCCAGGCCTGGAAGCTTTTTGGCACCAAGGCGCACGGGGGTAGACGTTCATGACGCTTTTCTGGTGCTGTGGAAGAATGGAATGGTCGTGCGGAAATGCGCGTTTGTGGAGAAGCCTTCCAAGCCTGGCTGTCCTGCCATCATGTGCAGACGCCACAACCACTCCACTGTTGTCTTCCTGCTTGAAAGTCCTCTGATGCTGCCAATATATGTACCAAGACACTTCACAGAGCCCTGACGGAGTTGCTCCGCCCGCAAAAGCGCTACAGTGATTGCTGCCAAAGTGTGCATCATCACACCACGACGAACAGGCATAGCGAATGTTGTGTGAACAAGCGCATGGAGCAGGGCCAATGGCCGTCGAAAAATGAAGGCATAAGATCCAGAACGTCGCTCAAAGTGACTGAGGTTCCCGAATCACAGATTCTTGGCGAACAACGTCGACGGGAAGCTGAAGGGACAAGAGGGGAAGATTTGTGAGGGTGTGGATTGTGGTTGCATTGTTCAGTATCGTTACGCCAAGTGTCGTATGGTTTCGTGTGCAAAAGGGTGCCAACAGCCACGGGCCAACTCACAGTCACAGTACACGGCCCACGGCGTCCGGCGTTCCATTCCACCGCCACCGCCACCACCGCGATTTTCGCATCGTCAACGACGCGCGGCCACGCCGCCTTGCTCGAGCACACTTGCTGCATTCCACGCTGCGCGCCGCGCGCTCTCTCGCCGTGCCGACACTGCTGCTGCCCTCCTGGAAATCGGCCTCAGTGCCAACTCTTCCACTCCCGGCTGCACCAACCGTCCGCATCTCCAGCCGATCTGATCAACTGGCCCCGTTTCCCACCACCATGGTCGCCATCCCAGACCCGACACCCACTCCGGACACGGCACCGATGCCGCGGATCGTTGCCGCTGCCCCGCTTGGCCCGCGCAACGCTGCCTTTGACGGCCTGGCCTGTAGCGCGCAAGGGTTGCCAATGCCAAACGTCGGCCAGGACGCGACCGACCCGACTAAAGGGCCGTACCCGTGTGGCACGCGCGCGCCCAACGCGACGTGTGCACTCGGCCAGGTGCGCATGCGTTTGTCGTTGCGCTGGATGCCAGCTCTTTCTTCGCAACTCGGAGGCTGATGCTACCGCGCACCCTCTTCTCCAGTGCTGCTCGCCGTTCGGCTTTTGTGGTCCGACCGCCGACGCCGAGGGCAAGTACTACGAGCTCGGCATCGAGCTCTCCTACAAGCAGGCCGCTGAGTTTTACTGTAACCGGCACGCGCAGGGCGATTGGCGCAACTGGACTGCCGCGGCCGTGTGCGGCACTGACGTGCCTGTCCTCTACCCGCTGTACGACGTGCCCAAGGCCCACATGAAGGTGCAGGAGCACCACAATGGCGGGGTCGACGAAGTGGTCCCGCCCGACGTGGGTGGGTTTGGCGCGCCCGCGGCCGTCGCATCGGCATCTGGCACAAGGGGCTCGTCGTTCTCCGTCTCAGGCGGCCTGTCGACCGCCGCTATTGCCATGGTCGCTGTCGGTGCCGTGCTTGTGATGCGGTACAAGTACCACCAGCAGCAGAAAAAGGGGCTTGCCGAGGCCGACAAGGAACTCGACGACATGTCGAGTACCGTCGATGGCGCAAGTACCGTCACGTCCGTGACCAACGCGTCCTCGGCCGACCCGAGCCGACCGCACATGCCGCTCGCCGCGACCGCACCCATCACGCGGTGGTCATGGACCCAGTTCGTTTGGCCATGGGCGCCACCACCCACACCGAGCGTCGTCTCGACGTCGACGGCACCACCGGCCTACTCGGACGACGTACCACCACCACCCGCATCGGACCCGCCGTCCCGTGTGCCGTCGCTCGTGCGCGACACAAAAGCCGTTCTCGGTTTACCGCCCGCCGCGAGCTCATCGACCCCGGCGCGCGTACCGTCGCTGGTCCGAGAAACCAAGGCCGTCCTGGGTTTGCCACCTGCGAGCGCCTCGTCGACGCCGACGCGCGTCCCCTCCCTGATCCGTGACACCAAGGCCGCACTGGGTCTCCCACTAGCACGACCAGAAACCCCACCCGTGTCCCGTGTCCCGTCTCTCGTACGAGACACCAAGGCCGCGCTCGGTCTGCCAATGCCCGCCCCAGCACGCGTCCCGTCGCTCGTACGCGACACCAAACTCGCGCTCGGTCTTGCGCCGGTCCCAGAAAACTCGGCGATCCCACCACCGAGGCTGACACCGCTCAACGACTCTGCCCCACCGCTCGCGCCGCTACCCACCACGATGCGCCCGGAACCGGCCGTCGCGGTGCTTGGCCGATCACCGACGCTCGTGCCGCTATTACCGGAAATCGCAAGGCCCGAGTCGCCCACCTCACCACCGCAAACTCCGCCACTCGGCGCGGGAAGGCTGGCCAGGGGAGGGTCGTGGATGGCGCGGGTCATCAGTAGGGAGAGCCGTATAACGTCGGCGTCGTCGTCGAGCAGCGACGACATTCGCGCGTTTCGATAGTGCGAAGTGCGTGCAGGGAATGAAATCATTTTCTTTTGTATTTTGGATCGACCGTGGTTGTTGATGGGACTGATGGCCGAGAGCCACCTTTGTCAAAAGCACGGAGGGGCAGATACTCTGCGTGGCCACGGCCGTATCCTCGATCTTGCTTCGTGCGTGCGGCGCGTCGAAAACGAAATCAGTGGAGGGAAGCTGGGAAGCGTTGTCGCTGGTCGACATGGTCGTCATGGTGGTGCGATCATGATCCCGCTGGCAGAATGCAATCGATTGTGCCAGGCGGCAATTTGTTGGTGTTTATCCACAATTGTCTTGGTGACGCGCGATGGCAACAGCAGCGCACGCGTGGTGGGCGTCACGAACAGAGGAATCTTGGGAAGTGTTCCTGTTTTGGTGTCTGGGGAATAAATCGCCGGACCTTTAGTCGTTTCCATTCTGGCGCGGTGAAGCCGGTCTGTTAGTTGAATGATTGCAGCAAACAATCATTGCAGCGATGGCGACCTGCATTGCAACCTTGTTGACCATCTCGCTAGGCCTCGGTAAACTGTGAGTGGTATGGTGGATGCCATCTGGACGCTTCTCAATTTTTTGCCACTCACCCCGTACTCCCCACTCAGCCACTGCAGTTTTTACTGCCAGCATCAAAAATATATGGTCCAGAATTACTCTCCATTAAATATCATCCAGATCGGTTCAGTGGTTGCCGAGAACTGGCCACCGCTGAACCTCTATCTATGGCGTCTGGGCAGCCAACAACTTCACAGGGACTGAGAGTGAAAACGGTCAGAACGGGGACCACTTCAGCCGAAGACGCACAACCATTTCTGGGTGCACGGCAACGCCCGTACGCGATCCGTTTGTACGGCGCATAGCCAGGATTTGCACGCCACGACGCGACCAGTCCATCTTGCCGCCGGGATTGACGTGACCCACTTGGCCGGCTCGACCGAGTGGGAAGTCATCTGTTGAAACAGCATCAACATGATTCCACAGTTATGTTCAATAAGAACGTGCCAAACAGTTGCAGACCAAGGCAAGGGGATCAAGGGCGTCCAGTTCCAGCCGTCGCTTCGTGGAATCATCGGGCCAAGTGGGCCTGGAGTGGTCATCAAAGCTGACGAACAACCGCCTCGAACCTGAAATTAACGAACGCATGTCTGTATTGATGCGCTCTCCCCTACAACTTCACTGCATGTATCACCCAAACCCATCATTCATCGTCCGTCTACGAATCTTCACTCCATCAGCCCGTTCGTTGCGCCATAATGCCCACACACCTCCTGCGCGTCGGTCCCACCCGCCTCGCGCACGAGTCGTGAGAGCCACCCGTTCACATCCTGCAACAGCACTTTTGGGTGGCCCATTTCGACGACGCGGCCGCTATCCATGACAATAGCCAGATCGCACCCGAGATCGACGAGCGACCGCACGCGGTGCGCAATCATGAGTACCGTCGCGTCCTGGCCAGTGGTCTCGCGGAAGACCGACCAGAATTGGCGGTCGGTGTGCGCGTCGGCCGCCGATGTGGGTTCGTCGCTGATGAAATCAAATGTGCGTTAGTTTTGAGCGAGCGAGAGAAAGGTGGGGAGAATAAGCACGGACCAGAGGAACATGCGCGCATGCTTGGCATGCGCCGCAACGAGCGACCGCAGCAGTCCAATCAGCTGCGCCTGGCCCTTGGACAGGTCAGTGAGCGAGTCGAGCGGGTGGTCGAGGCCGAACGGCAATTGCGCGCGGAACGGGTCCAGCAACGTGTGCAGATCGGCGTCGGCGCGCGTGCCCGTCGGATCGAGGTTGTCGCGGAGCGTGCCCTTGAGCAAGTAGTTTTCTAGGAAGTCGGACGTGTCAGGTCGGAACTGAGGGAGAGCAGGAGCAGAAAAGGGGGCGTACCTTGGTTCACAAAGCCCCACTGCGACCGTAGGTACTGCAGGCTCAGCTCCGAGGCAGGCACGCCATCGAGCTCGATCTTGCCCGTCTGGTACGGCAGCATGCGCATGAGAGCGCCGACCAGACTCGATTTCTACCGTATTCACTCGCAGTTAGTCGGGAAATCCTGCGATCAAGACCCATGAAACGGTAAGCACCCCACTCCCCGTCCGCCCCATGATCGCAACGCGCGCGCCGGCCGACACCGTCATCGACACCCCCTTGAGCACCCACTCCACGTCCCCACCCTCCTCTTCGCCGCGGCGCTTGTACCCCGCGCACAAATTCTCCACGACCAGCGGCCCAGCCGTCGGCCACCCGGGCACATCATCTTCGATCCGACGCTCCGGGTCCTCCTCGGTTGTGAGCGCCAGGTACTCGCCAATCCGCTCAACACTGTTCATTTCAATCTCGACCGTTGAGTAAGCCCAGACGCCGAGCCGGACCGTGTCGATCATGATCAGCGCGTAATTGAGCGCAAACCCGGCCCAGGCCGCGTCCATGGGCGGGCCACCTTGGACGATGGGCAGGACCAGGAACCCGAGCGCGAGCGTGAACAGGAACAGCGCCGACGCCGTGTCGCCGTAGACGATCAGCCACCGGTTAGCCGCAGTATTGTTGATGGTCGGGATCAGTGATTGCATCATGGTGCGCGAGAGCTGCGCCGTGAAGACGTCGGTGCGGCCGAAAGCACGAATGCACGCGCCGCCCCTGCATTGAAAAAAGACCAATCAGATTCTTGGTCGTCCCAAGGTCGAGAACTGGGAAAACGTACGTGTGGAACTCCTTGGTCGCTTGCACCACAGGCGCAAACGCCGTACTCGCCATGCGCCGCGTATCGCGCGACGTGCGCAGGTAACATTTGCCCGTCCACGCCATCCCGAGGAACGCCGGGAACGCAAACACCATGACAATCGGCGCCGTGATCAAAATCGCGGAAATTGCGGCCACATTGGCCATGGTCTGCCGCGCAAAATCGACAAAATCCGTGACCAAGCTCGAGTCGAGATCGGCAAAGTCCTTAGAAAATCGCGTCAAGACGCGGCCTTGCGGGTTGGCGTCAAACCACCAGATGGGGAGTGCCAGCACGTGTGCGACGAGCTCGTGGTGCAGCCGGCGCGACGCGCGGTACGACCCGAGGTACTGCACGACCAGTTGCGTGGCCTGTACGAGCACGCCCGTCCCGCGGAGGACAGCAAACAGGACCAGGGCCGAGACGGGTGCACCGGCGGCCCAGTCTTTCAAGTACAGGTCGGCGCGAACCGTGAGCCACTGGTACGTAACAACCGCCGCGAGAGCGCCGACGGCCAGAGGCATGCCAAACGCGCGCAGGTACCGCTGGTAATGCGCCCACTGGACCGAACCCGTCGACCGGAACTCTTCAACGCGCACCGGTCCGTCATTTCGCGTCGTAGTCGGCTCCGGTTCCGCATTTGCCGTCTCGTGCCACTGCGCGTCCCACTGACGCACTTGCTCAGCCGCTAGCGCCGCCGCCGGGCCCGCATACGTCGTGATCCCCGCGTCCAGGACCACGACATGATCAGCACTCGACAGCGCCAAACTCACGGCGTGCGACACGAGCACGACCGTCTTGCCGTACTTGTGCGCCGCCGGGACCAGTGCGCGGTGGTAGAGGTGCGAAGCTGTGACGGCATCAACCGCCGAGAGCACGTCGTCGGCAAGAATAATGTCCGTGTCGGCGTAGAGAGCGCGCGCGAGCGCAAGCCGCTGCCGCTGCCCACCGCTCAGGTTCACGCCGCGGTCGCCAATCAGGGTCAGGTCGCCGTCAGCAAGCGTAGCGAGGTCTTGCGTGAGCGCGCAGTCGGCCATGACGCGGGAGAACCGCGCGGGGTCGTAGGGGCAGCCAAACGTCACGTTGTCGCGGAAGGAGGCATTGAGGATGAAGACTGGATGTCATGGCACCGAGGAAGTGAGTGTCGGGACAGCGCTTTCGCAAGAAAGAGGCTACGCCTACCAGTCTGCTCGACCAACGCAGTCGACCAGCCCGCTGGGCGATGAAGACGGCCTGACTCGATTGGAAGCTCTACATTGTCGTCGGCTGCGAGTGAGACAACCGAAGAGCGCAAGCCCCATGCAAAATCCCCGCTTCACGCACCGCCAAGTAGCCCCATCAGGAGGCTCGTCTTGCCCGCGCCCATGGGCCCCAAAATCACCGACAGTCGGCCGCGCGGGAACATGGTGGAGACGCTCAGCTTGAAGATGGGCGACCGGGCGAGCACGGCATCCTCCAACCCAAAGTCCTCCGTCTCGGTTACGACCTGCTCAGGCGCTAACTTGGCCGACGCGGCCATCGACTCTTCGACAAAATCGCGAATCCGGTTCCACGCAATCTTGCCAGTGACAAACACGCGGCCATACGTCTCCGGAATATACCGCATTGGCCAGTCGAGCATGTAGAACAAGTAGAGCGCCGTGAACACGTCGGCGGGCGTCATTGGCGGCAAACTCGTCTGCCACGCGCGAACAAAGAACGCGACAATCGTCACTGCCGCGGGCGTGTTGCTCGCGAGCACGGCGAGCGTCGACGTCCAGACCATCGACCGCACAATCAGGGCCAGTTCGTGCACGCGCAACGCGTCGATCTTGCCCTGCATTAGCGACTCCCAGACTTGCACCTTGACAAGCCGAATCGCCTCGAGCACTTGCGCGACCACGGCGAGTCGTTGGTCGGTCGCCTTGACCGCGTCTTTTTGCGTCTTCTTGACTTGCGCGGCGAGCCACATGTTGCACGGCACCGTCACGGCGAGGACCGCACACCCGGCTAAGATCGGCAGCCAGCCCATGATCACGACGAGGAACCCGAGCGCGAGCAGGAGACGCACGATGAGCAGCGACATCATGGGCGTGCTGCCGATCACGAGCCCCATACGGCGCGCGTCGGCGGCAATCAAGTTCACGGCGTTGGCGACTTGGGTCGCGGGCTGCGTCGATGCGAGCAGCGTCGTGGGCACGACCATGCCAATCAACGTCATGACGCGCCAGCCGGCGCGCCGGCCAAGGTAGGTCGCGTGGCACTCGAATTGCGTGCGCAGCGCCGCGACCACAAAGAGGGCTGTGCAGAGCAGGTACCCGAAACTCACCGTCGACTGGTCGTCGGGCGCGATATCGGTCTCGGTCTCGGACATGGCGGCGCGGCGCTGCAAAAACTGCAGGAACAGGTTGACAATGGCCGGCGAGAGGAACTCGGACAGGAAATACATAAAGTTGAGGAAAAACGACCCGAAAAACATGCCGCGGCAAGTGCGGAACATGGACGCTGCCAATCCAAAGCCGCGTGCACTGGAGAATGTGAATCGTGTGAGTGGAGAGGACTACGTACCACCCGAGGTTGCGGGAAAACGAACCGCATCTCCTGGAACTGGCGGTAGGCCTTGGCCGGGTTATCCGCCCAGTAAATGTCGGCACAATCCTCGTCTTCGAGCCGGTCCGAGACGAGCGCTTGCCGAACCGTCGGCCACATCCACCGGAATGTGAGCGACTCCCACAGCGACGCGACATTCCCGCGCTCGCGCATGGCTGGAATGTCGACCATCGACGTGCGGCGCGCAACGCCGTGCAGGACGAGCAGGAGCACGAGCAGCGCGACGTGCGTGCCATCACCGTGGTCGTTCGCACCCAAATCGAGGTCGTCAAAGAGCTGGAACGTGGCCGCGTGCAGCGACAGGAGCAGGAACCCGCCGAGCGCCAAGCCGCGCGTAATAGCGACGGGGCGTGGCGTCGGCAGCTCGACAGTCGCGGGAAGGCGCGGGATGTTGTCGATGCAGCAAATGAGCGATGCAAAAGTCTTTCGTGCGTGGAATTCGCGGTCGTACTCGTGGTCAGATCCTTGATCGGCCTGCCGCAAAGAGATTGCACAAACGCACCCAAACGATCGCATCGACGACATTTGCCTGCCCGCCGATGAGCGTATCCAGCGTCGGAAGCGCAGCAGGGACACAATACAATGCGCGCCACGCCGTGTATGCAACCATGATGACCATTTGAACAGCGCCCGCGATGCGCTCGATGAGCGAGTACTCGAGCGTCCACATGCGCGCGACGTAATGGTCGGGTTTCTCGCCATCGTTGTTCACGGCATCGTCGTCGTCAGCGTTGCTGTCCGGCGCCGTGGCAACCGGTAGATAGCCGCGCGCGCGACGTTGGGCCACCGTTGACGGCACACGGGTGGTCCAAAAGTACTGCACGGCGGCACCGAACAGCACGAGCGCAAACCAGCCCCAGGCCATGCATTCCCAGGTCGCGCGAGCCATCAACCACGCCGTCCACGGCGATAGAGCACCTAACGGATCGTCTGCTACAGCCAAAATTGCGTTGGCGGGCGTGATGACCTGCACTTGCAGCACAACCGGCATGCTGCTGGCGTCCATGGCTGGTGCGAAGACTCAAACGTCGATTTGACGTGCCAAGCTGGGCACGGAGACCGTGATCGACGACGATTTGCAAGGAGATTGCGCCGAGTCGAAGTTGGCAGTGGCGGACGTGGTGTTCTTAAGTAATTGGGGAGCAGTAACACCAGCAACCACAGCACCCTGTCGAAAATCTTGGCACTGATGGCGAATGGCCATGTCACGCGTCTACCGCCAGGGCGCCGGCATCGAGTCGAAAAAGAGTCGATCATGACACAGCGCGATGTGGCGTTGTGGGCCAGCCTGGCAGGCACAGAGGAGAGAGAGCAGAAAGAAGTCGAAATGAAAGTGCCAACGACACTCAGACGTTTCTCGACACTGTCGAAAGACAACCATCAGCACGACAGACACGACGCTGCATGAAGCTGTCGATAAAATCCTCGCAACGTCAACAACAACCAGACCGAGAAATTACGCGCCCAAACTAAGGTTTACTTAGCAAGAGTCCACCTGCTCACCCTTCCTGTACCTCCCCCTCTGCGTCCGTCCGTTTAAGTTGTACACGCGCTCCCTCCTCGCCATCTTTTTCGCCAGTCGTCATCGCTACCGCTCATTGGAACCCGAGCCGGTGGAACGTGTCGGAGGCACGCTCGCTCGCAACCGGCTGCCGCGCGCGCGGATCCAGGTCCATTTCGGCCAGCCGCTTCTCAACGGGCGCCGGGTCGTTGCCAATAGACCGCAGGTCCTTGCACAACTTCATTGCAAACTGGTGGAACTGCCTGTCCTCTTGCAGCTGCTTTTCCACAGCCTGCGAGTACTCTTGCTTGTGCGCGGCCTTGACTCTGGCGTTGACGTTGACATGCTCGGACTAGTCGATCAAGGATCGAGCAAGCGCGATCAGGTTGTGCTCCCAAAGTCGAACCCGGTCGTATCACACCGAGCGACACAAAAAAACGTACAATCTCGCGGCGGTAGTCGTTGCCAAACACGGCCTGAATCTTCTTGGTCCGATCCTTGCGACGATCCGCCGACCGCGCCGCGTTCCGCGCCAGCTCCTCGGACTGCTTGCGCACTTCGGCGGCCTCAAACTTTTCCAGGACCTGCTGGCGGCGGCGGTCCTCAACACTGCGCTGCATCGCCTCGACGCACGCCTGCATATCGCGTTTCCGCTGATCGGCCTCGGCGCGCAGCCGGTGCTCGAGCTCGCCCTCGTGCGCGTGCTCCATCTTATGCAAGAACTCGTCGCGCGTCTTGCGGAACTGGTCCTGGATCGGCACGGCCTTGGTCGCGACATACTCGTTGCGCAACACGCGCGACCGAATCAAGGCCGCCTCGGTTTCCTTGCGCTTCAGCGCGATCCGTTCCTTGATGCGCATGATATGCTCATTGATCCGATCGAGTTCCGACTCGTCGCCATCGGCCTCATTCTCGCGCTCCTGCTTATCCTGAATCGCCCAGTCGAGCATCGTGACGAGTTCCTTGGTCTGCTGTTGCTTGCGCAAAAGCTCGCGCTCCTCGAGCTCGCGCGCGTCCTCGAGCGCCTTTTCCGACTGTGCCGCAAACCATTCGCGCAACTGCGCCTTTTCGCGCTCTTGCTCGGCGCGACGGGCTTCGGACATTTGCAGGTTCGTCTGCGCCGTCTCGTGCATGATCGTCTTGACTTTACGCTGCATCTCGGCGGCTTCCTTGTCGGCGGCGGCGAGACGGGCCAGTTCGGCAGCGAGCTCGTCTTGCGCGCGCTCCTGGTTGAGTGCCTGCTCGACCGACTTGTACTCGAGCTGCGCCTTGCGCTCCTAGTAGAATGGCGATCGGTGTGTGCGTCAGCTCATGCTCACAATGGGCCCGCCGGTCCGGTGCCAATCTCGAAACAGCATCAAGCGTACCTTGAGCACCTGCGTGATCAGTGCCTGCGACTTGAGCTGCCGCACGCGCACGTCTTCGAGGTACTGCATGTTCTTGGCGCGGTCGACGAGCGCCTGCCGTTCCGCGGCCTTTACGGCCTCCCAGTCCTTGTCCATCTCCTGGCGCTGGATCTATCGTCCGTGCACGCGGGTGTGAGTACCCCATCTCTCGACGTCGTCCAACTTTTGCACGGCGTAGTGCGTACCTCGGCCATCCGTTCGCGCTCCTTGTGCGCATACAGCCGCCGGCGGCGCTGCCCGGCAATCGTGTTATGCCACTGCGCGACCATGGCTACGGACTGGTCGTGCAGCCGTTGTTTCTACATGCCACCACCGCCAGGTGAGTCCCATTGCCTCTCCTCTTCTCAAAGTGGATCGCGTGAACGTGCCTCATCCTGCAACTCCTCCTGCAACTTCCAATTCGGCGTGTACGGCTCGCCCACCTCCACCGCCCCACCTTCCTTGCCCACCTCCTCCTTGCGCCCTCCATACGACACCAACGGAATCGACGCGCCGGCCGTACCGGGGGTCTCGCTGCGCGCGCGCTTCCCGTGGCCCGCGGGCGTGATCGAGCTGATCGGGCGCCGTGTGCGCGCGCTGCCGGGCACGGGCAGCTTGGTCAGGCTACCGGGTTTGCCGCCGAGGCCTAGCGAGGGGGAGGGGGCTGGGTTAGAGAGTGGGGGAGGGGAAGAGGGGTGGGAAGTGAGGGGGTGGAATGTACCGGTGTAGTACCCCGGCGTCGGCAGGGACCGCGTGGCCTTGTGCGTATTGGCCGCGGGCTTGATCCCCGTCGGCGGGCCGTTTTGCACAGGGATCGCGGACGCGGTCGACATGGTGGTGCGGGGCACGCGGCGGGTGGTTGAAGAGCGGAGAGGAGAAAGTCGACAGAGGACCGAGCGCGCGAGAGCGGGAAAGAATGCACGGGCGGCCGGACGGGCGGCAAGCAAAATGAAGCAGCCGCGGGTTGATTGATGGGCAGGCCGAGCAAACGAGACGCAATGCAGGCGTCGAGCGCAAGTAGCCGGCAGTCTACGGCGGCGACGACAGAGGCCGCGCCGGGGAAAAACGAAACGAATCGAAGCGAGAATCACGTCGGGGGTGTCGCGAGTGGGCAAGTCGGTCGGTCGGTCGGTCGGTCAGCTGGATCACCCGAGTCGGGCTGGAGTCGAGGGCGGCGCCAAGTTGGGCGGGCGGATCAAAGGGTCCGCGTGGAAGGGTGGGCGGGTGGGCAAGAGTGGAGCGGGGCCAGTCAAAGGGACGGGCGTCTAGGAATTGCGTAGCGTGCGAGTCGGCCGCAAATCAGCACAGAAGTGGTGGTGGAGGAGCAGCCAGGGAGGAGAAGCAAGTCATCTCGAGCCGTGATCTGGCGCTATCCAGCTGGATATTATGCGCGCCGAGGCGGATTGCGGCCAGTTGCAACTTGGTGCGAGCCATGGTTCACGGCGCGCTTGGGAACGGCTGGTGTGCTGAACGATTTGAAGTGTTCGGACGTTTGCCAAAGTGCGGTGGATGCAGATTTATTACACATGTGACCGCAATATATTGTGCTGGTAATCGTGCTCCATCTCGCAACAGCTTGCGCTGCTGCTCTGCTTCTCAGCTCGCAAAAACGACGATATCTGCCTCCTGAAATTCCCCCCCAAATCAAACTTTCCTCCGTTGCAGAGTGACGACGGATGTGCAACCCAACCGCCAGTGCAAAGCAGCAGGAAGGAAGGGTGAAGCGGGGTCCGAGATTGCACGATGCGCTTGCAAGTTGCAAGTAGAGTCGGGATGGAACCGTGAACGGATTGGGGACGAGTTCATGGATCGAGCGCCGTTGCAATTCGAGAACCACTCGCACACCTGGCAAGCAAGCCGCGGACGAGGGTCGAGACGTAGACGAAGCAGAACGGTGTTGTGCCCAAACCAGGGATCAAGAAAGAAGCAAGACAGCGATGCGCACGCGGGCGTGCTGACCGATTCGAGGAATCGCACGAAAGATCGCAAACGACAGAGCGATGTGTTTCAAAAAAGTGTATTGGCATGCGACCGGTCGGACAAAGACCCGTGCGCAACCGCAACATTCTCGGCCGACTAGATCGCTTAGTCGAAGAGACCGAAGCCCTGGAAAATCGTGGAAAAAAGACTCGTCAGTAGTCCGTTCAGCGCCAACAAGGGCCAAAATTGCGAGCAAACGCACCATGTCGTCGTCCGACTCCTCCTTCTCCTCCTCGACGGGGGCAGCCTCCGCGGCAGCGGCCGGGGCGGCGGCACCACCGGCAGCGGCACCAGCAGCGGCACCACCCGACGGGACCGAGGCGAGCTTCGTCATGCCCTCGGCGATAACCTGGTGGAAAGAGGAACGAAAATCGTGCGTGCGAGAGGGAAGGGACAACGAGCGGCATTTCGGTCAGCATCGCAAATTCGGGCAGCAATTCCCCACATGGACGATTTGGAGAGCGTTTCCACAGCGATTTGCGCCGATTTGCAACGGATGGAGCAGGCCGGTCGGCACGAATCGGTGGACCACCGAGGTAGTCACGCCCGTCCATCCGTTGGCGTTGGGGCAAAAAGCGGCAACTCGGCCACGAGCAACCCGGCACCGATGAAACGCCTTCGAGCAGCGTTTCCACAGGCATTCGTGCGAGCGCGAAATGAACGGTGCCGGGTCGAACGTGCGTGGCCGAATGCGGTGGTGCTGGTCATGAAAATCGAGATCGCAGTGTGCTGGTTACAGACCTCCTCGACGTTCTTGCCGTCGAGCTCAGCAATAACCTTGTTGAGCTGGGCCGAGTCGGCGTCGACGCCAACGGCGGCGAGGATCTTCGACACGTCGGCGGCCGAGGGCGAGGCGTTGCCACCGAGGACGGCGAGCAGGTAGGCGGCGATGTGCTTCATGGTGAGGATTCTCGAAGGACGTGCTCGAAAAGGAGGATCAAAGCAGCGCGGAGTTGCTGGGCCACTTGGGCCGGTGGTGTGGTTTAGGCAGGGGCTGCTTGATTAATGAAAACCTGTCACAGCCATCATTCGAATGAACAAGCATGAGCTGCTTTGATCAACATCACGCTAATCTTCACCTTGGCCGGCTTTTGTCGGCTGCAAAGCGCTGATCTCAAGCGTAGCGACCCAACCCGCCCGCAGCCACTTGCAACCGGCAGCAACGAAACGCTCAGACTTTGACGACGACGACGACGACGACGACGCGTCGTCTGTTTTTCCTGCTGCGCGCGACGCCCTCGGCACTTCTTGCAACCCTCTCCAGCGGCCAACCCGTTTGCCTGCCAACCTCCACCACTCTTCATCCCCACTTTCCACATCGTAATCATGGACCACGACCTCGAATGCGGCCACGGAGCACTGCCCAAGGAAATGGACACGTCCGGCAAGACCAAGCCCGACCGCGCCGCGCCCGGGTGCTTCCCCACGCTACCCATCGGCGGCGGCACTGGCAGACACGCGCACTGGTCACCATCCGACCGTGCCAAAATCGCGCGTGTCACGGCCATGGATTGCTACTGGTCGAGCTACCCCGTCCGGCGGCGCCGCACACTGTTCCTTCTCGTCGTCGGCGGCCTGCTCGTCACGCTCGCACTCGTCTTCTTCCGCAACGCCGATACTCGCGCCGCATCTCCAACGGCACGTCGCGCTGCCACCGCCCCACGCGGCCGTGCTGCCCGCGCGTTCTACCCGACTGCCGACCTCCCCGTCGCGTGCCAGGACCCCAATGTGGACCTAGTCGTGGCAATCCCGACGCGGCTCGGGGACTACCGCGAGATTGAGGCGCGGCAAGTCGTGCGTGAGACGTGGGCCGACGCGCGCCTCTTGAAAGCACACGGCATGTGTTTGGTGTTTTTTGCCGAGGACGCAAAACCGGTGTTGCTCGCACGGCGCCGCGGCGAGTCGGATATTCGGCCGATGCTTGGTGGGTCCGGGCGCGGCTCGTCGCCCGTGGTCGCCATGTTCCAGGCGATTGCGGAGAGCGCATCGGAGAATGTGGACTGGGTCGTGAAGGCGGAGAGCCATGTATTGTTGCATCCGGGGCAGTTGCGCGCGCAGGTACGGAACGGGTTCGGGGTTGATTGTAGGTGCAGGACGTTTTTGACGAACGGGCACGACGTAGATGATGCTGCTCCGGTCGTCGTCGCGCGTGATCATGGCCACGCCGCAGGGCGCAACGGCACGGTCGAACCGGGCGCCCGCGCGCGACTCGGCGTTTCTGATTTCGCGTGACTTGGTTGACGAGATTGCGGCCCAGGGGGCCGACAACTGGTGGCGGTCGACGGCGGTCGACGACAACGGTCCGTGCGCTCTGCTTTCTTTGTGTTACGATTTCACTGGCCCTCACCGACCCTCTCCACCACTTCGTAGCTCTGATCGGGACCTGGCTCGCCGACTTTGGCGCGACGTGGGTCGAACCTAGCGCGCACCAGTTTGCCGTGCTTGCGCCGCGGCCGCACGGGCACAAGCATGATGTGATCCCAGCGTCCGTGTGTACATCGACTGTTGCCACGGAACGCGCCGTGTCCAAGGCGCGCGTCTTGCCGGGGTCGATTCGGCAAGCGGCGGGTAGCAGCGACCTTGTGTTCGTTGACCAGTTGAGCTCGCACGCCATGGCAAACGGATGGGCCAACTGGGCGACATGTGGATCGCCGTGCGGGTGCAAGAGTCGCGGTGATCCTGGGCAGGCCGTGGGAGATGCTCTTGGTATGGATGCTGGGCAGGACGACGCAGAGGGCCGTCGTCATGCATGAAGGCCGTGGGACGTGGGCACGTGGACTTGAGGGTGGGTGAAGAACGACTTTGAGACTATACCGGCAACGGAATCATAGCGAGCAGTATTTTCGGAGCGACAAAAGAGCTGGTTTTGCAGCCTTGGCTTCGGTTCCGTTGTCGATCATGCGAGTGATGGACTTTCGTCGGACCTCATCATGATGCTGCAGCCCCTTGCAGTTTGCTGTCGCTTGCTGTCTGCTCTGCTCCTTTTCCCCTCTGCGAGTCAAGAACTCGGCCGACCAGGCGCACGACGAGGACCACGACGACTCGCGGCACATCAACGGCGCCAGCGTCGGGCATCCGAAGCGACAAGAACACCATCAACGGCGTGATCTCTGCCGACCAACCGACCGACCATGGCAGCAACCAGCATCACCCCTCCACCCGTTCCACCACGAGCGACTGGCCCCGCTGCCGTCGCCACGCCCTTGCACGCGCTGCTCGAGCAAGTCCTGCGCGTGCACGTCACCGACGGCCGCGTGTTCGCGGGCAAGCTCAAGTGCACCGACCGCGACCGCAACCTGGTGCTCTCGGAAACGGTCGAGATCACTCCGCAAGGTCCGGTCAGCTCTTCCGACCGTTCCTTGTACGACCCGACGTTTTTGACCGACGAATGGTTCTCCCGGTTCGTTCGTTAGGCGACGAGCGCCACGTTGCCATGGTCATGGTGCCCGGCAAGCACCTCACGAAAGTTGAGGCCTTGGCTGTGGCCGCGCTTCCGCTGCTCGTCGACCAGGCGGACCTCGCGCCCGCATCGAACCACGGAGAATAAACGCGCGCGCGCCGCTCGTATGCGCGCACGCTTCTACGCCCTGCCTGCGCGCTTATTGTTCGTCTCGCGCTGCCTGTGCACGCGCCGGGGAAGCACCCGGAGCGAGATGACGCGGGAGCAGCGGGTTCGCTCAGCTGGCAACTCAAGTACTCCCATCTCTCGTGTCCGACATCGCGACCAACACTCTCGCCTCTGCACAGCGCGACTTGACGCAGCCCGACCCGCTCGTACGCGCGCGACAGCACTTCGGTCGGTCGTGCAACTCTCGACCATCCTGTCCGGTCGCCTCACGCCAAGGTCGCGCACAAGCACCAACGCGAGAACCATGCCGCCAGATCCCGCCAGCTTGCTCGACGCCGACCCGCCCACACCACCATGCCCCGGCAATCTATGGACAACGATCGTCCTCTCCGCGATGACCCTCGCCCTCGCGCTCGCCTCCCTCCATACGACCCTCCCCCGGGTGCGCCGGATCCCCGGCAAGAAAACCGCACGTGCCCTCCTCCTCCTCGTGGTCGCGGCCCTCCTCGGCATTTCCGGCATCAACCAAATCTCACTCGCCGTCCGGTTACTCGTCACCCACTCCACACCCCCCGAGGGATGGAAATGGCCGTACCTCGTGCCCCTCCTGCTGACCACGGCCCCGTCGCCGATCCTGATCACCCTGGCCACCGCGCACCGCGTTGCGCGCCTCGTTGTCGTCTCGCCCGCGTTACGGAAACGGTTCCTGGTTGGCACGTACGTCCTGTGCGCGCTGGTCCTCGTCGCTGTCGAGTCGCTCGTTGTTGTCGACGCGCTCCGCCGCGACGACCCGGAAAATTGGGCGATGACGTTACGGTTCCCCGCATGGACGGCGGCTCCGCTCGCCGTCCTGCCCGTCCTCGCCACGTTTGGGTCGTCGTGGGCGTTGGAAATGGTCTTGGGCACGCTCGCGGGGGATACGCCGCCGACGGTCACGGAACTACGCAGTGCGAGACCGCACCGGGTCGAATCGGCAGTGCCCGAGCGAAGGAGGAGGCCGACGAAAGGCCGGTTGTCGTCGACGGCGACGACTGGGATGGGCGGCAGGCGAGGGACACTGCCGTCGGCGTTCCGACCCGGCGGGCGCGGGATCGCGGGTCCGTCCACGTCGCGCGTGGGGAATGGCGGCGCGGCAGCGACAAGTGTTTCAGGCACGCCGAATACGGATGAGATTGCGGCGCCAAGTTGGATGCCGCCGGTCCCGCCTGCGCCAGTCGAGGCGGAAGGTCAGCGCCCCGCGACGTCAACGTCGCGCCCGGGACCGCGATCGACGAGTCCGCCACGACCGATCCCACTGCCACCACCGCCATCCGAATTTCCTGCGCCCGCGCCGGGCTCGGTCCCTGCATTGGCGAGCGCGTCGTACGTACTGAGCCCGCCGCCAACGACGTTACCGCAAGTCGCGTGCGCGTCGTCGACGTCGACTGACAGCTCCGATTCAGCGACGGGCGTTCGTGCGGCTCCCGTGATGCGCGCGATGCGGGTGCTGGTCCTGCTCTTCCTCGGCGGTTGGACGGCGTTCTTGACCGTCGTTTTGGTGGATGCGATTCCGGCTCGGATTCAGGTCGCGGCGTTGTCGCTGCTTTCGGCTGCATTTTTGGTAACAGAGACGGCGTTCGAGTGGGTCTATTCGGTGGAGCGGCGCAAGGAGCGCCGGCGACAGCAGCAAATGGCGGCGGTTGCGGCAGAGGAAGGGAGTGTATCAGTGTCGGGTGTGGTGGAGTAGGTGGAGATCGTGCTAAATCGTATGTATTCGGATAGATAGATAGATTGTGGACGCATGCAACCAAAGACAGACAAAAAAAAACTGTTCTCGCTCCTCCAATCGCACTCGTCTCGAAATCACCGCGACAGGTCCTTGATCTCAGCCATGAGTTCCTGGACCTTGTCGTACGCGGCCTCGCCCTCGAAATCCTTACCGCGGCCCAACAACGCGCGCACAATCAGCTTGCTCTGGTAGACCCAATCGGCGCAGGCCATCTCCCCACTTTCCTCGACTTCACGCTCGCCCAAGTCGCGGTAGGCCTCAAACAACTCGGTAGCCGCATCAACCGCGGCCTCAAACTGCGCGTACTCCAAGTACCGGTCCTTGGCGACGCACCGGTACGCACGCACATGCGCATCAATCGCCTCCCTCGGCGCGCCCGTCTGCGTGTAGAAGTACGCGGCGATCTTCCACGCACCAGCGTTGGTCGCGCCGACCTCGGTCGCGAGCGCGACCAATTCGCGCAACCGCACGATCCGTTTCGGAACGGCCTGCTCAGCATGCAGTCGCAAGATCCCGTCCACAATCATGCGCAACACTTCGGCATCGACGAGCGCGTCGGCCGACGCACGCGCGGACGCTTCGAGCTCAGCGTTCCCACGCGCGTTCTTGCCGCGAATTTCGAGGACGCGCGTCATAGCCTGCATCGCTTCGTCCAAGTGGCCCAAGTCGACCGCGAGGTACATGTAATTCGTCCACATTTTCCACGAGTCGTACTTGGCCTTGATCCCCTGTTGTAGTGCGCGGTAGGCTTCCGGCTTGCGCTTCTGCCGCAAATACACGGTGGCCAAGTTATTCCAGGCCTCGGCATTCTCGTAATCGAGTGCCGTGCACCGCGAAAACGACTCGATCGCGACATCCCAGTTCTCAACGTGTAGCGCCGCACACCCGCAAATGAACCAGGCGTCGTCAAACAACGGGTTGATGCGTAAGGCCTTGAGCCAGCAGTCGACCGACTCGGCATGCCGCCCGGCCTTGTAGTGGTGCCCGCCGAGCGCTCGCATCGCGCGCGAGAACCGGCCGTTCGACGCGTCCCATGCCTCCTGGTAGAGCGACGGGTCCGTGCGAATGTCGCCGAGCATGCACAGGAATTTCGGGTCCTTGGGCGTCTTTTCCAACAACTGCAACACGAGCGCCTCGGCCTTATCCTTGCGTTCTGTGAGCATGTGGCAGACGACCACCTTTTCCCACAATTCGAGCCGCTCGAAAATATCGAGCGCGGTCCGGACGACGCCAAGACTCATCATCTTATCGGCCAATTCGGCCTCGAGCGCCCACCGCGTCGGCGTTGAAACGGCGAAAATCGGTTGCAGGCGAACGGACACGGGCGCGTCGTCCTTGGTCACGTCGCACCGTGGGATTTGGTCGACGAGCGCCTGGATTTGCAGGGCCGCGCGCTCGACGGTGCGCGTCTTGTTGGATTCGAGTCGCGAACGGAGCAGGAGGGCCATCGAGTGCACGGTCCAGTTGTTGGGGTTCTCGAGAATGCGCCGCACAAACGGGAACATTTGCTCGGTCGTGATTTCGTCGGCTGGGTTCGTGTTCTTGACGTGCTCGCTGTGCAACTGGTCAGAATAGGCACATCGATCGCTTCGCGCAAACAAACAGAGAAGAGGGATGCATACCAGTAACTCAACAAAATGCACTGGTCCAAGACACTCAAGTTTTGCGTCGCCCGCGCCGTATCCCCCTCGAGTTTCGGCTTTTCGAGCACCGTATCGTCATTCAACGCCAACGTCTTGACCCCGACCTCCTTGACCTCGTCGACGCGCGCCGACTCGGCCAAGACCACCAGTTGTGTGATACTGTTCTCCTGGAACCGCGTGCGCCGACCGAGCAATCCCGACACTTCAAATTTCAACCCCGACGCCGTCTGCGCTTTTTCCAAGTGCTCCACCGCGTCGCGGTCGTCCTTGTACTGCTGGTACGCCAGCGCGATTTCCAGTTCCAACACCGCGCGCAGAGCGTGCAATTCCGGCACTTCGGCGGAGACTCGGGTCAACAGGTCGAGCTGCACGTCGCGCAAACTCGCCGCCGGGTTATCAAGTAACTGCTGCTGCAACCGCACGGCGCGCGCGTGCCACCAGTTAGCTGTCGCGCACACGTCGGCAGCCTTGTACGGTGCGCACAGGAGGGTCAGGGCGACAGCGAGAAGCGCGGGAAAGCGGGTCCGGTGGTACGCCGGCTCGCCGTCCGCCGTGAGCTGCGCGAGCGCGTCGGCGTCGTGCGTGAAGATGGACGGGAGGGTGGTCGACTCGGGCAAATCCGGACCCGTCCAGTTGAGTTGCACGAAGAGGAGCAGGGACGCGAGCGCGACGTGCAGCCGCGCGCGGGGTGCAGCGAGGGCAGCGGACAGAGCTGAAAGGGCATCTGTGGGCGCGTGATTTTTTGGGCGTGATGAATGTTGGGTCGTTGAGCGGCGAGATCAGAGCGCGGCCGTACCGGCAAACGGCTCGGCCGGGGTGGAGTCGGCGGGCAGGAACGCGGCGAGCACGGCCAGGTACTCGCCGTTGACGAGGCGCGCGTCCCAGTCGCCGAGCGCTGCGGGCGCGAGGTTGACGAGCAGCAGATCCGGGCTTGCAGCGATCATGCTTGCTGGTGCGGCGGGGAGAATGCAGCTGAAGCAGGTGGCCGGGCAGTCGGTGTGGATCTTGACGGTTGGACCGGTGCTGGTGGATTTGCGCTTCTGGTGCACGCCTTGTTGCTGACTGATCTGCGTTGGTCAGGAATCTGGCGGATGTGGATGGACGGATTGGCGGTGGTGGCCAAGGATTGGGCAGGGACAGGCGGGCAGCAAAGGTGATCATTGCGCGCTTGTCACGCCGCCTGTTGTCAGAGGGGCTTGGGTTGCACCGCTCGCGATGCCCAACGGCTGGGACACGAAAGCGAGGCCCTCTCTTTCGAGCCCTCAACACGCGCACCGACAATGAAATACCTATTTCCCAGCAGCTCTGGGTCGACGAGACTCCAAGAGCGAGAATGTGGGATGCTCGTCCCCACCAGCACGCTGCGCGGGGTGGAAGTCGCCGCTGAGGAAAGCGCTTGTCGCGGCGATCGCGCGAGTGATCTCTGCAATTGATCTCTGCACCTTCCCGCGCGACGCGTCGCACCACCACTTCCACTTCCTCCTTTTGCTCCTCGGCCTCGCACTTTTCCGTCGACGGCGCGTTCGCGCTCTGCGCTGGCCCTGCCGTGCTCCCGTCCCGTCCATCACGACCGCCTCATCCCTGCCGCCGCGTCACGCCGTCTCAGGGACCATCGTCGCGACAAAGTTTGGTCCCCTTAAGTTGCCTGCCCGTACCCACCATCCCTGAACCCGAACCCAGCCAGAAACCATGGTCACTTTCGAGGCAAAATCCGCTTCGAAATGCTCACGGAGAGGTTCATCACGGGCGCCTCCGCGGGCATGAAATGAGCC
Organism: Allomyces macrogynus ATCC 38327; assembly: GCA_000151295.1. Classification (NCBI taxonomy): domain Eukaryota; kingdom Fungi; phylum Blastocladiomycota; class Blastocladiomycetes; order Blastocladiales; family Blastocladiaceae; genus Allomyces; species Allomyces macrogynus. The sequence continues at coordinate 63,734 of GG745364.1, read as the reverse complement.
TTGGGGCCGCGCGCCCAAGCCTAGTCGTCCCTTTGCTACATGAAGCTGCCTGCGCCCGCCAAAGCGCTCTCTCTCTCCCCCGACTCCCGTCCCTCCCGGCACCCTTCGTCTCGAGCCTCGTTCGTTCTTGTAACCAACCATGTCGGCCGCTCGCTCGTTCTTCAAGACGTGGTACCGCCACGAGGTACTTGTCGTACTTTCCGCTGCTTGCCGACCGTGCCCCGGACGCTCGCGTCCCATGATCTCGATGATCCTTGCAGGCGATTTTTGACCGCTCCAGCAGTATCGCTTGCTGCGAGCCGGCCGGTCGCTGCCGCGCACCTCCGGCACTGTACGGCGAAATTGACCCGACCGCCGTCAATTTCTCCAGGTCCTCCCGATTGTCGTCGTCGTCGGTGCGGCCGTTTCGGGCGCAACTTTCTACGTGGCCCGCCTTGCGCGCCACCAGGAGGTCGTCTGGACCCGCGAAAACCCGTACGTTTCGGGCAACTGTGCGCATCCGTCGAGACTTGGGCCGATTCTGACCGTCATTTTCGTCTTTTGTGCAGGCAACCGTGGAACCGCATCCAGTCGCACCAGAACACCAAGTTCGTGAACCTGAACCAGGCGCTCACCGAGGACTTCAAGCGCGAGTGGTAATGGAGCAGCCTGACGGGCACATTTGCCGTCTTTCTTCGCTTGTCTTGTCTTGCAGCACCCCACCATAGTTACCAGCATGTAGCGTGGATTTTGTACAACATTATTGCCATTATTGACCTGCTCATTTCGAAGTCTTGTTGAGGTGGAATCGGCGCTCACGTTCGGAGAGCCCAGGCCGTGAAGACAGCTCTGGAGTCGTGACAAGCAAACCTCAATTTCCGGGCACATTCACATGATAACATCGTGACAACACAGCATGCATCAGAACACCTCACACATCACGGCCGGCTATTGGAATCACTTCCATTTCTCGACCGCAAACTAAGCACAATAATATGAAGAGAAACAATTGCTTGCAATGGCATATTCTATTTTTGCTCAAACTGACGTTTTTCCTTAAATCACTGCCACCACAGCCGCCACCGTCGCTACCTGCGACTGTCCGCCTGGGCGCACGCCAACACAGCCATAGCAAACCTAGTGCGGCGCGTGCACGCAGCTGCCAGCACCTGCCCAGCGCCGGGCCGACAGGGTGGAGTTTGGGGGTGTGTGTGCACTACAATATTGCCCCTCCCTGACCCTTCTCCACCACGCGCTGCGCCGCATACCTTCCGCAACAAGCAACTTGCAAAAAATCGACTTCAACAAAACTCGGGAGAGTGGGATTCGAACCCACGTTTCCGGAGATTCACAGTCATGTCGTGATGCCTTAGACCACTCGGCCATCTCCCCAGTGAAAACTCTGGCCTGAGGGTGTAACTTTGGTGTTCCACACCTTGACTGACGGCGGCCCCGTCGTTGCCACCATCGCCACACCCTCCCCACACACCCCATCGTCGACGACGACGCCGGAAAACGAGAAGCACGGAAAGCTCAAGAGTGGAGGAGGAACAACTCTCATTCTTTCTTTTTTCGGTCGAGAACAGCAATCAATCGAAGACAAAGCCCAATTATTGTGGCGGAATGCGTTGTGATAACTGGCGAATCAGCAGGCGATAGCTTTGAGCAACATGCGTCCTGCAGCCCATGCCAGCCCTCACATCACTGCTCTCCCCGCCCGAACAAGACGCGCCGCATTCTTTTGGCATTTTTGCACTTGCACGTTCACAGGTGGCGGCGGCGCCGTGCTCCAATATTCATCGTGGGGACCCATGCTCTCATCCCAGCGCGTGTCCCGCGGCGGCGTGATGGCAGGAAAGAGCACGAGCCCGCGCTGGATTCGACTTGCTATCGCTCGCCCGCTCAGCAAGCACGAGCAAACTCGCCATGACGACCGACCGTTCTGGTGTTTTAGCGCGCGTCGGCCGGGCCCGCGGTCCCTCCTCTCTCTCGTCCTCGTCCTCGACTTCGACCTCGCCGTGGATCAGCAACCCCCTCGTTGCGCCCGAATAGACCAGCAGCAGCACTGCCAGCACTGCCAGCACGCCGACTCGACGACGAGGAGACGACCCGACTACTTCTTCAACCATGAGCTGCTTCTGCTTCCCGTCCAAGCGCCCGCACGCGACCAAGGCCATTGCCGACAAGCCCGAAGCACCCGGCGCAGAATCCTCACGCGAAGTCCCCGCCGGTGCTGTTGCCGCGGCCGCGAGCACGGCGCGTGCGCCCGCCAACAACTACACGGCATGTGTCGTGATCGACGAGGAGCGCCGCAAGGAGCTGCGCGAGAACGCGGCCAAGATCGTCGCTGACGGCAAGGGTACGCCGTTGACGACCCGGTACCGTGAACACGACAAGCGCGACGGATCTGATTTAAAATTTTGTGCTTTTCCAGGTATTCTCGCAGCTGACGAGTCGACGGGCACGATTGGCAAGCGGTTTGACGCGATTGGCGTGCCCAACACCGAGGCCAACCGCCAGGCCTACCGGCAGCTGCTCTTCACGGCGCCTTCTGGTGCGTGCTCACCTCTTGTTCTTCTTTTTCGCTCGCACTACGTGCGATGCCGAAAATCGACGTGCTTGCAACACGATCAAGGCTGACATCATCTCCCCCGCCGCCCACCCTACCTGCCAACAGAGCTCGACCAGTACATTGGCGGTGTGATTCTGTTCGACGAGACGCTGCGTCAAAAAGCGACCGACGGCCGGTCCTTTGCGCAGATCCTGCGCGACCGCGGCATTCTTGTCGGGATCAAGGTCGACAAGGGCACGTGCCCGATCCACGGCACCGAGTTTGAGACGTCGACGCTCGGTCTCGACGGCCTGGCCGAACGGTGTGCCGAGTACTACTCGCTCGGCGCGCGGTTTGCCAAGTGGCGATGTGTCCTGCGTATCGGGGAGAACGAGCCGTCGCCCGTGGCGATTGACGAGAACGCCAACGTGCTCGCGCGGTACGCGTCCATTTGCCAGGCGAACCGGCTCGTGCCGATTGTGGAGCCCGAGATCTTGATGGACGGCGACCACGACCTGGCGCGTGGCATGTACGTCGCTGAAAAGGTCCTGGCCGCGGTGTACAAGAAGTTGTCGGACCACCACGTCTACCTCGAGGGCACACTGCTCAAGCCCAACATGGTCACGGCCGGCGTCAACTGCGCGACCAAGTACACGCCGCAGGAAGTGGCCGAGGCGACCGTTACGGTTTTGCGGCGCACGGTCCCGCCGGCGGTGCCTGGCGTGACCTTCCTGTCAGGCGGGCAGTCCGAGGAGGCCGCGACGCTGCACCTCGACGCCATGAACCGCGTCGACCTCAAGCGGCCGTGGGCGCTGACGTTCTCGTACGGCCGCGCGCTGCAGGCGACGGTCCTCAAGGTCTGGCGCGGACAGCCGGCCAACGTGCCGGCCGCACAGCGCGCACTGCTCACGCGCGCCAAGGCCAACTGGGAGGCCGCGCGTGGTGTGTACCAAGGGTCGCTGGCCGGTGCTATGGCCGAGGCCGGCGTGTCGCTCTACGTGTCCAACTACACGTACTAAGGCGATTACTAGCGCGTCGGTTAGTCAGTGTTGCGGCGAAGAGAGCGAGGGGATAGAGATACCACGGCGAAGAAGAGGAGGAGAGAGGTCACTGTTGCCGTCATCGTGTCGTTTCGTTTTTGGGTTGTATTCTTTTTAGAGCGTATCCTGTGGCCTTTGTATGTATCAATCGACGATCTATCTTTATTCCACACTATGCAGTGTCGACCATCTCGCTTGCGCGTGTTGTTTGTTGCTCTGGCGCTCTTCTCCTTCCATCATTCCGTTGGCAGGGTGCCGACCACCTCTCCCTCGTCCATCCTCCCTTCTCGGTTCAAGTACCGACGACTTCGCACCGACCGCGTTGAGCACCGCCCGGAACAATCCGCAAACACGACCGCGAGCCTGCCGGCATGATCCCACTCGAACTGCGCGCGACAACATCGGCCGCGACCCTCGCACGACGACCCGGAACGCGCGCCTCGGCCCGGTTACGTGCTTGAAGCGGCGCCGGCGGGTCCGTGACGGTCCCAGAGAGCGAGAGCGAGTTGGGCGACGAGGACGAGGACGACAACACCGGCCATTCGGGCCGTGATGGCGCGCATGATCACGGCCGCGCAGTGCCCGCGCCCATGTACCCCTGCGCGACCGCCGCCATCGCCGACGACGCGTCCGTGCACGACCCGCTCGCTCCGCCGACATCGACCGAGGAGGCCGATCCCACCAGCGACGTTGACGACGAGACCACGTTGCCCCCAGCGGAACCCGCCATCCACGCGTGGGTCGGCCAAGTGAACCTCGCCGGGATCGTCTACGGCGCGGTTCGCGCCGCGCAAATCCGCGACGCGACTGCCTCGCGCGGCAGACACGTCCGCCACGGCGACGTCGGTGATCACCGCGGCAATCCTGGCCGCCGTCGACCCAACTCCAGCCAAGATGCCGCTTGTCACGCTGCACCAGCGGCATGGCCCGCCCGGCGTCCACCACCCGATATACGCGCAAACGCGGCAGCGCGTCGTCCTCTACGCGTTATAGGACATGCCGGTCGCGGGCTTGGTCACGGCGCGAAACGTGTACCGCGACATGAGCACGTTCACCGACAACGTGCGAGCGCTAGTCGAAGACTATGTCGCGCAACTGCCACGTCCGAGCGACGCGACGCGGCCGGTGTATGCCGAGTTCGGCGTGCCCGAAGCGCCGCACACGACTGTGATTGTGCGACGGATCCCGCACGTCTTGCAGTGGACGACGGGGAAGGTCGCGTTTCGTGACCTGGCGAGGTTGCCGGACTCGTTTCCGATGATGCCCGCGGGAAGTGCGCGACGCTTGTCGCGGGGAAGAAAATCAAGCATGTGGCCGCGACCTCGGCCGCGGCGGACGGCGACGACGAGGACGACGACGGCAACGACGAGGGGGTGACTATCACGCGCGTCACGAAGCGCTCGTGCACGTCTGCGGCAACCACGTCGAAGGCCAAGGGAATAGCGTGCAGCGCCAGTGGCGAAAGCCGTCACACAGGCGGACGCGACACCGGCCAACACGGGCACCGGCAAGCGCCGTCGCGCTGCGGCCGTGGCTGCCGCGGCATCGATCGCGTTGCAGGCCGGGCCGGATTTCCCGCTCGCGGCGCCCGCATCGGCTTTGACAGCGACGCCGGCGCTCGACGCATTGGCGGAGACGGTCGCGAATGAGAGCGCCGCTGAGATGGTCGATGCGTAGTACGAAATGGTCGCGCAGGCGGCACGCGCGACGGGCGCGGTGGATGGTGCCGTGGCCGCGATTGGCGCGTCGGTGGCCCGCGGGTGCGAGGCCGGGTTGCGGCCGGCGCAGATTATGGTGATGACGCGCAGCGTGCTCAAGCTGCAGCGGTGGTGGTGAGATGGGGGTGGGTGGAGAGGGTAGAGATGTGAGCTGTGCGTTCGTAATGGCCGCTGGTCGGCCGGTAGCGGAAGGTGGGAGAGTACCATTAGCTTGCAGACATTTTGTTTGGCTTCAAGCTCGTTGATACGGCCGGGTCGTTGAGGACAGCCGAACGAAGGCATCAAAGGGCGTGCGCTACTTCAAGGCGATCTCTGGGCGCCGCAGCATGGCGGGAAACCGCAGGCCGGCGCTGTAGTCGCCGAGGCAGACCGGAGAGGTGCGGTGCGGCGCGAGGCGGCGCGAGACGCACCCTTGATAATGCACGCGTCTCTCATGTGTTTCTGCTGACCGCGATTAATTTCCTTTAGTTTGCCCCTCGCAGGGTTCGTTTGTCATCGTGCACTCCGCCGGTGCGATTTGTGCCTTGGCGTTCGTCATCCAACTGGCCGCACGTCCACGATCGCACCGACCACACTCCATGCTCGCGCACTTCATCGCGCACTTCATCGCGCCGGCACCTGCACCATATATGGACCACGCGCACCCGCTGTACTGCCCCCACCCGCTCGCCGACACTGCCAGCTGATTCTCTCCGAGCTCCCAGCCAACCATCATGGCCGACCTACTCCCGCACGAGTCGCCCATCCCATCACCGCCCGCGTCGGCGCACGTCGACGTACCCGTCCCTGCCGACACGGACACGACGTCGCTCGCCGCGACCGACAAGGACACGCCGCATCCGGCCAATGCCCCACCCTGTGGAGCCGGCCATTTGCTCGTTATCAGTCACGGCCTATTTGGCAACAACTCGCACACGCAGTACCTTGCCGATGCGTTCAAGGCTGCATACCCGGACCTGCTTGACGTGGTGCGCTACGTCGGGATTGGGGTCGTGGTTGCGTAGAATGGAGGACGAGCAGCGGCTGAACAAGCTCATTTTGCCTCGTTTAGCTCAACGTCTCGTGCTACGCAAACGACCTCACCCTCGATGGCGTCGATACCTGCGCGGAGAGGCTGATCAAGGAGGTTCGTGCAAGCCATAAGTGCTGGTCGCTCTCGTTTGGAGCAATGTCAACTGACTTGCGACCGTCGTGCCGTCTGTTTCCCTGCCTCAAGCTCAACACTTACCGCGAAAACAACAAGGTCACGAGAATCTCGTTTCTCGGCTACTCGCTCGGCGGTCTCATTGTCCGGTTCGCAATTGGTCGATTGCACATGGAAAACTTCTTCGACACGGTTGAGCCCATGGTCTGCCTCCTCTCTCTCGTGACCAACTTGCCGCATTCCTCGAGCACTGTCGCTGACCCCGTCGTTCCTCTCCACCAGAACTTCGTGACCATGGCAACGCCGCACCTCGGTGTGAGCACGCCACGACTGCGCCGACTCGCCGACATTCTCGTATGCCGATCCGCACAACAGTGCGTCATGAAGGACCGGGATTACGACGCACCGCTACTGTGGGTCCTTGCCGACCCGCAACTACCGTTCTTGCAGGGTCTGGCGCGGTTCAAACAGCACTTGATTGTTGCCAATACGGTGCGCGCCGCGTTTGCCGCCCCCTTCAACCCATGACGCTCTTTTGGGGGCCACGACTGACCTTCCCCACCTCCTCGCACCCGCTCCAGACCGGCGACCGCACTGTACCCTACCTGACCGCCTCGATTCAACTCGAATCGCCCTACACGACGAGCCCCTCGGAACCCGTCCTTTCCGACACGTCCGTGATCATTCGCCCCGTCTTACGCGACGATCACGAAAAAGCCATCCCGCTGCCCGAAAAATCTATGACGCGCGAGGACATGGCGCGCATGGCTGTCTTTTTCGGCCTCATCATGCCGCTCATCTTTGTCGTCTGGACGGTCATGTCCCCCTGGGCCTTTTACACGACCAAGAAAGCGCGCACGCGATTCGCCACCGTTGAGGACCAAGTGCTCCGCGATATCGAGGTCCTGCGCGGCCAGGTGTCGCGCAAGGGCTTGACGGAAGAGGAGTATGTGGCGGCCATGGTGGAGAGTTTGAACGCGGCGTTGCCGGACATGACGCGGATCGATGTGGATTTGGGCGAGTGGGTGCACACGCACGCGCATGTGGTCGTGCGGAATCCGAAGATGCATGCGAGTGGGAAGCCGGTGGTCGACTATGTCGTGAGCCAGTTCTGCGCGGCGTGAGGTGGGGAATGTGACGAGGGTACGTGCGTAAGCCGTCGACGTGGTCGTGATTCCATAGATGCCCGATTATCTTTTTGCGATTTGATGGTGTCGGTTTGCCGATCCGAGGTTCGCGGCGCTTGACGAGTAGTTCAGCTCGGAATTGCTGATCGAAGAGAGAAGGGAAAGCGAACAGACAAGACTCGCACGCGATCACGCGGGGCGACTTTTGCCTCTTCACTTCTACATATCGTCGTGCACGATCTGCATAACAGCACGCTGACCTCAAATAAGCACCCGACTTCCAGCAACTGCCCGCAATCTGCAGCACGGCACCCTTCCAGCCCAGTGATCCGCGTCATTGGCCGATTCCAGCACCCTGCAAGCCATTATGCCCGTCCAAGCCGGCCCAACAGGCGCCGTGTCCGAAGACACGCGGCAGCGCCAAGTCGTTGAGGACCTGACCGCAGCGATCAAGCGGCTCGCCATGTTCCTGAATGCATTCGGTACAACCACGATCTCGTGTGGAAAGGGCGCCGTCAACCACAGTTCAACAATGACGACGCGGTAAATAGAACACACAGCATCGAGCAAGCTCGCGCACGTCGACGCGCGGCTCGCCAAGCTCGAGCGGCAAGCACTGTTCCTCGAGCAGCGCGTACGTGGCCCCTACCTCGCCGCCGTTCTCCTGCCGTCGCGATCCTCACCTCCAAGCCGTGCCTGTGTAGTGGAATATCGTTCTGGCCGACGACAGATCGGCCCTGCTCGTCGATGACGGCGTCAATACACACGGGAGCCCGTCCACCGACAACTTGCTCCTCGCCGTCCCCACGCTCTCCCCGCACGCGCCCGCCGCTATCCGCATTGCAACCCCCGTGGAAACCGTCGCCGGGACCCCCGACCGGCCCGCTGTCACCGTGCTCGACGATGACGACGACGACCAAGACGCTCCCGCGGCACCGTCTCCGCCTCCTCCACCGCCACCCGCGCTCGCTGCCGCGTTCCAACCGCCGCCACCGCCGATGGCAGCTATGCCGGCCGGTGCTGACGGGTGGGGAGCGCTCCCGCCGCCGCCACCCCCTCCACCTGTGATGATGGATGGGGGTGTGTGGGGCGCGGATTTGCCCCCACCGCCTCCGCTTCCGCCAGGCCTTGATATGGGGCTTCCGCCGCCCCCACCGCCGCCGCCGATGATGATGATGGATGCGTGGGGTGGTGGTGCGCCGTTGCCACCTCCACCGCCTCCCCCGCCGTCGTTCTGAGTCGCGTGTTGTGGGTGGAGTGGTTGGAGGGAAGGGAGAGGAGTGACTTGAGTTTCGCGATGGTCAACTTGATGCGGGTGACGGGATCAGGCTGCGTTATGGCAGAAATGAACGCACGTATGAATGTTATCGCTGCTCAACTACTCAACCAGAAATCGACGGCCTCCCACGTCAGTCAAATCCAAGCCAGCTCGTTGCCATGCTCTTCCGCCAACTGACTTGGTCAAACGGTATAAAGACTGGGTGCCCACGAGCTCTCAGACTCAACCATTTCCTGGCCCATGCTCGCCCCGTGCCCATATCCGGCAGATCAGTTATGACCACCACCACCCTCGCGGCGCCCGCGCGAGCATTCTGACCAATTTACCCGTCGAGCCCCTGGACCACATCACGGCGTTTCTCACACCCGACCACGACTAAAGTCTCTTCGCGCTCGCTCACAGTCGCCGCCTTAGCCAAATCGCGCTGTGTACACTGTTCGCCGATTTTCTGGAGACGCGGATCGTAGGCGGGCGCCAGTTCAAGCACATGATAACTTTCCCTTGTGAGAAGCGGGAACCCGCGCTGTACTTGGTTATCCCCGACCAGGCACTGTCAGATGACGCGCTCGCTGATATTCGAGCAGTCTCTGTTGAGAGAGAGTATGTGGCGACGCTTCGGGTACCCTTGTCGTGGCTACATTCAACGACAATTGTTACATCCGGCGGCGAAAACGAGGAAGAGGAAATAAGCGACGAATCTGAAGTTGAATCTGGCTCTGAGTCCATCTGAAGCTTAAAATGCAGAAGAATCATCGGAGAACGAAGACAGCGAGGAGGAATTATTCGAGGAGGAAGAAAATCACGAGGATTCAGGAGGAAGAGGATTGGATCAACGATGACTGGAGGGGCAAGGGCGTTTCCCTTGGCACAGCTATCTTTCCACTGGCCCTTCCTCCGTTCTTGGCGTCGCTGACTCAGATCACGATCAGCTGGGATGTCAAGGACACGAAAATGCGGGCTCTTCTTGAGCACGTCTCTACGACTGTTCGTGTCTCGATTTAAGTCGCCTCCCACCCTGGATTGGCGCCCTGACCTTCCCCCGGCTGTGCCAACTTGAAGTGGATGTACTAGGTCAGAAACCCACGCTGTCGTCTCTTCCCAACGCGCCAGCACTCCGCTCATTGGCACTCGAAGATATTGTTGCCCTGGATTCTGTTGGCGCCCAACGGTACCAGGACGAGTATCTTGCTCGCATCGAATCGCTGCAAGTAATCCCGGATCAACGCGAACCATGGCGCTTTGTGCAAGTACGCGATGGTGCTTGCTGGGTCATTCGCTCTCTGGATGGCATGAATACCGCTCATGCACCAGCACCAACCAGTCAGTTGCGCCATAATTGTGCACCGATCGAATGGATTCACAAATGGGTCCCCACCGCGCACTTGATGCAAGTCCAACACTTGAACGCCTTCAACCATGAATCGTTTGTGAGTAGTCACGCTACTTTGCTGCCATGGGCCATCATGACGAATTTGATCCAGCTCATGGTGACGGATGTCGGGCTTTCCTTGGCTGATGTTGTTGCGCTGGCATGCTTGCCAGCGCTGGAGGACCTGAGAGCGTGGAAGAAGGACGACACTCAAGATAGGCGCTTGGAAAATGACACCTTCAGCCATGTATTCAATGCCGCACCACGTCATGCTCATGCACACGCGAGGTCCAGATTTGCAGCCGGACTCTTGAAAAGAATGGGTTATTGTTGTCAACAACACGGGCTGGCCTGTGCCAAGGCACTTCGTGACCTTGATTTGGTTGATGCGGTCTTCCCAAGGCTTTGCACCGTTTTCGCATCATCCACGTTCTTCATGCTACTTGCTCATCGCATGTTCCCTGTGCTCACGGCGGCAAGGATTGGCCTTGGCGCTGACTGTGATGTGTTTCGATTCAATGGTCATGTGATGTCGTGGATGCTCTCTGTTCTGACTGTGCCAGAGTTGGCATCTCTTGATATTCCAATCGTTGCTGAATTTCAGCAGTACAAGATGCAGCAGTTGAAATGGAGCACAATCCGTCGTGTTTTGTATGAAGTGACCATTACCAATGCAGGCCAATGGAACACCAAGATACCACAACTGACCAACTTCAAGTGTATGGCGCTCACCAAGTGGACGGGAACGCTCGTCTTGGATCGCCTAGAGCGTCTCGAGGCCCCCACCAATTTGTGGACACACATTAAGTGCCGTCTGAAAATGCCAGGGCTTTTCTTGGTGTTCATGGCTTGGAGTGAAGCAGTGAGCTGGGACATCAGTTAAGGTGTGGAACACCAAAGTTACACCCTCAGGCCAGAGTTTTCACTGGGGAGATGGCCGAGTGGTCTAAGGCATCACGACATGACTGTGAATCTCCGGAAACGTGGGTTCGAATCCCACTCTCCCGAGTTTTGTTGAAGTCGATTTTTTGCAAGTTGCTTGTTGCGGAAGGTATGCGGCGCAGCGCGTGGTGGAGAAGGGTCAGGGAGGGGCAATATTGTAGTGCACACACACCCCCAAACTCCACCCTGTCGGCCCGGCGCTGGGCAGGTGCTGGCAGCTGCGTGCACGCGCCGCACTAGGTTTGCTATGGCTGTGTTGGCGTGCGCCCAGGCGGACAGTCGCAGGTAGCGACGGTGGCGGCTGTGGTGGCAGTGATTTAAGGAAAAACGTCAGTTGCCACAACTGACCAACTTCAAGTGTATGGCGCTCGCCAAGTGGACGGGAACGCTCGTCTTGGATCGCCTAGAACGTCTCGAGGCCCCCGTCAATTTGTGGACACACATTAAGTGCTGTCTGAAAATGCCAGGGCTTTTCTTGGTGTTCATGGCTTGGAGTGAAGCAGTGAGCTGGGGAGAACCGGACAATTAACAGTGGTCAGCCAGCTCGAAACGCTGATCACTGTGCTGCAAGAGCGCCATGATAATATATTTCTGCTGGCGCACACCGCAACATCAACCACGACAGTGCACCAACTCGCTGCAATCTTCCGGCCCACGCTCAACGACCGCGACCATGACCTTCTTCACCGTCAAGTACGGCGACAATGACGAGCGTCTCTTCAACAGCAACTGCCTTAACACGGTCCTGCTCGGCCACATCAAGGCCGCGCTCAAGCTGACGTTCCCGGAACCCGTCGACCTCGCGCTCGACTCGGGGGACGTGCTCGACCTCGCCAGCAAGCCGCGCGAGTACGCGAAAAAGTATATCGAGCCGCGCGCCGTATGCACGCTGCTCAAGGTTGTGCAAGGTGGGGGTGCACGCTACCCTTGGCACTTCGCGTGATGGATCTGCTGACGGCGTATCGCGTCGAGTGGTAGACGAAGACGACGGCAGCACGGCCTACGTGCCGCTCCTCGATAACGCGGCCACAGACCGGTTCCGTGTCGCTGGGGGTTTGTCGAGCATTCTTCGCCCACACATCGCTCGTTGGGACCGCGTCGCCCGTGCTCACGGACCGAATCTGCCACCACCCGCACAGGCGCACGCCGCAACACCACCACGACCAAACCGCGCACCCTCCCCGCGCACTCCTCCACCGCCGCCGCAAGCACGATTGCAGACGCCGACAGCACGGGTTCTGCTGAAGGCCCTGCCGCGGCTAGTAAGCGCACGGCACGCGGCGGAGGCACGGTCACGATCCAGGCGCCGAATGGGAGCGGGTCTGATCCGCACGGACTGCATGCAAGTATAGGCAGTGCCAAGGGCTCGAGTAGCTCGCCGACACGGGCAGCGGCAGCGGCACCGACGACTCCACCGGCTGCGGCGCCGCAGGCGGGGGCGGGGCGGCGCAAGTCAACGGTGACGGGAAAGTAGGGGAGCATGGACTGTGGAATGGGCGGCGGTGTCGAGACGCGACAAAGGTGACGGTCTCGTGCTGCATGCGACGTGACAACAATCAATGCGGTTTGGCTGAAACAGCGTGGAGAATGCGTTGCTTGGATTGGGTCAGGAACTCTACACACTGTGTCGCACGCCGGCAGAACTGACACCTCCTCAGGAGAGTTGCTGCTGCAAGTCGTTGAAACAGCTGAAGGCCCGAACCAACCATACCCTTGAAGTGATGGAGTTTTTCCGCGAGATAATCAACGTTGATTGAATGAAAACGGCTTGGTAAATCTCAGTGCAGGCATTGCTCCGCCATGTTGCTCTTGTCCTTCTCGTTCACTCGATCGTCACGTCGAGGTTGTTGAATGCAAACAACTTCTTTGTATATATTCGCAAATGCTGATGATCCAATGTGATTCCAATGATGCCTCGATTCCATCGCCAGCGAGTCGAGTGGGTGGTCGAGACCAAACGGCAGTTGCGCGCGGAACGGGTCGAGCAAACCGTGCAAGTCGGCATCGGCGCGCATGCCGGTCGGGTCGAGGTTGTCGCGGGGCGTGCCCTTGAGCAAGTAGCTTTCTAGCGCGTCGCTGGTGCCAGTTACCTGTTGCGTCCGAGCGAGAGTAGGGGCAGTGAGGAGGACCCGCAACTTTGTTCACAAAGCCCCACTGCGACCGCAGACTGGAGACCCAACTCCGTCACGGGCGCGCCGTCGAGCTCAATCTTGCCCGTCTGTTACGGCAACATGCGCTTAAGGGCTCCGACCAGACTCGATTTCCATCGCGGGCGCTCAAAACCAGTCATCGTGAGCAGACGTGGTCGCTCACAAAGCGAAGATACGCACCCCACTCCCCGTCCGTCCCATAACGGCAACACGCGCGCCAGCCAGCACCGTCAACACGCCCTTGAGCACCCACTCCACGTCCCCACCCTTCCTTGCTTTGATTGCTCTCGTCCTTTGCCCCCCACCCCCTCCTTTACCCTTTGTCGCGCAACGCCCAAACGTTCTCGTTTAGGGCTCAAGCTTCTGGTGATCTTGGCGCGGTCAAACAAGCGGTGAAGGCTGCTTCAATCTGCTGGACCAAATCTCGTGCACCTCAAGCAAAAGCATGAAGCAAAAGCCGGCTATCGCTTGATAAAATATCTAGTCTCACCACTGTCGCAAGTCTCCACCCAATCCCATCCAGTCCCTTCCCCTTCGCTCACATCGCCTCATTCGTCAACACCAGCACCATATCCTCCCCCCTGACCACCATCTTCGGCCGCGGATTGATAATCGTCATGCACAGCGGCCCCTTCTCGGCCGCCACCTTCCGATACAACCCGAGCGGGACCATGCTTTGGTGCGCCAAGTGCGAGTACAAATCGCGGTAGGTCCGGCCCATCAGCCGGGAGGGTACGGGTAACGAGTGCACGCACGTGTGCTGCGCCGGCAACGACCCATGCGCGCGCAGCTTTTCGACAAGCGATTTACGGCCCGTGAAAATGAGCCGCTTGATCACGGAGAGAACGTGGCCCGAGTAGTAGGTTTGCGCAAGCAGGCCGTCGAGGAGCGACGCGGAAAAGACGTGGCCCGCCATGAACGAAGGGCGGAGAATGCATTGCGCTACGGAATCAATGAGCTTCAGTTCGTGAGCCCACGGTGAGCGAGCAGAAAGAGACACGAGAACGAACCCGACGGATCCTGCACGCCGTGCAACACCTCGGTCTGCCCAATAAACTTGAAATTCTCCTTGTGCAGCTGCACGACGACAAACGGCCGGCGCAATTCCGCGCTCTCGGCATTCAAAGCGCACAAGATCGACCCGGCATCCGCACTCCGCGGATCCGACCCGGGCTTCGTCCCCGCCGACGACAGAATCACCAGTTTCCGCGCCCGATCAATCCCCGCCCTAAGCAAATCCTGCCGTCTCAGCGGATTGCCGTGCACGTGAAACACGTCCGTGAACCGGTTCAGCGCCGGCGACGCGTCCGCGAGCGACAGGATCACGACGGGCACCGGGTCAGCAATCAACGGGTCGCGTAACGGGTGCAGGAACAAGTCGAGCAAAGCGCCGACGGACGCGTCCGGGTTCGTGTCGCAGAGAATAATATGGTCTTCGATGTTCGGGTCGAGCGCGGACAGGTCGAAATTGGACGTGTCGTCAACAACGACGCGGTCACCCGCCGTGTGCAACAGCGCGCCAGTCCCGAGCCCCTCCATCCGGCGCGGACGGTCAAAGTCAGTGTTGAGGTCGGTGTCGTCGGTCGCATCGAGCCCGTCGCACTCGGACCAGGTCCGTGGGCCGAGACTGATTTGCGACGAGGTCAAGAGCTTCATGCGCGCCATGTTGCTCACGCTCGTGTGCGGTGTCGGGTCGACGTCCTGCACGTCGACGGTCACGCGCGGCGCGACCAAGTCGTCGTTCTTGTCGTCGTCACCCGGCGCGAGTTTCTTGAGCAGCAGCTTCTCCTCCTCCTCGGCCTCCTCCTCGGCCTCCTCCTCGTCCTCGTCATCGTCGCTCTCCGAATCGCTCGCGTCGTTCTCCTTGGTCTCGCCCGTAAACTTCATAATGTCATCCACGACCTCGGACTCGGACGCGATCAGAAACCCAATCTCGCACCCGGTCAGCACGTACTCGGCCGGGTTCAGTACGATATGGAACTGCTGCGACGTCGGCAAATCCTCGCGCGTCGCGTTGGCCCCAAGCCCAATCAAACACGCACCGAACCGGCCAAACAGGACGCGCGAGACGTCCTTGAACGCCATCCCCACCAGCGCGCGCGGGAAGTGGCACGCGTACATTTCCTGGCTGTGAGACGGGAAATGGGTCAGTCCCGGGACCGAAAACGGCCAACAGAAAGCGGGCGAACGTACCTGGCCCCACGAATATACGGCTTGACCCACTTCAACTCTTGCTTTTCCGCCAACTGCACGAGCACCCGCCGCGACTCGTCCGTCATCGATGACGACAACAGCGCAATCAGCGTCGGGAACCCGGGCACGCGCACGGCCTGCGCAAGAATCCCCATGGACAACTCCTCGATGCACAAAATCTGGTCGGAGAGGTAGTAAAACTGCGCCTGGTTCTCGGGCAACATCGACTCGACAAAGACGCGCAGGGCCGGATGATACTTCTTAATCGCGAGCGCACGCATCACGGTCTCAGCGTCCTCGGCCATCGCCGCGGACGAGTCCTTGGCGGTCAAGACGAACACGGCTTTCGCGGACCGCGCGGCCGCTCGGTCGAGGGACCGGAACGAGGTCGGCGTACCGAGGACGTACGTGACGCGGGACGTGTAGGCCGGGTCGTGCAGTACGGCAACGAGTTCCTCGGAGGGCTCGTTCGGGTTGAGCATGACGACGCGCGTAGTCACGGTGGACGGGCCGTGGTCCGGGCAGAAAAATTCGCGCAGGAATTCGAGAATCGAGTGGCCGTCGAATGTGCCGGTCACGAGCACATGCGATTGGCTGGCCGTCGACAGGTGCGGCTTGTTGAACTTGGACCGACTGCGCACCATAGTGAGCAGTTCCGACAGGTTGGTCGGGATGTAGAAGGCACCTAGGATTCGTAGCGCGCGTGGTCAGTTGGTTGAGCAAACTAGCGTGTGGTTTGCTCAAGGAGTAGCGTACCGGCAATCATGATGCACAATAGTAACGCGCGCGTGAACCAACTGTCGGCCTGAATCGTTGCGTTTTGGCCCGACGTCGACGACATGATGGTCTATCCCACATCCGAGTGAGCACCACGCCCCACCCCGCCTTGAGACCACAAACCGCTCACGTACAAAGTAGAACACGTCCATGAACGACGGCGCCGGCGCGCCTGGCTTCGCCTCGCGGTACAGCGTGATGTGGATGAACGCGGCGACCGTCAAGAGCGTAAACAAAATTGCGCACGTCACGGAAATGACCTTGCGCGCAATCGCCGAAATTCGGAACAACGGGTCCTGAACGGGCATAAACACCATGTCGATGGTCGCGTGCAGCCGCGCCCATCGCGCCGGGTACAGGTAGACGAGGTTACCCGCAGACATGTAGCTGTGCGCGAGGTGCGCGTGGAAGAGGGCGGCAAAGTAGATGGGCACCGAGCTCAGCAGCGTCAGGAGCGAGTAGGTGGAGGTGAGGAAGCTGGCCCGGATTGGTGCGACGAAGAGGCGGAAGGCAAAGACAAGGACGAGCAGCGACGCGAGAATCAGTTCGAGCGTCAGGTTGAGCCGGGGCAGGGGAATCGCGGTCGTCGTGGCCAGTTCCTCGGCGACACTCGACGATGACGATGACGTGAAGAGGCCCATTTGGGCCATGGCGCCGGCAAAACTCGTCTCGTCGGCGGCTGATTGCACGCCCATGGCAATCGCGCTGCTCGTATCGAGCAGAGTAGCTGGACGCACGTAAGTCGAGTTCCAGACGTAGAGCGCGCACTGCGCGAGCGATAGGATCGCATCAAACAGCTCGAGAAGACGCCCAGTACGCGACGTATCCAGGTAGAAGGCGAGTTTCTGCTGAAACGTCGGCTCCTTACGCGTGTCCAAGGGCGGAGGGGCGAGAATCGGCTGTTTCGTGTCATTGAATGTACTCGCGAGTCTTGCCGGCTTGGCGGGCGAAGCGTTGGCCGTGATGGTCGCTGTGCTCGCCATGAGCGAAATGTATCCGGACCGGTCGCGCATGTCCCCATTGCTGATGCCGTTGGTGTTAGGAACGGACGACTCGTTGTGGCCCACGGCCGTGCTTGGTTCGGTTGCCGTCAGGTTGGGTGACGACGCGATAAAGAGCTCCTTGCAGAGAAACGAGCCGCTTGATGGCTGGTCGGGAGATGAGGGCGCCGTGGCCGACAAGTGCGACTTGGGGGAACTTGGCGACCCGACCGACCCAGCGCGTTCCGGGTGCATCTGTAGCGACCGGTTACGGTGACGGTGCGTAATCTCGCTCAGTGTCGCGTCGCTGCCGCCAGTACCTTCTGCACGTGGGATCGTCGACGGCACGGGGACCGACGTGGGCACAGCGAGCGTCTCGTGAACGGATACGCGACTTGCCGATCGTGACCGTATGGAACTCGAGAGATCACGGCGCGACGACGAGGGTGATGGGTGTGCGCTACCGGGCAGAGGGACGCGGTGCGGGGACAAGTTTGCGGTAGACGACGAGTTCGGGCGCGCCTGCGCGCGGTCCGTGTCGTGCGGCTGCGGGTGCGCAGCCTGGTTGACGACGGCGTCGACGAGACGGCGGTGCACGGGCAGGGCCGCGGTCAGATTGATCCCGGGTCCGTTCATGATGGAGAGAACTTGGTCGGGAGGGGCACCGCGATGGAGCTGAGCGATCAGGCCTCGACCACCGTGCCAGATGCCGCCGAGCAAGTCTCCGAGCGATCTGCTGTGATTGCAGCGAGTCGCTGACGCGCTGTGATGGCTGCGAGAGCGGGAGACTGCGAGATGGTTGGCCGGCTCGCGATTTGCAGCGACGTGCAGCGGACGTGCC
The DNA here is from genome assembly GCA_000151295.1 of Allomyces macrogynus ATCC 38327. NCBI lineage: Eukaryota > Fungi > Blastocladiomycota > Blastocladiomycetes > Blastocladiales > Blastocladiaceae > Allomyces > Allomyces macrogynus. The sequence continues at coordinate 45,644 of GG745364.1, read as the reverse complement.
GCGACGTCCACAAGTGATCCAGCAACATCACGATCACCTGACCGTGATTTATTCCAACCCACCGGTCCGGCCACCAAAACCGCACGATAATCGATTCCTTCCGCCTGCCGCCCTGCTCTCTCCCGACTAGACCGACTTGGACCTCGGCACCCACCGCAACTTTGCTGTCCATCCTGTGAGTACCCGCCCCCGGCCACTTATCGACACCATTCTGCGACAGACGCGACGCCGGTCCCTGCCGCGAGCCGCCCGACGTGTTGCACCACCATCGACAGCTGCAGCAACACTCCCCCCACGACCACCCACGCCTCGACTTGGCAGGTGCCTTGGTCAGATACGCTGACCCGGTTCCGGCCCTCTTGCCGTGTCCCTCTTTGCAGCCTGACTCTCGACTCGACAACTGCCCTCCACTCTCTCTCAACCTCAATACCATGTTCCGCACGCTGCTCGGCCGCTACAACCGCCTGCTCGAAGTGCACCCCTACAAGACGCAGTGCATCACGGCCGGTACGCTGTCCACCCGCGCACTGGTCGTTGTCACGCCTCCAGGAATTGCATCTCATTCCGTACCCGATCCAGCCACCCTTTGGTGCACTGGCGACCTGCTCAGCCAAGCCATTGAGCACCACGGGCGCACCTCCGATTCCGGCGGTGGCCATTCGGTGATTCCGACGACGCACTGCGAGCCGTCGGCAACAGCACCGGCCATGCTCGGTGGTGGCGGTGTTGCACTCAGTCCGACACACATCGGCGAAATTGATCCGACGAGCCGCAGGGAGTCGGATTTGGCGCCGGCGCGCACGTTCCGCGTGGATTGGCACCGATGTACGTTCATTGGCAGAGTAGGATGGACTCTTCGTCGTTGCATTTTGCTGATTCTCTGTGATTCGTAGTGGGGGTCATGACCGGGTTCGGCCTGTGCTTGGCAGGGTACGTTGCTCACGCTCGTTTCTGGCGTATTCTCGCAACGATGTCATGCTGACCACCAACTCTCCGAATCCGACAGTCCGCTCTACACGTGGTGGTATTCGACGCTCGACCGCACCGTCCTGCACCTGTTTGCGCGATTCCGTGCCGCACGGCCCGCAACGTCCACCACCATCACAGCCGCCGCCGCGTCATCCGCCGCCATGACTTCGGCGCACGGCGCCGTGACCATGTCGGTGGCCACGACCAAGCTGGTGGGCGACCTGGTACATTCGCTTCTCTCCTCATCTCCCTTGATCCGACCCAAATCGCTGACGATTCGCTCCGTCCACACAGTTCGTCTTCGAGCCGCCCTACCTGTCGCTCTTCCTTGTCGCGACCAACATGTTCTCGGGCCACTCGGCGAGCGACACGGCGCGGCGGTACCGGCGCGATTTTTGGCCGACGTACAAGGTGGATCTGGCCGTGTGGGCGCCGATCCAGTTGGTCAACTTCAAGGTCGTGCCGGTGCCGCTGCAGCCCGTGTTTGTGAACGCTGTGAACGTACGTTCCGCTCGGTTGCACACGGAAAAGATGAGAGGAGAGGTTAACGTGCGGTGCATGGCTGTAGGTGTTCTGGAACGCGTACTTGTCGTATGTCAAGCACAAGTAGGCTGGCCCAGCGCCTCGAACATGGTCGCTCTTCACTTTCGGACGGCCTCGTCGAGCGCATCGACGTGCCGCCAATCACCGCTGTTGGGGGGCTTCTGCCGTACCGCGCGCGTGCCTCCCTCTTTATTTATACCCGAATGGTGGATGGCGGCGGTGGGTGCGTGAGGATATAACCATACACTGTAGTTGATTTACTTCTCGATTGTGGCCTCTCTGGCTCATCTCCGCTCCCCTGTCTCCTTTCCGACAGCCGCACCGGACATGATCACAGCAACATACGACGTCCAGCGATGAGACTACCAATCGCTCATAAATCCAGCAACACAACAGTCGTGCATGTCGGACCGTTCGTAGAGACACGTCTGCATTAAAACTCCAGCCGCACCTGAATATCAGCCCTGATGATCTACCCTCATGCGTAACTTGCCGCCCGTGGAGGCCAAAGGCGAGGCGGCAAGCTTATTGTAGAGGGCAGCCAAAAAAATGAATTCTTGGTTAAGGAACTCGCGCACGCGGGCGCGGAGCGATCGCGCTTTTGATGGTGCGGGAAGGTGCACAGCAACGGATCACGAAATGGCGCGTGATACGCACAATGGGAAGGCGTGAGCAGCGTGATTTACGCGTGATTGATTTGTCTCGCAATCAAGCGCGTTGTTCGTCTCTGTGCGCGGAGTCGACGAGCCAGGCGGCCAGCTGCTGTCGTTGACGGCGCGCGCAAACGATATCATGGCCGCTGAAGTCGCGCATGAGGGCGCGGGGCATGCGTCTGGCTGGGTGTCGCGCGGACAACAAGGAAGCTGGACCCCCCTTTTCTGCTACATACTTCATAATGTGCAGAGAGCGGAGGCAAGTGCCGTTCCCACTCGTCGTTTGCGTGATCACCACCGCCTCTCTGGCGCTGCGATCACCAACCGTCGCGACCACCTACCTCGCTGCAAGTGACCGTCCAACTTGCTGCAACCGCACGCAAACGCGTGCTCCACCTGTCAGCTTGGTCAAGACCCTCAAGCTGCTGCAAGCCGCTTGACGAATCCTGAGCGTTGTACCCGAACTGCCCGCATCTCCCACGACATCCACCATGCCCGAAGCCATCAACGACACGGAAACTGTACCGTCATGCTTCTCCACTACACTTGGCTCCCGGCAGCGCGATTCTCGTCGCGATCTGTGGGCGCCGATGCGATGCACGGGAATACCTACCAACCGCGGCCGCGCGATCGTAGCTCTTCCACGCGATCGAGCAGGGCGACGCCGCGACCGTGCGCGCACTGATCGCGAAGGACCGCGACTTGACCAAGGCCAAGCGTCGCGGCGAGTATAAGTACCCAAAGGACTTTGAGCTTGGTACGATCGAGTCCCGCACTTCACTGTGCATGCGGATCTCTGGCACACGGTGTGGCTGACGTCGTCCTTTGATTCTCTAGACGCGTTCAAGTTCCTCGGCGCCTACATTGGTTTGTGATTTCGCGCGCACGCGCCCGCTCGCTTTCTTCCATGTCGCTGAACACTGACCGTGACTGTACCGCGTCCACAGGATCGCTCACGGGCTTGCAGTACGCCGTGCTCACGGGCCACGACAAGATCGCGCACGATATTATCGACGCCATGTTCAAGGAGGACCTCGACGAAAAGTGCGGCGTACGTCTCCGTCTCCTATGTTTCCTCCCCACCGCCATGAACCCCATCCTCACCTTGTTCGGTCTCGATTCACGTAGGGAAACAACACGGGTACGTGACGACGCGCGGACCGTGTCATGTCTTCAGGACCGCTCACGGGCTAGCAACCCTCCACCAAACCTCGTCCGGGCCCGAATGCCGTCGCATCCCCTGACCCTCCCGTCTCCCCGCACTACGACTAGCCCTGCACCTCGCGACACTGCTCGGGTCCCGTGACATTGTCAAGCAGTTGCTCGAGCGCGGTGCCGACCGGTATGCCTCCCCCCCCCCCCCCCCCACCACTCCAACCTTCCCATCCTCATCTACATGCCGCTGACCCCCTTCCCCTCGACTCGACCCAACAGGACCATCAAGAACAGCAAAAACTTCACACCCATCGACGTTGTCGACGACGCCGACATGCAAGCGCTGTTCACGACGACGCCCGTGTCGCCGTGAGCGGACGCGACAAGCGGAGTGAGAGAGACTTTTGGGGTGGACTGGCTACGAGAGGGTGGGCTGGTCTCGTTCAGTAATCCATCGAAATGGTTGTGCTTGTGGCGATCGTCCGCGGCTCCCGTGCCCTGTGTTGTGCTGCGATGTACCAAACAGCTGCGAGGTTGGCCGTGGACCGAGGTGCTGACTGGACGGTTATGCATCAGCGCCTCTAAAAGGACATGAGCAACCAAAGGCCAGCGGAACGTCAGTTCGTGCCGCCCCCTCGCCAGAGAGCATTGGACGCGCCACGCGTCCGCTCTTGCGCGAATTCAGGAGCAGCGGCCGCGGACGGCGTTCCCAATTTCATTTACACGATAACTGGGATTGAACCAAATGGGACTCCAACCCGACACAGCCCTACTTGAGCACGTCTGGAGAGGGAGAGGGGTAGCAAACGCGAACCAAAATAAAGAACTCAACGGACAACGACGCCTTACAGCTTAGCGCCGAGCACCTGAGCAACCTTGAGCGACTGGCGAATGCCGAGATCGAGCATAATCTCTTCGGACCCGCCGGGGATCGCGTAGGCACGGACCTCGCGGTAGAGCCGCTCGACCTTCTCGGCCTGCCCGCCGCGTGAGTACGCGAGCCCACCGAAAATCTGTGCGGCCTCGCGCGCACAAAACTCAAACATTTGCGTCGACGCGGCCTTGCACAGCGCAATCGGCCCACCGAGGCGCAGCATCTGTTCCTGCTCGGACATGTGCTGCGCCTGGAACATGAGCGACTCCATCCACGCGTGCACCGACTCGATGCGCGCGGCCATGTTCGCCAACTTGTGCCGGATCACGTCATGCTGAATCAACTTCTTGCCAAACGTGCGCCGGCGGTTCGCGTGCTTGATGGCCTCCTCGAAACAGACGCGCGAGAACCGCGTGGCTTGGATGACAATCCCGAGCCGCTCGTGGTTGAAGTTGTACATGATCGACTTGAACCCCTTGTTCACTTGGCCAATCACGTTCTCCACAGGCACCTTTACGTCCTCGAAGGTAATGTAACCGGTCCCCGACGCCCACACGCCTGAGCAATCAATCCGGCGCGTCTTGACGCCGGGCATCGTGCGCTCCACGAGCAGCAGCGAGATCCCGCCCATCCCTTCGCCGCCGGTGCGGCAGGCCACGGTAAAGTAATCGGCGAACGCGCCGTTCGTGATCCACTTCTTCTCGCCGTTCAAAATGAAATGCTTGCCGTCGGGCGTCAATTTCGCCTCGGTCTTCAAGTTAGCCACGTCCGACCCGGCATGCGGTTCCGTGACACACAGGCAAATGTTCTTTTCGCCGGCAAAGCACGCGCGCACCACTTTTTCCTTCAGGTACTTGGACCCGAACGCGAGCACCGGCGGCAAACCAATCCCGAGCCCTCCCGTGAGACCCCAGACCACACCTCCCGAACCCGTGCGCGACAGTTCGTCGGCGACAATAAACTCGTGGAAGACGTCCCACTCGGCCGGATCCACGTCGCCAGGCATCGGCACGTTGTTGTACTCGGGCGCGAGCTTACCGCAGACCGCCTGCAAGATGCCCGCGCGGCCGGCCTTGAGGTAAACCTCGCGCGGAATCTGCTTGGCCTCGTCCCATTCGTGGCAGTAGGGCATAAGCTCCTTGTCGACAAACGCGCGCATGTAGGCGCGCAAACGGCGGTGCGAGTCCTTGTAGTAGGGCGAGCGGAACTCTTGGTACCACGACGGGTCGGTGTACGGGATCAGGTCGCCAAAGGGACCCTCGAGCAGGTCGGCGTCGACGGTCGGGCGGTCACTGGGCGCAGCAGCGGCGGCAGCGGGTTCGGCCGAAGAGTCGCCGACAATGCCGATTTGCAGCTTCCTGCCGACGGTCTCGAGAATGATCGGGTTGTGGAAGTTCATCCAGGCCTTGGTCGCGTCGGTGCCGACATGCTTGAGCAGGATTTTGCGGCCGCCTGGGTGCTTGTCGAGGAATTTCTGGTTCACGGCGGAAAAAGAGGTCGTGAGCGCGCTGCGCTCGGTACGACGAGGAAGTCGCTCAAAAGCGTGCGCCCGCGGCGGGCGTGCGTACCGTCACGTCGTAGACCTTGCCGTCGACCACGACCCAGCAGTCGTCGGGCTTGTTGTGCTTGGCGACCTCGTCGAGCGAGAAGGTGCGGATGGCGGCCATGATGTTGGTTGGTGTTGGTGGCAGTCGCAGCGAGCTTGTCCAAGGTGTCGATCGGTTGGGTTGCGGGCAGTTGTGTCGCAGCGGCAGCCGCAAGGCAAGGAGCGGGAGCGTGGGCTTCGAGTCGGTCCTCGGTCTCGGTTCGCGACAGAGACAGCGGTGGGAGCGCGCCAGATTTATAATGCGAGCATCGGCGTTTTTTACGTCAGGCGCGCGGCGGCCGGGCGTTCCGGGCCGGCTCACTTGAGTTCACTACGCGACGCTGCCGAGCGATCGAAACGAGGTCGAAAATTCAGACCTGGCAGCGCGCCGACGCGAACGGCCTACTTGCCGGCTGGCTGGTTGGTGGCGAACGTGACCGCGTGCCAAAATCATCGCTTCGGTCCGGATGGAGAGCCACAAGGGTGATGCCATGGCGCGAAGTGACCAGACTGTTCGATGAAACGAATTAAACTGTCGATGTACCCAGGCGCCGTTGGTGCAGGGGTAGCATATCACCCTCCCAAGGTGGTGGCCCGGGTTCGAATCCCGGACGGCGCAGCACAAGTACCTGGGCGTTGTTTCATCTACATGACCAACAAGCAAGAGTTGCCGCTTTTTGTCACTTTGTGGTGTGACCCCACAAGCACCATTTTTTGTCGATCAAGAATGCTCCGGTGCTGGTCATGGTGTTTGAAGTGTTGTTACGATCAGGAGACAAAGCAGGCCAAGCTGATCAAGCGCGTCATGGACGACGCTTTGGCGCAAAATCCTTCGCAAGTGTTGGCTTGTTGGCAGACGCCATGAGTGTTGCACGCCTCGTCTTCGCCTGGACTTCACGTCAAACCCGCTTTTGAGACGCGGTCACGTTGTGCTTGTGGGCACACTCTTACATGCTGCATGTTCGTTTCATGACCGACGATGTCTCTCCACCCCGTCGCATCCCTCTCGTTGCCTGGGACGGCTCCTTCGGCGTCCAGCGTCGCACGTCGCGCAAGGCCAGTCCGCCTGACACGCGCGCACTTCCTTGGCACGCCACTGTCGCCACGTTCGCGCTTCCTTGTCTGCCTGTCCGCGCTTGCGTCGGTTGCGTGTCGGCGTGTCTGTGCTGCTCTGTTGCGACTTGCTGCTGTTGCGTGTTTGCGCGCTCGTGCTGTTGCTCTCGCTCGCTGCAGTTCTCGAAGTGGAGCTAAGGCGTCGGGGAAAGACTGGTGCACCTACCGACCAACCACCAGCAACCGACCAACAGCACATCTACCTGCATCGCGACGGCGACCAGGACAGGACCACGACGGCGACCACGACGAAGAACACGACGACGACAAGCCGGCGTGCCCGATTCCATGCTCGAGTCCTGGCCAAGCGCAAGGTGATCGACCCGTCGAGATTGTGACGCGACCACCAATCGCAAACTTTGCCAAGTGCAACGTCGACGGCCACAAGCGACCACCACGACCACCGTGACCACCAACGACCACTTGCGACCACCGCGGCCGGCCATGGCCGACACTGACGCCTGGCCCGCCTGGGTCGTGCCCGCTCTCGTGGCCCCAATCGTTCTCGCCGTCCTCGCCCTCGCCGTGCTCGTCTGCGTTCTGCGCCGCCGACGACGCCCAAATCAACCATCCAATGGCGTACGACCGGCATCGCTCGCGTCTTCCACGCCAAGCTCGCATCATCCGCTGATACCTGACGATGAGGAAGCGGCGCTGCGCGCACCACCAAGTCCGTCGCGCGCACGCTCGTCACGTTCGATCTGCGTCTCGTCGCCCATTTCGACCCCGCCGGGCACTGTACGAGGTGGGGGTGGACACGGGCCGTCGTCGCTCGGTGCCGGTGCCAGTGCAGCACGGCTGTCCATGACGTCGTTGCCCGGGACGGTCGTATTGGCTGCAGCCGCACGCGCATCGGCCGCGTCGTTACGATCGGCGTCGTCGTCGGGCGCGTTGCGTGCCGGATCCGCTGTACCGCGCAGTACCCCGCCCGTTGCCGCATCCAGCGCGTCATCTGACGCCAGTGACCAGGACGATAACGACGACAACGACCGCACGCCACGTCCCGTGCCCGCCGCCGATCCGGCCACGGTCCTCCTCGCGACCACGCCCTCCCCAAGCCCTGCAGCGTTGTCGGGCCTGTCGTTCCCGGCTGCGGCCGTCGGATCGTTCCGGTCGACGCTCTCGTCGCTGGCCAGCCGGTCGTGGCGCGGCCGGCAGGGCAGCAGTACGTCGATGGTAGCAGCAACTCCGTCCGACGTGGTCGCGAGTGGTGGCGGCAAACCGGCGACGCACGGGATTTTGCGCATGTTACGGCGCGCATCCAAGGACGCAGTACGCCGAAGCGATGGTGGCGAGCCCATTCCCGTGCCGGACCGTGACGACGAGGATGACGACGTGGAAGTCGAGGACAACGACGAAGCGACTCCGCCCGTTGGGCACGGCGTGCGCGACCACCCGACCGCATCTGCCACCCTCACGCCCGCGCCCGCTAAACCCTGGCCGATCCCGACCTCCTTCACCAAAGCCGTCACCGGCTCCCGCGTCTCTTTGCCCGACCCGACCCTCGACCACCCCGCTGACAGCAGCATCCCGTCGGCCCTCCCCAGCTCCGGCCATGTGCGACACGGTAGCGCCGAATCCGGTGCCGCCACCCTCTGCGCGACCCCTCGCGTGCCCATCCCACTCGCGCGCACCCCCTCGAACCTCGCCGCGTCCGACCCGAGCATAACCTGGCCGCGCCCATTTTCCGCACCCACTCCACCAGTCGGGTGGCCGCACGCGAACGATTCGCCCGTTCCCGCGGGCGTGCGCGCCCTCGACCTGCCCACGCCCCGCGCATTCCTCCCAGGCACCCCTGGCGCGTCTGCCGCTGCTGCCGCAGTGCATTTTTACTCGGCCGGCGTGTTCCCAATTTCATTGACGACGCTGAACTCGACGACCGCGTCAAGTATGGCGACACTGCACCATCGGCGGACGGCCACGGCCGATTCGGCCGATGGGTTCCTCCTGTCGGGTTCGTCACCGAGCGTCGCTTGGGCCGACGCTGCGGGCACGCCCCGATCCCGTACCATCGCGTCAGTGTCGGCACCAGCGTCGCCGTCGGGCTTGCCCGCGTGGGCCATGACCCCGCGACACGTTCCGCGCACGACCCCACGTACGCCCGGGATGCGGTCGGGCCGATCGACCCGGTCTCGACGCGCAGCGACGCCGAGTATGCACGCGGTCCCGCCCGTGCCCGCGGTCCCTTCCACGGCGACTACGCCCGCGGCGTCGCCGTCCGACGCGACCCCGGCCCCAACTCCGCTCGCTCCACCGGCAAACTTGCTCGACTGGCCACCGACCGTCCCGTCGTCCCCGTCACTCCCGGTGCCGCTGCCCGTGGTCCCCATGACCTCAATGTCACCGGCCCCCTCTCCGTTGCGGGAATTTGCTAGGTCTCGCGCGTCGTCGGCGGGGACGCTGTTCCATACCCAGACGACGCCGCCGGGGTCTCCCTATGTCGCGAGCGGTGCGACCGCGGCGACGCCGACGGCCGGGCGGAGTGCGGCACGAGGTGGGAATTGGTCTCCCGTTGCGCCATCGCCGCTGGCTGGATGGCGTGGCGCGCGGTCGGTAAGGGGCAGGCCGATGAGCGCGGTCGTGCCGGCGCGGGTGGTGGGTGATGAGGGGGTGGTGGTGGGAGGAGATCCGGACGCGATGCTGCCCCAAGGAGGCGAGGAGATGGTTCTGGTCCCACCGGTCCCGGACGCGGTGATGGTCCAGGTTACTCTTGCCACTGAGAGCGGGACGACCGTGATGGCGGAGTCGCACGCGGACGAGGTCTAGTTCTGGCTCGACACGCGTGTCGCACCTTGCAGCGCGTACCCCCCCCCCCCCCTCACACACACACACTTTCTCTCTTGCTTCGTAGCTGTGCTGTGACCTTCATTTTGGCTCCCGTTTGCGAGTTTTTTTGTTGTTGTGGATCCCCTTCGCTATTTCCCCGTTGTTGTTATTGTTGTTGTTGTTGTTGTTTTTCTGCTCGTATCGTATGTGCAGTGCGCCCCTGTCGGTTGGTGTCCAAGTGTCTGTGCCCCCCCTGCGGTAATTTATGTTGTGCCCTGCGTCGGTTGGTGTTGATGGCTGCTGGTCAATATATGTGCCGGCCAATTTACCATCGCATCCCTTCGTTCGGTTTCGGGTGGAGCAGAATGGTCGTTCATACACGCACAGGTGCACTCATGGTTCGCTCAGAGTCGAAAGAGGAAGAAACAAAGGTGATGCTCGGTGCCGATGCCGCGACTCTGTCTATGCTCGATCGCGGGCCACTTCGACGGCTCGCGCGCCGTGCTCCGCCCGAGCAGCCGGTACTTTGCACGCCAACCTGCCGTGAGCACCACGATGCAGCGCACTCCGACACACCCAGTTCCAGTTGTTCATGCGCAGCCGAACAAAACAGATGTCGATTCCTCGTTGTTCACTTCGCGGGGTGGAGAGATGTCGTACCGCCCCACATTCCCGCACGGCGCCGCCGGTCCCGCGCAACCGCCATCGACGCGGCATGACACGCGCCCCCTGGTGTCGTCTAGTCATCGGACGCCAACGCGTCCGTTCCCGCATCACCACTAGCGCCTGTCGTGTTCACCGCCACGGGTTCGCTTGTGGTCGGCGGTGGGGACGCGTAGAATGGGATCGCGGAGCCAAAGTGCTCGGCGACCGACGCGTAATCTAAGCCAATGGAGGGAGACGCGGTCAGATGCAAGGCGCGTCAGGTTCGGAGAAGAGAGAACGGCCGGCGGGAGGGAGGTAGGTACCAGTCGCGGCAAACACCTTGTCGAAATACGGCCAAAATACGTCCATGGGCGCGTGCAGGTGGAATTGGAGCGCGGCAAAGACAGTGAATTCGTGCGTATAAATGGCCGATCGGTGCAGGTCGAACGTCTTGGCCATGGCCTAGTCACGATTCGCGAGTAAGTCCTTACACGATGCCAACGGATATGGCAAAACCAAGGAGGGTGAGAACGGACATCCACCAACGGCCCATACGCAAACTCCTTGCGCTCATTCACTTTCACCGCCAACAACAAACAAATCGCGGCGACCAGTTTCCGGTTCGCCTTGAGCACGATCCCGTGCAACACCAACCGATCGAACGCGACCATGGCCAAGACCAAGGTCGCGACTTCCACACCCATGCTCATCCCGACCTCGCGCAACCGCCGGTGCACGGACCGGACATGCGTCCAGGCCACGCTCGCATCCACGCTCGGATGTGCCACATGGAACGCGCGATTCACTTCATGTTTCACGTCCGGCGGTAACGACCGCCGAGAAGACGTATCGGACCCCGACCGAGCCGTGGCTACGGCCGAGTCGGCCGCGTGCACGTACGCCGGGTCGTAGGTTAAGAGGTTCGGCGAGGTGGGCGTGCAGAATGTGCAGCCCGTCGGGCAGAGGCTGCCGGTCGGGAACAGGCAGTGCGCGTAGGAAATGGCCGGGGCCGAGTTGGATGCGGTCGACCCGCGCGCGGCGAGCGAGGTGCCGGTGAGCGTACGGCGCGCGTGCCGGGTTCCACGCCGGGTGGGCGGGTGGATCGGGATCGGTTCGGCCGCGGTCGCGGCGGTCGAGGCGTGCCGGTGGTGCTTGTGGTGGTGATGCTTGTGCCCATGGTGGTGATGGTGGTGGTGCTTGTGCCGATGGTGGTGGCCGTTACCCTGCCCGTCTCCTTCAGGGTCCATGTCCCGTTCCTCCCCCACCGCCAAACTCGCCGGTCCGGTTCCGAGGATCCCGTTGGCCGTCGGCGCCCGACTCAGTGTTGTGGACCGCGCGGGCATCGGCAGGTGGTCGTCATCGTGGTGCAGGCCCGGCGTGTGCGCAGCGACCCATTTCAGCGCGCGTTCCACGGCACGGCGGACTCGGTCTGCAGATGACGGGCGCGCACCACCGTCGGCGGGTAGGGACGGGAGGACGGGTGGTGGCGGCGGGGCTAGGGGTGGGCGAGGCGCAGGTAGGGTTGGCTGGACGGGTGACTGAGCGCGTGGTGGTGGTGGTGGGGGCGGGGGTGGCGGCGCCAGGTCGCCGTTGGCGACATTGGGGTCGGGCGGTGGCGCGGCATTTTGGTTGCTGGGTGGGGTGGATGTCGTCGAGCTGGATTGCGAGGAAGACGAGGAGACGGATGACCGAGACGAAGAGCTCGAGGATGTCGACGAGGATGTGGTCGTGGAGCGCGGGTCCCTTGGCGACCGCGACGACCGTGAGCTGGACGATGAGCTTGCGGTCGACGAGCTGGACGTCGAGAAGGCCGAGATGGTGGAGAGCGGACGCGGCGAGGTGGTGCGCGGTAACGACGGTATTCGCGCTTGCTGGTGAACGGGCGAGGGCGGCGGCGTGTCGGGCGCGCCAGGCACGTTGGTCAGGAAGGCGAGGGCGGCGACGCGGCGCGGGCTGTCGATCATTGGGCGGGGCGAAGTGCGAGCGTGCGGTTGCGGGGGGTCGCGAGCTCAGAGCACTGGGCGGGCGGCGGCAGGGACAGAGTGCACGCACGGCGCGTCGCGCTGGATCGCGTCGCACAACAGCGCGCCACGGTGGATGGAGGCGCGAGACGGTCGACGCGAGACACACTCTCTTGACACGTTTCATGGGCCAATGCACGTGTTTGTCGTGACTTGCACGGGGAGGGAGAGCGAGGCAGCCGGCGCCTCGCCCTGGCCCACTGCCTCGAGCTCACTGCCGACATCGTGATCGCTGGTCATCGCAACGACGACGACAACCACGACGAAATCGACGACGACGACGACCACGGCCGCTGCACGGCAACGACCCGCTCCCACAGCTGCAACAGCATCCCGATCCGCCATGGACCCCGCACCTGGCAGCCGCTCCGCGGTCGGCGCTGCCGCCCCGGCCACGTCCACCACCAAAGTCCAGCGCCTACCTCACGAGCGCGCCCGCTTCGCGACGCTACGTCGCCGTCGAATTCCCCGGCATCGTGCAAAACCGCGATGCCGCGCTCGCCGCGCTCGGTGGCCCGCTCGCCATCGCACGGGCCTTGCCTGACGCGCCCGTGCCCGCCGACCAAAAAGTGCGCTTGCCGCTCGAAGTACGCCTGCGCGCGACCGACCCGTTTGCGCACCCGCTCGCCGGCGAAGTCATGACGACATGCAACCTGCTCGTCAAGGTCGTGCGCAAGCGGCACCGCGCAACGGGCGCGACCAAGACGACGGTCGCCGTGGAAGGGATCGTCGCGGAAACTGGCCGGTTCCGGTCGCTTGCCGACTACCAGTGGATTCCCGACCCAAACGACTCAGTCTCAAAAGCGCGCAACGCTATGCGCGACCTCGACTTGACCGCTCTTGCGGACTTGGCACTCGATACGCCGCACGCCGAGACTCTACCCGTCAAGGACCTCCGGCAGTTCCCGCCGCCGCTCTTCTCGGGCCTCGAAATGCCGCTGCACTACGATTTCCGCCAAAACCCCGCGGTCGTGCAGGTCGCCGTGCCCACGGCCGACGGCTCCACCGCGACCAAACTCGTGAACCGGTCGAAAACGCAACGCATGCTCGTCACGTCCGTGCAACATTTCCACCCGATCCCAATGGCGCCCGACAAGCCGCAACTTGACGCGCTGCACAACATTCCCCCCGCGTCCGTCACCGCCGTCCGCGCGCTCTTCGACGCGCGGCCCGTGTGGACGCGACTCGCGCTCGTCAACGCGTTGCAGGCATTGCCCAACAAGATGGACGGCGCCGACGCCGTGCGCAAACTGAAACGGATCTTGCCGTCGGTCGCATACTACCTGACGTCCGGGCCGTGGAAAATGACGTGGGTGCGGTTCGGGTTCGATCCGAAAGTGGATCGCGAGACGCGCGTGTTCCAGATCTTGGATACGAGGAATCATTTCAAGGCCGGATGGGTGCGCGCGAAACGTAGGATGTTGGTCCCGACGGCGGCGACGGCGGTCGCGCCCGATGCATCAGCAGCGGCAACGGCGGCGCAAGATGAGCCAGAGGGGGCGGCGGCAGCGGCGGGGCCGGCGGCGGAGGGGGAGAATGACGGTACTGGCACGGGCGCGCACTTGTTTGACGGCCAGCGGCTGCATCAAATGACGTCGCTCTTCCAACTGTGCGATTTGACGGACCCAATTTTGAAGGAGTTGGTGGACTCGGAAGAGTATTTGCGCGAGGCGTGCCATGTACGTTCGATGCCGTTCTGTGTCTCCGTTCTCCACCCGTTCACTCATTCACCCCCGGTTCCAACGATCCTAGCCCGTCGACGGCTGGTACTTCCGCGGCGTCATCCTGAAACTGCGCGCGCGGCTTCGCGCGAAACGCGCCGCGCTCGCTTCCGGTAAACCCTACGCGCCCCCACCCGAGGACGACCTCGAAGTTGTCATGGACGGCAACGAGAACGACGCGCAGGACGAACCCGACCAAGACGAAAACTCCGACGACGCTGACGCGCCAGCGCCGCCCACGGGCCCGCTCGTCGACCCGGCCGCGGTCGCGCGGCAAGTCGACGACCTGATGCGGTCGCTCGATGGTGGGGCCGGTGCGGCTGTTGTCGAGGATGCGGATCCGTGGAACGTGTTTGGCGAGGACGCAGAACTGATGGGGTTGATGGATGACGAGGAGCAGAATGATCAGGTGGGCGGTGTGCGCACGTCCGAGGATGAGGACGAGGATGCGGAGATGGCCGAGGCGGATGAAATTGAGGAGGAGAGTAGTGACGAGAGCGACGAGGATGATGGGGATGAGTTGTGAGAGGCTTGGAATCGAATTGCGGGCGTGAGCCAGACATAGTGGTGTGGTCAGCCATCTGACGGTTTGCTCAAATTCGCGGTATGGTTTGCTCAAATTCGCGGTTGGATTGTTCTCTGTTGCCAGTTCCATATATCTCGTTGTTCTCTGACGCGCGATGTGGTGTTCTGCCGGCAGTTGGCATTCAGTCGCAAAGTGGTTAGTGGCCGGTGTGGTGATCACATGGGCACGCGTCGTTTGTGCGCGCTTGATGTGGCGGGTCGCGTCGTCCAGATTTATCGATTGATTCGTCTGGTGGTGTGCCAGTTTCAACACATCATTCGCGCGCTCGAAGGAGAATGGAGCGTCGAAAGTGATTCGGCTGGCTGCTTCGCTCCACCCCAGTCAATTGATCAAGGTCAATGTCAGGCCGATCAAGCTCCCTTTACAGCGAGGTTGTCTCTGTCAGACTTGGGGCTGGCGCTGAGCTTTTTCTCTAGCTGTAAGTTTGCTTGATGCACGTTCATCATGATTTCGCAGCGCTCCAAGTTGGGTATTCTTGAATGGCCACAGCATACTACAGCTGGCTTCAAAAATGAATGAGAGTGCACGGTCATGTCTCGTGTCGTGCATGCTGTCCGGCCAGCGAGTTCCCCTTGGGCGTCGTCTGCTTGGCGGCGACATTTGCGACAACGGGATCTACGACCAGGCTGGCCGTGTTGATGTTCACGGATGGGGTTGGCACTTGGCGATCGTGCTCGGCCTGCCAAGCAAGCGCAGCTGATGCTGCATTTTACACCCTGCTCACCACTGTGACTTGCCGTGTACGCAGGCAGGCGCAACGATGGAATGCTGGTGGTGCGTTCCATTCTACCATCGCTCCCGCGCATTGTGCACAGCAAAGTAGGCGCACACAGGCAGTCGCGACGATGGAAGATGTTCGCGGGGCGTTCGACTCTCGTCCATTCTTCCTGTTCACAGTGAAGGAGGCGCGAGCAGTGCGCTTGGGTCGCACTGCACACACACAAGGAGCTGACATTCCCGACTCTGCCCACAAGCCGTTTCTACTCCCCTTGCTCGAAAAGCAGTGATTCTGGATGTGTCGTTTAGCGATGTGATCAAACCTTCCAGGACGTGCTCTTTCTCTCTCCCCCATCATGTCCCGCAGCATGAAACGAAGAGCAATCAACGACGCATAACTAATTCGCAGCTGTATTTCCCGTCACGAATTGGTTCAGAACAGGTTGAGGAACTTGTTGTCAGCGACCAGCACGGTCGGTGGCACATAACGGTCCGTGTGGTAGACCTTTTCGCCAACCTTCCACCCAGGCACGTCCTTCATGGCCTTGCGCTCAATCTCTTCCTGCTGGGCCAGCATCCGCGCCTCGTGACGGTCCTGCTCGGCTTGCAGCATCGGGACGAGGTGAATGCGCGCCCACGTCTGTTCGCGGCGGATTTCACTATGCAATCGAGCACCGTGGTCAGCGCGGCTTCGCGGTCACGACGTATGCGTGAAAGACATGGCCATACCGGCGCTCGCGAATGCCCTGAATGTTCCAGTACCACCCGTAGGCGACGATGGCGGTGAGGCCGGCAAAGAGCGCGGCACCCGACGGGCCACGAGCGGGGATGTTGCGCTTGTACTGCACGCGCGCAAAGCCGCCCTGCGGAGGCATGTCCTGGACGTAGGGCTGCTGCGGGGCCGACATGGTGCTTGGAGATCGGAGGTCGAGCGGCGGGGTCGGTTGTGGGGCCGGGAATGGGGCGGTTGACGCGATCGCGCGTGGATTGCAGCGAGTCGGGTCGGCGTGACGGTGCCGAGAGCGTGCTGATCGATGGTCGGGCGAGCGGTTGGCCGTGGTGGCAAGCGACATCGACAGTTTGATGCGACACGTGCGATTGACGTGATCCTCACCCTCGTGTCGGCCGGCGCTGGCCGAGCCGCCACGAGTCGCAACGGCGACACCGCGACGGCGCGCATCCGCGGTTATTCACGACGTGCCGCGCCTGCAACAGCGCACTGCCCGCATTGGATCAAGATCATGCCGCCCAAGAACAAGTCCAAGTCTGCCGCTGCTGCGGCCATGGCTGCCGCCGACGCCGCCGCAGCCCTGCGCGCCCAGCTGCAGCCTTTGCTCGACCGCGAGCGGTATGCCGATGCTGTTGCGCTGTGCGCGAATTCGAGTAAGCTCTCCGCGGACGTCTCCACCCGTTATTCGTCGTTTCTGACGCGCGGCTCTGTCGATAGCTGACCCGGTCATCCAGCACGTGCACGCCGTGGCGCTGATCCGCCTAGAGCGGTACGACGACGCGCTCGAGGTGCTTGGCGTACTTCCAGCCCAAGCGTTTGAGCGCGCCTACTGCCTCTACAGGCTGAACCGGCTCGACGATGCCCTGTTGGTCGTCGACGGGCTCGACCAGGACGATGCGAACGTGCAGCAGCTCAAGGCGCAGATTCTCTACCGGCTCGAAGAGTGGGACGCATGCCTCCAGCTGCATGACGCCATGGTTGAGGCCATGCCCGAGGTATGCCTTGTCGCTTTTGCCGCGTTGTTGATCTAGATACCGTTGCTTAAGACGGAACCTCTCCAACAACCAGGTCCACCCCGACTACGACGACCTGCGCACCAACCACCACGCTGTTCTCGCCGCACGCGCCTTCTCCACCTCGACCGCAGTCGCTCCGCCGGCCACGCCCATTACCCCCGCCGCGCTCGACTCGTACGAGGCACACTTCAACGCCGGCACTCTGGCCCTCGCCGTCGGCCAGCCGCTGCTCGCCATTACGCACCTGGCCACCGCTCGCACGCTCGTCGCGCAACAATACTCACACCCGCGCGACAAGTCGATTCTCGCTCGCGAAATCGCGCCGATCGCCGTGCAACTCGCTGCTGCGTACCAGGCCGCTGGTCACACGATCGAGGCCGTGAACACGGTTCGTGGGGCTGCGGCACTCGGGAACAAAGGGATCGCATGGGCGTTGGCCGTGAATAACGCGATGAGTCTGGCGACGGATGCGCGCGCGTACGATTGGGGGAAGCAATGGAAGCGTGTGGCCAAAGTGGTCGCGGCGGAACGCGTGCCTAAGTGGCAGGCCAAGTTGGTGGAGCGGAATGCATTCTTGGTCGCGCTGGCGCTCGGCAAGGATGCGGATGTCGCGGTGGCCATGGAGCGCGTCGCTGAGGATGAGGAGGAGAAGGCAGTGTACGAGGGGTTCCGCCAGCTGGCCAAGGGCGAGCCGGTACACGTGCCATTCTTTCCTGTTGTCGACCCTGGCTCATGCAAGTTTTCACTCACCTCGAACTCCTCTTGTTGTAGGTCCCGGCTCCGACCACCCCGTCGCTCCTGCCGACCCTTTGCCACTTGCAGCAATTGTGGACCCACACTTCTTGGGACGACCTGACCGCGGCCCTCGCCACGGCCACGTCGCAATTCCCCCACGTCACGTCGCTCGCTGCACTGCACGCGCGCCTGCTCCGCGCGCAGGGCGAGCTCGACGCGGCCGCGACCGTTCTCGAGGCAGTGAACGCACGCGACGCCCTTGCGGCACTCCGCAACGACGCGGACCTGTGGGCCGAGCTCGTGCGCGACCTCGGCGACGACCCCGTTCGTGTCGCCGAATGGATTGCCGCACTCTCAAGTCGCGACGCGCACGCGGCCGCGAAGTACGCGGCGGCCATGCTGCCCGCTGCTGCCGACGAAGAAGAAGTGGACGCGGCTGTGGCCGAACGCGGGTTCAAGGCAGCCGTGACCGACGCCACGGCCGAGACGCCCAAGCCCAAGGAGAAGACCAAGAAGAAGCGCAAGCCGCGGCTACCTAAGAACTACGACCCGAACGTCATGCCCGACCCGGACCGGTGGTTGCCGAAACGGTTGCGCGCGAATGCGGCCAAGGGGCACCGTAAGAATAAGAAGAAGCAGGCGCAGCAAATGGAAAAGGGTGGGCACCAGGGCGGGATGGATGATGGCAGTGTGCCGGCGCCCGAGGTCGTGGGGGTTGGGGGGACTGGGAGTGCGCGGATTTTGATTGAGGGTGGTACGGCGTCGTCGTCGGCGACGCACGCGGAGCCGGCAGCTGCGGCGGCCACGAAGACGCAGGCGGCCAAGAAGCCGCCGGCGGGGAAGAAGAAGGGTGGGGCGCACGCGCATGGGAAGGGGAAGAAGAAGCATTAAGTCGAGCACAGTTTGCGATGGGCGGACGTGCATGCGGCTGGCGCAAGAGTGAAGAGTTTGTATTTTGTGCCTCGCGAGGACTTGGGTCTGTTTGTCAGACCTCGCTGGCCGATTTTGTTGTCAAATTGTGATGATCCAGAGCAGACAGGTTTTTGGGGACCCTTGATTGTAAGAAATGGATTGCAAGGCACAAACGGCCTCTGTTGGTCCCCACCTCGTCTTGTGTGCGTTGCGGCGGGCAGCACCATGACGTTCCCGAACACGGCCAACTGGTCGAGGGCCCATTTTGTGGCCATCAAGTGCGACAATTTCGGCATGCACGACATGGTACTGGTCAAATCGGGCACCAACATCGCCTATGTCGGCCCCAAGCCGCTCTTGCATGCGCCCATCACCGTCGACCAGTCAATCATTGTCGTGTCGAATGCCATGGCCACGGACATTGACGTGCACATCACCATCCGTACGGGGGCACGGCCGGACAAATGGATCACGCTCGCGCCCAGTACAACAGTCGCGGGGGTGCGCGCTCCTGATTGCAACGAGGGCGTACTCGTGCGTCAGGGCAAGTGCACGATTGGTGGATACGTGCCGACCAGGCCGCACGTGGCGGTGCACCACATGGGCCGTGCGCTCACGATGCCCGTTCTTGACGTGCTCGCGCAATTGTCGGACGCGTCGAACGGTATCCTCGTCGAGAGCCCGACCAGCGACCCGATTTACGTGCTTGTCACGACCACGTCGTGCGTTGGCGAATGGATCAATATCGCCGCCGGCGCGTGTCATGCATTTGCGCGCAAGGACGCGGAAATGGTGGTCGTCAAGGATAGCGTGACAGCCGGGCGCTAGTGTTGTCACCAAGCCCGGGACCAAGGTCGTGCCGCTTGTTGCGCCCTCGGCAGGCGCATCGGCGCGCACGTCGAACGCGTCTGCGCGCTGGTTCTGGTCGTCCGTCCCCACCGCCCAAGCCCAAGCCCAAGCCCAAGCCTTCGTGGATGCCGAATGGTAGTGCGGGCGGGATGTCTGCTGCCTATGGGCGCTATGCCCAACCGGACTGCCCCCCGGCGAATGGGTACTCGTGGTAATGGGGAAGCTGGCCAGATCGGCCAATTTGTGACCCACTAAGGTTCTGTTCGATCAGGATGGGCCTGCTCACGATCTGCGCTCCGTTGCACTCGGGCACGGCCGACCACCGTACACCAAAACAATTTCACTACAGTTGCTGCATCACGCGAGCTTGAATGTCAGTGTAACAATCCTTTCCTTCGATGTATCGCTCTCAAACTTCAGCTGGACCCTGTCTACATGTCCGACGCGCGAAAGTATTAGCGGCAGCTGGCAGCAAGTATATCAGCGCTACGGATGATACTGTCGACTGAAGCACTGGCAACGATCTATGTTGTCCGCGTGGTTCGCCGTCTTGCCCGATGATAGTACGCGCCAAGTTTCAAGTATGTTACGTGGATGCGGCCGTGCACAGTTGGTGCTTTTGCCGCGCCAGAGCGTCTCGGATCGTGTTCGGGCATCCAAGTGCAGCGTCAAGCGTCCGTGCAGGGATCATGAATACTGCCGGTGATCTTGGGTCAGGACACGAAGACTTTCTTTGGGGGAGAGAGAGTTCTGCAAAGGTATGGGGGCTCGCACAAGACGAATGAATGCGCCTGCCCAGAGTTATTTGTGACAAGGTCAAGTGGTAAGTTAAGAACGGCGCTCTTGGCTCCCCCGCCCATTCAGATGAAAAGTCGCTGCCTTGTCTTATGTCTGGTATTTTCATGGATCAAGCCTGCACATCATCCAGAAAACACATGTCCCCAGCTCTATCCCCAGCAAGTGACTTGGCGTCGAAACGCACATCACCCAGAAACCGGTTTCATTCATCACACCAAATAGAAAATGACTAGGTACAGCTAGAGCTAAGCAAACGGGGAAAACGAATAACAGAGAACAGGGCAGAATACACGCGAAATCAAAAACGAAACGAAATACACGCGTCAACGACCGCGACCCGGTCATCTAATGGAAAAAGTAATCCGACTCCTTGACGCTCTTCACGTCAAAGCTGCCGCGCGGCGGCAGCAGCGGCAGGACGAGCGGCACCCACTCGTCGGGTCTCGGGTCGCCCTTCTTGCGGCGTGTCCGGCGCTTGGGCGCCTCGTCCACCGCTTCCTCAGCCGCTTCCGTCGCCGCACCGTCGGTCTCGACCTCGACCTCGACCTCGACCTCGTTCCCGTCCTCGTCGACGCTCGCTGCCGCACCGCCTGCGGGCTGTTTCGCGGCCTTCTTCTCGAGCGCCTTGGCCGGGATCATGTACCCCTTGTACCGCAACTGGAACTCGCGCACGAGGTTATCCATGATCGGCTGCGAATGCAGCTGGATAAACTGGTCGCGAATGACCTCGTTCATTGCGTCCACGTCGCACGCGTGCGTCCAGTACGAGTCGTGCACCGACGCGAACGTGAGCCCTTGCTGGTGGCACTTGATCGCCGTCATCATCATGTGCGACGCGTCGAGCGAGTGAATGAAGTTGGGCGGGAACGCCGATCGCTGCTTCATCACGTTGACCGGTGCCGGGTTGTTGGGGTCCGCGAGCATAATCGTCTGCAAGTCCGTCTTGACTTGCGTCTTGAGTACCTTGCGGTAGGGCTGCACGCAAGTCAGCCCGAGCGGCGTCGTCCAAATCACCGACGACATGGCGGCCGGGTTCGTCTCAACGTATTGCGCCGGCACCGACTTGGAAATGAGCCGCGCCGACTCGTTGAGCCAGTCCTGGATCCGCTGCGCGCCGTGGAAAATCTTGCCAATCGACAAAAACACCTTGCGGGCGAGGTAGGCCGCGAGCGTGTAGGTCTGGTCGGAATTAAACTCCTTGAGTTCCTTGAGCCGGTTCTGGATCTGCTGCCGCGCGCCGATAAACGTGACGCCGTAGACGTTGGTCATGACTGTTTGCTTGACGACCTTGCGCGAGACGTGGCCGTCGAGCAGTTGCGCCAGGTGCTGCTCCTTGCACTTTGGGTTGGCCGCGTCCTTGGCGACCAGTTCGGCCACCTGCATCGCGACCGCCGTGTACACGTCGGCCGGTCGGTCGCCCTTGATCAGATTCACCTGTTCGGCACCGAGCACGTCCCCGCCGAGCGCTGCGTAATGCTGCAACCCGTTACACGTGCCGTCCTGGTGCACGGGCAGCGACGACGGGTAGGTCTCCGGGTTGCCCGACCGCATCGCCGCTGTGATCTCGTAGCACGTCGCCAAGCACTGCCACGGGTCGTCAGCCTTGAGCCACCACTTCTTGCCGTCGAGCGGGTTGTCTGCCGAGTCGTAGATGTTGTCGATATTGTCCATGACCCACTGCTCGCGCGCGGTAAACGACTGCTTGTCGTACCCGTGCAGCGACGCCATGTGCACCTTGAGCCAGAACCACCCGCGCGCGCCGAGTGGGCGGCGCTCGGCAAACGTGAGCAGGCCGCGGCATAGGTCCGACGAAATGTGGTTCAGGTGCACAGGCATCGGGTAGGCGCGGCCGCGGAAGTCGATGTTGTGCGGGAAGTAGAGGTTCTCGCCCAGGAACTATAAGCAAGTCGTGTCACGAATTCGTCAGTTTCAGAGCGACGGGACCGTACGCCCGCATCCGGAAAGTCGAAAAGAAAGCGTACCGTGCGCGCCACCTCGACCTTGTAGTTGGTATCGCACCGCAGCGAATAGGCGTTACGAATAAACGTGTTGGCCTCCTCGAGCTTCTTCAAGTACTCGCGGCGCACGACCGGGTCCTTGGACTCGGGTTCCTTCGGAATCATCTTGTTCTTGAGCTCGTCGCCGACGTGCGGCGGCAAGTCGGCAATCGCCTTGCCCTCGTTCCACACTTGCAGGACCACCTTGAACACCTGCTCGTTGATGCGCCACGGCGTCGACCCGAGCACATCGAGCGACGCCAAAATGTAGTTGAGCCGGTTGTTCTTGGCCGACGCGCGCAGGTAGGCCAGCTGTTCCGGGTTCCCGTCCTTGATGCGCATGCACGGCGACCGCGAAGTCAGGTACCCGCCCGACATGTACGTCAGCCACGGCCGCGGCTTCACGAGCATCGGCAGGAGCTTGGGCGACAGCGTGTTCTTGACGGGGTCGCGCGAGAGCATTTCCGACACCGTCGCGTGGTACTTGATCACGCCGAGCAACTTGCCCTGGTGGAACGTGTAGGTGTGGTGGAACGCCGGCACCTTTTCGACCGTGGTCGCGCCCGTCGTCGGGTCCGTGACTTCACGCTCAATTTCGGCCACCTTGAGCAACATGGACACAAGCACCGACCCGACCTTGGCGCGCGTCGACTGCGGCCACTTGTGCAGCCACATGCCCGAGCTGAGACCGTCGGGCGCCTTCGACTCGTCGATGCCGTCGCCGAGCATCGCGTCGTTCTGCTCCTGCATCTGCGCGTACAACTTGCGCACGGTCATGTTGAACAACCGCGGCGACGAAAACAGCCGCTCGTCCAAGTAACTCGCCGTCCAGTCCTGAATAGCACCGCCGCTGCCCTTGGCCTTCATTCGCGACCGCAATTCCTGCGCGTTGATCTCCGACTCGATGGCCGCGCCGATCGTGATCACGGCGCGGTTCACTTTGGTTACGTCATTGATCTGCGTCTCGTTCTCGTCCGACGTCTGCGCCTGCGACGGCACGTGCAGCCGCAGCATTTCGACAATCGTGATCATGGCGAGCTTCTCGGCCGAAAGCTGTGTGAGCAACGGGCCGTAGAGTTCGCGCTCGTCGCGCACCTCGGTCGCCTTGGACACGGGCGAGTCCATGCCGTTAATCGCGGCCAATTCCTCGTCAATCGCCGTGGTCAACTTGCCGTGCCAGTCCCACATGTACCGCTTGAGCGTCGCGTTGCGAATCAGCGGCATATCGGCCATTTGCTTGTTCTCCTCGCGCAATCGGTCAAGCGCCGCGTTATACGCCTCCTCCTCGAGCTTCAACTGCCGCGCGTATTTCGAAAACTCGGACGAGCCAATCTGGTCCTGCATGACCGACAAGTTACGCTTGAGCAAGTCCAACCCCATCGACCCGACGGGCAGCGCGTGCGGCAGGTTTTGCCGGTCGGCCTCGAGCACGTGCTTGGTCGCTTCCGTCAAGACCGCGCTCGACACCGCGGCCAGTTCCTCGCGCACCGTCTCTTTCGCCGTCGGCGTCGCGGCCAATGCCTCGGCCCCGGCCGCGCGCGCGACCAGGTCCGGGATCATCCCGACAGCGTTGCGCTGCGGTAACCGGATCCCGGACTTGTTGAGGACGGCGTGCCACATGGGCACGAGCGGTTCGTCGAGCCCGGTCGTCAAGTGCGCGTGCGCCATGATTTGCCCGAAGAGCACGTCGTCGGCAGTCGCTTTCGACGCCTTGCGCGCTTCGGCAAGGTACAGCGCGACCAGTTGCAACTCGTGCGCGCGGAGAAGACCGCGCAGGACCAACGCCCACGTTGTCGCGTTCGGCACGACCGACTCCCCCTTCATCCGTAAAAACCACATGAGCCCGGACCGTAACGCACCCGTCTGCGCGCGCACCTTGTCGGCGGGCACCTTCTCCCCGTCAGCGTCGGCGTCGGTGTCGGTGGCGGTGACGGGCGGGCGCACACAGTCCATCCATCCTTCGATGAGCACATTATACACGGCGGTATCCATGACCTGCCGCATTTCGGCCGGGTTCTTTTTGGCCAAGTGCGCAAAGATTTTCTCGGCACGGTCCATTTGCCGCGCCTTGACGAGCGCGTGCAGGACGGCCAGGTATTCTTGGAAAACGAGCAGCGAGTAGGGGTGGCCGCCGGGCGCCTTTTTCTTTTTGGACCCGGCGAGTAAGGGCGGCAGGATGATCGGGTCGAGCGGGGCGAGTGGCGAGGCGGGCGCGGTTGCGGGGGTCGGTTGCGCGGCGGGCGGTCTTGCGGTCGCGGTCGCCGAAGCAGCGGGAGCGGCAGCGGAAGGAACAGCAGAAGGTGCGATGCGTGCGTCCGCGGCGACCGACGAGGCCTTGTGAGCGTTAACGTGCTGCAAGAGGACTCGCGTCGAGTCGAGACGCGCGGTCATAGATTCGGTCGCAGCAGCGGGCATGCCCGTCGGCGGCGGGACCATCGAAGGCGTGGCGCCCATGCCGTCGTCGATGACGGTTGCTGGCGGGTTGCAATGGACGGGCGAGGTCGAGAATGCGGAGCTGGCAAACGGCAGGGACCGTGATGATGGCCTTGGCGGGTGCGGCAGCACCAAGGGCGACGCCGGCGACCCGCGGCGTAGGCGGGCGGCGCGGAGGCCGGTGGCGGCGCGCAGCATCATGGTTGGTCGTGGTCGGTGATTGAGGGAGCGGGCCGTGCAGCAAATCGGGATCGGGTGGATGGTGGAGAGCAGAGGGTCGGTGTGCGGGAAGCAGCGCCGGGCAGGCGGGTGGCAGGTTCGGTGCGGCTCGAGCGGGCGGCAGTTAGAGAGCGGGTCGACGTCGGTGTTGTGGTCAAATTCGGGCTGTTGATGCGGGGTTGTTGTTGATGTCCAAGCCATCGCTGGCCAAAGCGATCGCGAGGCAGAGCGGAGCCGAGCGGTTGGAGGTGCGAGACTGTTGATCGGGCCACGTGCACGCACCTGACGCGTCTCGCACCGCGCCCCGCTGGCTTTGTCACTGCTGCGCCACAGCGGCAGACGGCGGCAGGTGCGTGGGAGTTGACAGTGCGTGGTGCCACGTGCTGTTGTCAACAAGCAGCATCTGCCTGTCGCGTGTCACGCCAGGGCACATTTCGAACGCGTTTCGGACAACAGGTTTCAAGCTGGTTTGCGCCAAGGTTTCCACTTGGAGCACTCGGTCAAACTCGACTTGAGTGATTTCCGCCTAGGTTCTGGCCCAGGCTGGCGGCAGGGTCTTGCACGTGTCGCTTGTCGGGTTCGCGCGGTCCGTCATTTCTTTTAGGTCGTCTCGGTGACAGGCCGTGCTCCTCGTCCTTCAGCAAGCAAGCGCCCGCGTCACCCTCACCAGACGACGTCGCACTACGCTCTCTCGCCGTCCACCGCACCACCACGACGACGACACCGACACGAACGCGAGCAAACGCTCTAACTCGCCGCAAACCAAGTGCTGGAACCCGCGCTGCCCGCCAACCAAGCGACCGATACGCTGCCCCGCAAGTCCACGACGACACCTGGCCCGTCCGCTGCCCTTCCGCGCGCCCTCGCCACCCCCGTCCGCTTGCCGCTGTTGCCGCGCCTGCTCGTCTGTTCGTATTTCTCTCTTCGCGGCTGGTCATGGTTGGCTTGACCGTGCTCGCACGCTGATTGGCGCCGGGTCACTTGGGTGGTCGCCCAACGGGCCCATGACCCGACGACAGAACGGACAGTCGCGCCGTGTTCGCACTCAAACGTCGCCCATCCTCCTCGTTCGACACTGACCATCCGACCGACCACCTGCCCGCCATTGTCTCGTTCCTACTAGTGAGCTACTTTGCCCGCCCAGCAATCTGATTCTTGCCGCAGCCCGACCCACCGGTCCGTCTTCTCCATCGCCCGTTTCTCCCTTCTCCACGTCGGGGCCCGCACCGGTCGCGTTCCTCTCGCTAGATCCGCGCCGAGCCGTCCAATTGACGCGTCTTTGGGCCCGCGCATCCACGTAGATCGCGTTGCCTGTCACCCGTCTCCTCCCCCGTCATCACCATGTCCTCCAGTTTCCGGAAATCCAAGGGCGGAAAAGCCAGCCATCACCAACAATCGCCGGTCGGCGAACTGCACGCCAAGTACCGCGACGGCGTCAAGTCGCTGGCTGCCGTTTTCCCGGGATGGAGCAATGATGACTTGGCGTTTGTGCTCGACGAGGCCTCGGGCGACTTGGAGCTCGCGACGACGCGCATCTTGGAAGGTACTGGTGGATTGATGCGATCATATCCCTTGCTTCACGACAGTACTCTTGATCTGATCACGCAACGCGTCCTTTGTAGGGCACGCACAACGATGGACCGATACCAAGACCAAGAAGGAGAAGAAGAGTGACAAGAAGCTGCTGCTGCCCGCCAAGGAGCTCGCACAGAGCCACTTCCACACCACCTCCACGACCTCCACGGGCGCAACCGACGGCGCCGCCGCGCACCTGCCGCGCCATCGCGACCGGACAGGCCCGCGCGGCGGCACGGGCGGACCGCGCAGCTACCAGTCGGGCAACGCTTCGACGGGCGGCGCGCGGTCCACGCCACGAGGCCGGAATGACCGGCAGTCTGGTGCGATTTCCTTTTTCTTTTCCCTCGATTCTGTGCTTCCGATGATCGGTGATCGCTGATTTGATCGTTGCTTGTAGGCGGTTACCACGCGCGCGAAGCGCGCCCCGCACCCGCCGAGGACGAGTGGCCCAGTACCAGCGCGCGCGCCGCGACCCGTGCACCTGTCTCCACCGGCCCGGACTGGGCCGCGATCGCATCGCAGGGGATTCCCAAGAAGCCGGCGCCCGTACCTGCACCGGCACCCGCACCTGTCGCCGAAGTCCCCGCTCCCGCGCCGGCACTGGAGGCTGGCGGTGCCGGTCCCCGACGCCCGG
>GG745365.1:546429-557691 GCA_000151295.1 Allomyces macrogynus ATCC 38327 | reverse complement strand
GCTGGACTTGCTTTTTCTTCGCCCCGGCGTCGTGGCTTTTCCCGAATCCGCCCAGCCACCGTCCTGTCGAGAGAACCCGGCCCCCCAGCTGCCACTTGGACCCCTTTTTTAACCTACGCGGGGGTTCGTTCCGGGCCACCCGATCTTGATTCAGCAGAACCCGGCCCTGGTCCAACCCCCCCCCAGGAGCCCGCCCCCAAGGGGGCCCCCGTCGGCCTCGTCGTCGCGCGCCGGCTCCGCATCGACACCCGGACCTGCTGCCGCGGCCGCGGCGGCCGCTGCTGCTGCCGCTGCTGCCAAGAAGGCGGCCAAGGAAAAGGAGGTGCCGCAGTGGCAGATCAACCCGATCTACGGTGGGTAACCCACGTCGCGTCAGCGCTGGTGTTGTGATGGTGGAGAGGCGAGCGTGAAGGGAGCTGATGGCGGTGATGATACGCGCGCGGAACAGAGGCGCTCGACTCGGGCAACCACAAGCTCGCGCTGCAGCAGATCACCAAGCTCATGAAAAAGTCGCCGTCGTCGCACATTTTGAGGGTACGGGACGAGCGCTCCCAATAGCCTGGCCCGAGTTCGTGTCCTGACGCGCAATTCGGTATCATCTAGGCACTTCGCGCCATTGCCACGGTGCGCTCAGGCAACCGCGACGAGGCCTACCGGATTGTGCGAAAAGTCATGGCTGAAAAGCCAACCGACCTCGTCATTTTGCAAACGCTTGTGTTTTCACTGCGCGCGCTCGGCAAAAGTACGCTCTCTGCACGTTTTTCTCCATCGAATTCGCGATCCTGACCCGAATCCCGCTGGTAGAGGACGACATTGTCGAGCTCCACCAGACGGCCTACGAGCAAGCGCCCAACGACGAGGAATTGGCCAACCACTACTTCATGGCGCTCGCGCGCACGACCAACTTCCACAAGTGGCAGCAGGTCGCACTCAATCTGTCGCGCACCTACCCGCACCCGAAGTACAGGTACTGGAACATTGTCGCCACGTTTTTGCAGGTTCGTTTGTTTTCGGTCGTTAGTTGCTCCCGCCAGGCCCCGAGAAACACGCTCACTCCATTCGATCATAGGCCAAGTACATGGACCCCGAAAAGGCGACGGTGCTCTTGACGTTATGCGAGCGCATGCTGCAAAAGCTCGCGACCGAGAACAAGATTGCCAATGCCGAGCAGCTCGGGCTTTACATTGACGTCCTGACGGCGCTCGGGTGCGACAAGGCCGTGATCAAGGAGGTGCTCGACCGGCACTTGCACCTGGTCAAGGTCGAGGAGGAGGTGTGGCGCATGCACCTCGACCTGCTGCCGTCGGGCGAGGAGCGTCGCGATTTGGCATGCACGGTGCTCAAGAAGAAGTGCGTTTCCGCTTCACTTCCGCATTTATGGGCTTGTTTGCTGAATCCTTGACATCCATGTAGCGCCGACGACTGGGCCGCGTGGACCGCCTACCTCGACTCGGTCACCGCGCTCGATGCGCCAGTCGAAGACGTGCACGCCTACATTACCTTGATGCAAACGACCGCACGCACGCGCGGCGCCTTTCTCGCGGCGCTCGAGTACGCGCGCCGCCGCGCCGACACAGACCCGGCACCAATGGCCGCCTACTGGCAGTTCATCGGGCACAAACCGTGCTTCTACAACGACGTGACGCCCTATCTGGCCGCGTACCGCGACTGGGTCGCGTCCCTGACCCACGTCGTGCAAGCGACGCCCAAATCAGCGACGCTCGGCGTGAATCTGCGCAAGATGCGGCGTCATCTCGCGCTCGACTCGGTCGATGCCGTGGACGCGATTCTCGACGAGTATCTCGCGGCGCGGTCGGTGGACGAGGACTTGTTGCCAACGGAGCGCCGCGAGGCCGACGAGTTTATTACACTTGCGGCGCTGTATTTGGTCGACGGGGTGGACAAGGACGCGGTCGTGCTGGACAACCGCGTCGTGCGCGCGATTGGGTTGCTCGAGAACGGCGTCGAGCGGAGCCCAAAGAACTTCCAGTTCAAGCTGCTGCTGATCCGACTGTACCTGCATCTCGGTATGCCTCCTCTGCCCACATCCCTTCCCGCGTGACCCGCGGTTGCACTCACCCCCCATCTCTCCGACATACATAGGCAACGTCTCCCGCCCGCTCGCGCTGTTCGAATCCATGGACATCAAATCGATCCAGCTCGACACGCTCTCGCACACTTTGCTCGAATCCATGGGCGACCTCGGCTTCCTCCGCGCGGCGCAGGGGTTCATTCACGAATCGACGCGCATCTACGCTGACAACGAGCGCGAAACGCCCGAAATGGTCGTGCAGGCGTTCACGCACGGCACTGTGACCCAGGTGCCCGACTTTATTCGCTTCTACTACCGGCTCGCGCGGTCAACCGCGCGCATGGTCGCGCGTGCCGAGTCCTGGCGGTGGAGTTTGGTCGCGGCGCATCGGGACGTCAAGGGGTTGACGCGCGCCGTGGGCGAGGTGGAGGAGGAGGTGCCGATCGGGTTGGAGGAGTTGTTTGAGAACCGGGACACGGTGGTCATGGAGCGGTTTGTGGAGGGGGGACAGGAGGTGCTGGTGCCGCCGCCAAAGGATCGCGTGTTTTTGGGCGTGGTGGCGCGTGCACAGCGGGTGATCCGGGGGGTGGTGTCGGGGGATGCGGAATTGGTGCGCGAGAATGTGGAGGTGCTGCTGAGCGAAGAGGACGCGCGGTTCGCGGAGGTGACCAAGGTCGTGGCGCTCGTGGGGAAGAGTTATTTGGCCGCGACGGCCGAGGAGGAGCAAGGTACTTTTTGAACGGTGGAGTGTGTGTCGAGTGGGGACGGGGACTGACTTGCGGATGTTGCTCCTGTCTAGCCAAGGACTTGGGCGAGCACTTGACCGCGATCCTCGACGTGCTCCACCTGACCGTCGAACGCGTCCAAGGCGTCGTCGGCGAGACCAAGATCATCAACATGCCCGTGCTCAAGGCGCTGACCAGTGTGGTCGAGGTACGTTTGCGATCATCACGTCGGATCACGGCCATCTCGTGTCTAACCACTCACGACGCGCTGCCCTGTAGCTCATTCACCTTGCCACCATCGCCACGCATCTGCCGGCCTTTGCCACCGGCAAGAAGACGCCCGAGTGGATCAAGTCCGCCTTCACTAAGTACCGCTCTGACCTGCAGCCGATCATCGAGGCCGTCCAGACCACCGTCACGGACGTGCAGGCCAAGATGACGAGCACAGCGACGCCCGCACTGCGCGATGCCGTGGTTGCGGCACGGAACGCGCACGCGGGCGAGCTCTCGACTCTGCCCGACACGTGGGTCGCGCAGGTCGGCGACGATTGGGCCACGGCGCTCGCGAGCATCGGGGACCATGCCGCGCAGCTGGCGAGCGTGGCTCGCGCGTAGAGGGGTCGTGTATGTACGTGGGAGGGTGGGAGTTTGTTCGAGTTTTGGAGAAAGTCGCGTCTCGATCCGTTTTGGGCCGTGGTCGTGCCATGCCATCAAATACAATCAAGAATGCATCGCATCGATGAAACCCACCCCTCACGCGCCCGTCCGATCTTACCTATTCCTTCTTGGGCGTCGCCTCGAGCACGGTATCACCCAATCGCGCAATCCGGACTGGCGTGATGGTGGCGTTCTCGTAATCCCAGACGCGCCCCTGCACGTACGGGTCGTCCTTGAGCAGCTCATGAACGTGGTCGAGCGAATCGGCCTTGTACATCATGTAGCTGCCAATCATGGTCCCCGAGTCGCTGGGCGTGTCGAGGATCGCACCGCCAGACATGAGGATGCCTTGCTGCTGCAGTTGCGTGGCGTGCACAAGGTGCGAGGGCGCGTGGCCATGCGGCGTGCGAGCGCGTCCTTGTCGGTGAAGTCGTTCAGGGTGACGAGGAAGTGCAGGCCTGAAGATGGGTGGCCGGACGTGTCGGGGGTCAGGGTCCGGCAGGTAAACGAGGTGGTGTGGGGGCCGTGTTGTGGTGCGAGTACCTCGCGAGGCAGCGGGCGCGGTCGCGGCGGCGCGCACGCTGGCGGCGGCGCGGATCACGGGCGTGCACAAAGAGAACATCGTGGGCGAATCGCTGGAGTTGTCAGTCGGTCGGGAGGAAGCGAGCGAAAGCAGCATCAGTGGTTGTGCTGGTGGTGGTGGTGGAGTGCATCGCGCTGGGCGCGGTAGCCGCGGTCACGCGTGGCGCATGCCATACCCGTCGCTCAGCCGCAGTCGAGCGAAGAGGCTGCGCCACGGTCGGTGGCACGTGGGCCGACAGGCATGCAGAAGCTCCGGTCCCTGCCCGACCGGTGGCTTGGACGGGGGCTTGGCTTGAGACCGGCCTGTTTGAGTCGAACTTGGTTTTTGAAACCAAGCTCAGCAGCTCAGCCGCACCGCCACCGTTGGCCACCACTGTGTTGGCCACCCCGACGAGCCGACCCACCACCACTTTCTTGTTAGATCCGCTCGCTCCGCCCGCCCGCATCGGTTCTCCCCGTCCTCGTCTCGCACGTCCCGACGCTCGCCAGCACAACCAAATCAACCCATCCAGCCAACATGAAGACCGCCGCCGCCCTCGTCGCGCTCGCCGCCATTGCCAACGTCGCCGTCGTCAACGCGCAGGTCCAGGGCCAGCCGCAGCCCACGCTCTCCGGGTGCGCTGGTGTCGCCGTCTTT
Source organism: Allomyces macrogynus ATCC 38327 (assembly GCA_000151295.1). Lineage (NCBI taxonomy): Eukaryota > Fungi > Blastocladiomycota > Blastocladiomycetes > Blastocladiales > Blastocladiaceae > Allomyces > Allomyces macrogynus. The sequence continues at coordinate 553,058 of GG745365.1, read as the reverse complement.
GAGCGCTGCTGGTCGGACGCTTCCGACTCGCGCGGTACGTGAGAGACTTGCAAGCTCGACCGCCAGCTCGACCGCCAGCTCGACTGGACCGACCGAACCGTGCCAAACTGACCCGGGATTCTCCTCCACCCAGCTGCGTGCAACCCCGGTGGCGACCAGCAGGACTTCTATTCCTGCATGTGTAAGGGAGGCCTATTTTCTTGTTTTCTGGGCCTGGATTTGTGGTTAGGGGTCCGCTGGGAGTGGGTGGGGGCGACCTAGACTGACCTGCCAGTGATTAATGCTGTTTAGACGGCCGGCGCGTACAAGGCGTGCTTCGCGCAGTGCCCCGACTCGGCCGACACCGCCCCGCAGCGCGGCATCTACTCGAACGAGGAGACGTCGTACTGCGGCGCCGTCAAGAAAACGACCTCCACCACGACCACGTCGTCGAGCAAGTCCTCCACGGCCACCGCCTCGGTGACGCCGACCAAGACCACCGACACCGCCGCCGTCGCGTCGGCCACGGCCACGGGCAAGTCGTCGGGCGCCTTCCAGGCCGGCCCGAACGCGCTCGTCGGCGCCGTCGTCATGGGCGCCGGCGCTGCGCTCCTGCTCTAAGCGCACCATGCGCGAGCACCGAGTTTGGTGTTGATCGGGTGCTCTAATGTTCATGACGACGGCGGGCACCCCACGATCGAAGGTGGCGCCTCTCGTGCACGCAACAGCGCCACCGCGCCTCTTGCTCTTCTCCCTCCCCCGCGCACGCGCGTGGTTGCGCGTGCGTGTGAACGCTCGCATTCCCACTTTTTCTTGTGCTGATTCTGTGTTTCGTTTGGCGTTTTTGCAACGAGAAAGGCGTTTTTGATTGCCCATGTGATTGATTGATGTTTCCCACCTTCTGTTCTGTGCTCGGTTGCCTGTGTCGCGCCGAATAAAACGTTTTGCGCCGTGTCTCCATTTCTCATCCGCGACGGCCAGGAGGGAAGCCGGCCAGGAAGGAGCGAGGTCGGGAACGACTGTGAGCTGTTGGTCGCGAGAGTTGTGAGATGGAAACGGCGACTGTCTCCGTTCCCCTGCGAAGACGAAACAGACGAAAAAGCAAAAACACTGGTGAAAATATTTACCAACACGACCAACCCAAACGAAAATCCAAACCAACCAAACACTGACGCTCTACTGCAGGTTGAGGTTGTCGAGCGACGCGCGCAGCAGCAGGCATTTTTGCTTGAGCACGTCAAACGCCTGCACCATGAGCGGCGCCGGCATGACCGACCCGACCGTCTCGACGTTGACTAGACAGGACATGAGCATCGCGTCAGTTCCGTTCCGCTCGACACGGTGCAAACTCATCCACCGAGAACGTACAAATGAAATGATCGCGCTTTCGACTGAGCGTGACTGCATCGAGGAACTCCGAGTGCCGCAACACGTTCCGCGAGACCGTGTCCTTGCGCGCGTCGGCGACCTTGGCCTCGTCCTGGCCGCGCGCGTTCTTGACAATCTCAATCACGCCCGCCGGGAAACTGCTGGCAAACTTGTGTGCCGCGTCGCCGACGATCGGCCGCAGAATATGGATTTCCGGCATGATACGGTAGGACGCTGTGCCGACGGGCGAGTACTTGGCATGGTCGCGGCCAATCCCCTTGCGCGCGTGCATGACAATGTCGAGCTCCTCGCCTTGGTTCAGCTTGGTGATGACAATGTCGTCGAACGCCGGCTGGATCGGGTTGTCCCGGTGCTCCGTCGCTTGGTCGCCCTGCGGGTCCCAGATAATGTCGCGCGAGTAGACTGGAGAGGAGGATCAGGTTGTCTGTCAGTGAGCCTCCCATCAGAGGGGTGCGCGGAACCATCTTCGCATAAACGTACCCGTATGGTTCGTCAACCGCTGCTCGCGCGGCATCGACTTGGGCGTGCCCTGAATGCGCTCGCACTTCACCTTCAAGTTGAGCACGATCGTGTTCAAGTCGGTGGGCGCGTCGTTGGGCCCGCGCTCGCCAAACTTGTGCACGTCAGCGCGCAGCGGGATCAGACCGAGCCGGTGGGCTAGCACCTCGTCCATCATGACCGATGTGTTGTTCTTGATGAACACGTCCTCGATGGCCATGGTCGGCACTTCGGCAATCAGGATGCGGCGCAGCGTGTTGGCGACCGACGCATGCACGCCAATCAGGTCGAATTCCACGGCGTTGAGCGACATGCGGTTGATGACGAGGCGGAATTGCTATTGCGTGCAGTGCGTGAGCGGCGGGATGGGATGGTGGGGAACGAGAGGTCGCGTTTACCTGCTTCCATGCGTCAAAGTCCCATCGGTCGTCAAACGAGTTCCAGGTTCCGCTCAAGTCGTTGGACGTCGTCTACGTGACGTGATCGGCAGACCGAGGTGAGGGGACACGCTGGTGGTGGTGCTCGTTGCTCAATGGCCGCGATTGGCCCGGACGCTTACGTTGGTGACCTGGTCGCGCTCGACAAAGACGCGCGTGCGCATAAATTCCTCGCGGTCCACGTTTGGTGGGATCTGGTACTGGTAGTTGTCGGCCATGCTGGGGATTGCGGGCTGCAGGTCGGCTGTCGATGGGCGAATTCGGTGACGCGAGACAATCGCGGATGGACGGTCGGTGCCGCGATGAGCTTGTGCCAGTACTGGTCCTAGTCGTGATGAAGCTGATGCCGGCTCGGCGTCCACGGCAACTGCGATCGTGAGCGGCACAGCGGCGCGAGCTGGCGACGTGGGTGTGTGTACCACATCACGCGCTCTCACGAGAACGGTTGCGTTACCCAGCAGCGTGGGAAACGCGCCGTTAACCGCCGCCTCACTGTCTCGCACTCGCGTCACGTCTCGTCTGTGCTGCAAACCTTCGGTCGCCTGCCAGCACGCTTCTTTTCCAAGCACGACTTGTCGCAACGTAACGCAGAGAGCCTGTCATCGACGAAGATGGCGGGATGTTCAGGTTGGGGATGGAAGATGGTGGCCGGGGTTGATCTGCCTTGTCGAACGCGGCCAAGGGTCACTTGGGCTCTTGCGCGCACCGTGACGCGGTCATGCGTGCCTCCCATTTGTGCTGATAAATCGCAAACGTTGGCGCGCTGGTTGTCTGCTTTGCTGCGCTCGCTCGCACCTCATGGTTTTTCCACCGGCGTTCGATAGCGCGTTTGTGCCACCCTTGCTCGCGATGAATGTGCGCGGCGGAGCAACCGTGTCAGCGCTGACGAAAGATCGAAAACGGCCTGCGCGGAACGGCCAGGAACACGCCGATGCGCTTTTATACTTGCGCATTGAATGCGGGGCTAAAGCGTTGACGTGTTCGACGGCTCTTCATCCAAAGCAGCCCATGTTCAAACGGAGGAACGCGGAGCTCGCGTGAGCAACGCTATCTCACCGCGTCTGAGACCTGGTCGTTTTCGGGTCCTCCACGCGCGCGGAACGGGTATAAAAGCGCGCCGCCGCCCCCCCCTCGCCGCTCTTTCTTGACCCTCAACCTCAACCATCAACCACCACCATGACCCTCCCGCGCACCCGCACCATCTCGGCCTCGTCCACGTCGTCGACCGACCTCGAGACCGGTCCGCACCCTCTTCCGCCGCACCACCTCCGGAGCCTACGACTGACGCTCCCCGCCGCGCCTCTCTGCAGCCGTCACCGCCGACCTGCAGCGCCGCGGCGTTCTGCGCGACATGATGTCGGCGCTCCGCAAGCACGTTGTCGACGCGCTGCAATCGCCGACCGTACCGTCGCGCCCGGGCCCGTCCACCGTCGGCGCGCTCCTGCTCTAATCCCCGCTCGCGTCGACGCGCCGCGACTCGACAGTCGGCCGCGACGGCGCCGCTCGCCAGATCAAAAGATGCGCCGCAAGTGACGGCGGCGCCGGAGACGATGCTCGTGAATGCGCTGATTCGCGAGTACCTCGAGTATAACGGATATGCATTGACCCAGACGGTCATGGAACACGGTACGCACCGCCCGGTCGATAGCGGTTGGTCGCGTTCGTTCGCACGCTGACCGCGTATTTGATTCATTTGCAGAAGCACCGACGGCCGCCGTCGACCGCCGCCAAATGGAGGCTGCGCTAGGCGTTGCCACCGAGTCGTCCGACGTGGCGAATTTGTACGTGTTGCGATCAAATTCGTCGACACGGCGCGACGAGACACTAACGGATGGTGCAGTCCCCTCCTGTATTCCCTTGTTTTCCAACACGTTGCGACCGAGCGGCCGCTGGCGCTCCACGGGCCCACCACGGCCAACGACGACGCGCCCGCGGCGAACGAGAAGACGGCGGCCAACGGGCGTGTACAGCGCCCAGCATTGTAAATTAATGACGGCGACGACACCAAAAATGAAACCCATTTCTCTCGCGCGCGTTTCGGGATTCGTCAGCGTCTTTCGCTGCAGACACAACACTCAACGCGAGCAGCAAACAATTACTATAGCTTCATCCAATCACTCTACATCTCCTCCAACTCATCAAACGGATCCAACTCTGGGAAATCCCCGACCTCGACACGCGTCGGCCGCACAAACGCGCCGTGCTTATTCCGCGCCGCGAAATACGCCTTGCCCTGCACCGTCCCGTCATGTTTGCCGACTGGCTCGTCGTACTCGACCCCGACCCAGTGTCCCGGCTTGAAATCCACCTTGCCCAAAAATTTCACCACACCGCGCTTGGTGCCCGCGTCCGGGTCGGCCGTCGTGCTCACGTCCACCTGGCACCGGTCGCCGACGGTGATCTTGGCGGCGGCCGCCTCGTAGGCGGCGTCGTCGTCGTCGGTTGCCGACGACCGCGCGTCGTCGAACCGGCCGAGCTTGTTGCGGCGCTTGAAGTCGCGCACCGTGTCTAGGATCAGTGGGGAGGGGAGGTGGGTCAGGGACGGGTGCCGCCGTGCGCGTGTGCATGTGGACTAAGAGCGTACCGCGCAGCGTGTCATACTTGTCGTCCTGCATCTCGTACTTTTCCACGAGTGACAGGTCATTGTACTGGTTTCTCGCGCTCGCCGCCGGGTTCAAGTCGACCACCTACATACACGCATCCGCGCGTGAGCTCATCCACCCCGTTGCCCGTAATCCCAAACGACCAGTCAGCGTACGCGCAGCGTCATAAAATCAGCGACCGGGAACGCGCCGAGGAACACGTTATCGTCGCCCGCAATCGGCCCGACGAGCGTCTTGTCGCTGTAGAGCAAAATCTTTTGCGACGGCGCCATGATGCCCGTGATGGGCTCGAGCCGCGCCTATACCGCCGTTAACGCCCGGGTCAGCATGCATTTTGGTTGGCAGCATGTCGTGGCGGGGTGCGGGGCCGGACCGGACCTTGAGCTGCGGAATCGTCAGGCCCTTGTCGAACCGGCGCTCCGAGGCGATCGTGTTGTCGGACTGCACAAACAGCGTGACGATGGGGTTGCCCCCGGTGTGGACGGCGATCATGTCGTTGGCTGGGTGGTTGGTGGTGGAGAGGCGGGTGGAGGCCGCTTCGGTCGGCACTGGCGGGTGGAGAATGTCGAGCACGGTCGAATGTAGCGGGTCCTTGCAGGTTTTGTAGGTTCGCTGGTCGGTTGGCGTCGACGCCGGGGTTGCAGTCGCATTGGACGGTGGCGAACGTTCAGCGCGAGGAAGTGCGGTTGGCTTCCTTTGCAATCCAAGCTGCCAGGCCCATCATATCCGACCAGACCGCGTAGAAGCACAACAAACCATGACGAAAAATGCCTTCACCAAATCCAAACGCACCCAACACCACTTCTCAGCCCGCGCAAAACTGCCACCCAAACGGCACCAAAAACGAAACGCAGACAACACACGGCTTTACAGCGCCAGCACCGCGCGCGCCTTGGCGAGCACCGCCTGCGCGGCCTCGGCATCCACCACATCCAGTGCCGCCGCCGTGCGTTCGGCCTGCTTGTACGTGATCCCGACCCACGCGTCGTCACGCGCAATCACCGCATCGACCACGTCGCGCGGCGTCGGCTCGCCGCCAACCAAACTTGCCGCGACGGCCGCGGCTACGGCACTTTCGAGATCGGTCGGCTCAATATCGGCCGCCGACGTCGGGAACGCGCGCGCGTCCGCGACAGCGGCCAAGTCGCGCGTGAGCACGGCGTGAATCGCGTCCGGGATCGACTCGCCCGCATGGTGCACGGCATGGTGCAGCACGTACAGCTGCGCTTTGGGCATCGGGTGGTCCGGGTCAATCGCGATCGCCCGCTTGGCCGCGCGCAGGGCCAGCACCCACTTGGCTTGCCGCACGTAGACGTCAAACGCCAGCACGTGCGTTTCCAACTCGGTCGGGCACGCCGTCTCGAGTAGTTGCACGAGCTTGGACGCGGCGTCGAGCGGCGAGGCGACCACGGCAAACTGCTCGCCGTCCGGGTCAGCGTCGGTCGGCGTGACGGTCTTGCCCTCCTTCTTCTTCTTATCCTCCTTGCGCTTGTGGTCCTTGATCTTCTTCTCCACGGCCTCGCGCCGCACCGTCAAAGCCGCGGCCGCGGCCTCGGCACCGACCTCGCGCGCGTGCGCCTCGCGCTGCAAGTGCATGCGCACGTAGGTGCGAATCGCGCCGCGCGCGGCACGGCGGAACGCCGGCGCGTCGCGCACGTGCTCGCCCCACTTGAGCATATCCGCGTAGGCGCGCAGCGTCATTTTGCGCAGGCAATACGTATGG
>GG745365.1:526511-537321 GCA_000151295.1 Allomyces macrogynus ATCC 38327 | reverse complement strand
GACGCTGCTCGCCGTGATCACCGTCATCACAGATATGGGCGCGACCGAGCCCGTGAACGACCAGACGCGCCGCGCGCTCGTGCACCGGCTCGCCCTGCGGCCGATGCCCTACTCGGAACTCACGCGCAACTTGCCCGCGGCGATTCGCGAGAATGTGGATCTGGAACCGATCTTGCACGACGTCGCGTCGTTTGTCACGCTGTCGGGTGCTGCCAAGGCCACCGAGGCCGCGGCGCTTGCCGCCGAGAATGATAACGATGACGACGATGACCATGAAGGCAGTGAGTTTTCGGGCAAGTATCACTTGAAGCCCGAATTCCGGCGCGACGTGAACCCGTACTACAAGTACTATGCTCGCAACGACCGCGTCGCCGTCGAGGAAATGCTCAGCAAGGTGGCTGGCGTGCACAAACCCGCAGTGGCCGTGCCCGTAGAACTGCGCGCGGCACTGTACCACCCGGCGCTCGCGCAGTTCCTGGCCGAGGCCGCGCACGTGGCCGCGCAGCACGAGTCGATGGCGGTCATGGACGCGGTCTGGTTCCTGGTCGCCGTGCTCGCCGACGATAAGGATGTGGATCCCGCCGAGACGGCGTTGCCAGATGGAGGGACCGGGTCGCCGTGGACGCGGTTCCTCACGCTCGTGCCGGACTTGGTCACGGCGCTGGCCACGCAGGCCAAAGCGGCCGCGTCGTCGGCCGCGCGCGCGTTTGCCAAGCAGCAAATGAAGGAGCGCGTCCCGCACCTGCTGCCGGCGTCGTTGCAGGCGGCAGAGTCCGGGGATGCCGTGGCCGACGCCAAGAAACGCGCGGCCGAGGCGCGGCGGAAAGCCATGATGGAGGCCATGGCCGCGCAGCAGCAGCAGTTTATGGCGAAATTCGGGGCCAAGTATGGCGACGAGATGAAGGATATACCCAACTTGGAGCCGGACTCGGGGGCGGAAGAACCGACGCCGATGGCCGTCGACGTCGACTTGGACGCGATCGAGCCCGAGTCTGAACCGCTCATGTGCCTCAACTGCTCGCAGCCCATCACCGAGACCAATGTCGGCGGGTATATCTCGCGCATCGAGTTCTCGGGTCTGCTGCGCGCGCAAAAGCGCGACGAGGCCGAAGTTGACCCGGGCGCGATTCCGGTTCGCACGATTCATGCCGACGAGCTGGTCGTCAAGGTGCCGGGCCTCTACGCGTCGACGTGTGGCCACGCACTGCACCAGGCATGCCTCGACCAGTACATGACGGCCATCTTGACGCGGCACTTGACGCAGCGCGCGCGAAACCATCCCGAAGACCCGGCGCACTCGGAGTTTCTCTGTCCGCTGTGCAAGAACTTGGCCAATACGCTCGTCTATACGCCAGCGGGGAACAGTTTGGTTCCGCCGCACGCGATGCGCGTCGAGGCCATGGTCGCGATCAAGGAGCGCGACCCGGAGGAGACGTTGCTCGCGCTCACCCAGCCGCCGCCCGCTGACCTGCAGGCCGCCGCGCAAGCCGCGATCATTTATGCGCCGCTTAACAAGAACGGGCTCGGGCCGGCCACCGACGACATCAAACCGATCGTCCCGCACTACGGGTTCCCGGCACCGCTGGTCCACCCGGTCATGGACGCGCAGTTCCCGGCGTTGACTACTCTCGCCTACACGCTCGCGTGCGTCGAGATCATGGGCCGGCCCGAGGACGTGGCCGGCGCCGCGAGTGCTGCCGCCGTGGCCATCACGCAGGGCACGCCGTGGACCAGTAAACTCCCGCCGCCGACTACCGCGTTCTTGCGCGCGTTTGCACACGCCGCACAGTGGCAAGTGCTGGCCGCCCCGACCGACCCGGACCCGTTCGAACTCCCCGTCCCCGGCGCCGCGAACCCGTCGCAGACCGAGAACTTAGCCAACCTGACCGAATTTGGCGCCAAGGGACTTGACCCGTTTGGTCTGCTCCTGCTGTGGACAGTGATTCCGGCACGCTTCCCGACGGCGCTCGCCGACGCCTACTCGGAGGGGGACCTGTCGCGGACCGACGCGCCGCAACCAAATGACACGTCAGACAACCGGTTCGCCGACCTGCGCACGTGGCGGCGCGCCGTGCGCGCGACGCTCGTCCTCGCCGTCGCGCAGCAGGGTAGCGAAATCGCCGCCGTCTTCCTGCGCAAGGCCGCGCTCCTGTACTCTGCGGCAGTGATCCCGCTACGTACGCGCCGCGGCACGCTCGCGCGAGACACGTTCCACGCGCGGCTCGCGCAGCACGCCGATGTCGCCGTCGCACACGTGCACGCGCTCCTCGTCGATCCGAACGACGCCGAGACCGACCCACACCACGTCTGGGCGTCGGTCATGCGCGACGCACAGGTCACTGCGTGCGCACACCGCGCCGTGATCGATTACGCGGGCCCCTACCGGCTTGTGCCGCTGCCGAAACGGCTTGAGGACTTGCTCGAGCACCGGCGCGGGTTCGTCTGCGCGCAGTGCGGGACACCGCCGAGGGATACTGCCATGTGCCTGCACTGCGGGACCAAAGTGTGCGTGCAGGGGTTCTGCTGTACGGTGCACGGACTCGGTGAGTGCACGCAGCATATGACGCGGTGCGACGGCGAGAATGCCATGTTTGTCGACTTGACGCGTGTCTCCGTGCTGGTTTTGTTCCGGCAGAATGGCACGTTCTTGCCAGCGCCCTACTTGGACCCCCACGGCGAGCCCGATTTGGGGTTCCGCCGCGGCAGGCCGATGCGGATTAGTGCCGCGAAAGTGGGGGAGCTGAACCGGATGTGGATCACCCATGGGACGGCATCGTTGGTCGCGCGGAAGATCGAGGCGAGTATGGATACAGGTGGGTGGGAGACACTGTGAGGTGCGTTGGAGGAAGGTGGAGAAGAGCAGGGGCGAGCGGAGGAGAGTCGCGCCGAGCATTTTTTGGTGGATTGATGCGTGTCGTTCAGTGTGGACATGATTATGAACAGAGCGTGCTTGATTCGATGTTTTTTCTTGGTTCTGCTAGGTTGGTTGGTGAGCATTGCGAATCGTTTCCTGTCCTGTTCCTGCTGTCGCAGCGCGGCCATCATCCATGAACGAGGAAAAACAATTTCTTGCGACTGGTGATTGGTGGCGATTGGCAAGTGTGTCCAAATGTATGGCACAATGTGAACAATGCGAAAGCAAGAACAGAACAAAATCAATCAAAAGAGAACAAAATCAATCTCAACTCGACGTTAACTTGCGCGCGGCTTTAGCCTTCTTGCCCTTGACCGGCGCGCGCTTCCCGCCGCGCTTCTGGATCGGGGCGTGCGACAACTTGGTCGACCCGCCCGACGACGAAGAAATCGAAATCGCAGACAAGGACGGGCGCTTCGAGAGCGAGGCCGGTGCCAGCGCAATGTCGTCTGGCGCGAGCGAGTTCACTGACGGCCGCGCACTCAGGCCCACGGCCTCGTGCTCGTGCTCGTCCTCGTCCTCCTCGATTTCCGAGTGAATCAGCGACGACGACGCGAGACTCGGCGCAGCCGACGGCATTAATTCGTCGTCGTCCATCAGGTCGTCGTCGGTGGTCGCGCAACTTGTGGTCGGGCTGGACCATACGCTGCTGCTACTCGCGGCCGACTTGATCGACCGCAGGCTCGACACGCGCTTGAGCGACCGCACGCTCGTCGAGTCCGACCCAGTCGTGGGCGCCGTGGGCTCCGTAATCGAGGAACGGCGGCCAGGCAGGCTCGGCACGTACGACCTTGGGCAGGTGCGCGCGCATCCACCTGCGGCGTTCATGATGCTCCAGGCGGTGGAGTCGACGGCGCTCGCGTCGTTGGTAGCGCCGGGCTCGGTCGCGGCCAAGCAGGCCTTCATGGTCGGTTTCGGCGGGGCGGAGTGTCGTCGGTGGCGAGCGTCAGTTGGTCGGCGGCGGCAGTGGCCTCGGGTTCGTAGGGGGCAAGGACCACGGGCTCGATTTCGGCAGCGATTGTCGACTCGGCCTCGGATGGACCATCTGCTCGTTCTCGGTGGTCAGCTCCTCTTCCACAATCGGCTCCTCCTCCATGGTTGGCTCCTCTTCTGTGGTCAGCTCTTCCTCCACGGTCGGCTCCTCCTCTGCGGCCAGCTCTTCCCCCACTGTCGCTTCCTCCTCTGCGCTCAACCCCCCCTCCTCCTCCACGGTCGCCTCCTTCACGGTCGCCTCCTCCTCCGCAGCGACCGTCAATTTTGCCTCCGTAACAACCGCCGACTTGCCATCAGCAGCGTATGCCAGCCCCTCCTCGGCGGCGGCGGCCGGCTCGTCATCAGGACCTGGTGCGAGCTGGTCGACCGAATCCACACTGGTCACGGGCTCGACAGCGACACGGTCTGTCGGCTCCGACAGGTCCGAGTCCACGCCGGCGGGCTTGATTTGGGCCAGCTTCGACAGGAACGACCAGAGGCCAACGTTCGAAGCGGTCACCACGGCATCGGGCACGGGGGCTTGCGGGCTGGGAACGGGGTCCATTAGATCTGATGCGAGATTCGCGGTCGCATCGCTTGGCACGTCCTGGTCGGCTGGTTGCACGCTCGGTGCAAAATGGTAAGCCGTAGGGGACGTGAGTCCCGGAACGGGCGCGCCGCGACGAGAACCAACCGACGAGAGGCTCGACAGTCGGGAGCGCATCCACCCACCCACACTCGACGAGGTTTGGTCGGTGACATGAGCAGCGCTCGTGTCCATTGCGCCGATCACCGGAGCGACTGACTGGTTGTTGTCGACGCGCTCCGACGCGAAACTTGCGGCCAAGTTGGAACTCGAAGTGCGCCGGCTGATGGGCCGACTGCTGGTCACAGACGCGACCGGCCGCGTGTTTGACGACTGCTGCGTGCTCGCCGCGCTCGCCTGCGGCTCGGGACCGTCGTGCTTGTGGTGCTTCTTCTTGGGCACGCGCTTCCCGCCGCGCTTCTGAATCGGCCCGGCGTGCAGCTTGATCGACCCACCCGACGACGACGTGACTGAAATCGCCGACAAAGACTGGCGCTTGGAGAGCGTCGCCGGCGGGGCGGCACCCGCCGACGTGGCGTCGGACGCGAGCGAGTCCATGGACGGCCGCGCGCTCAGTCGCGTGGCCTCGTGGTCATTTTCCTCTTCCCCGTCTTCGTCACTGTCCGAGTGGATCAGCTCCGACGCGAGACTCGGCGTCGTGGACGGCACCAGCTCGTCGTTTTCGGTGAGATCGTCTTCGGTGGGTGCGCGACTTGTCGCCAGGCTGGTCTGCGGGCTGCCGGCAAACTCCTTGACCGATTCCGTGAAAAACGTGGACTCGAGCGACGCCGTCGTGGGCGGAGCGAGCTCCGGGACCGACGCGCGGCGAACGGGCACAATGGCCGGGAGACTGGGCACCTCGAGCTTCGGGATCTGCGAGCGCATCCACCGGGCTGTGTTCATGACGCTCCAGCTTGTCGAGTCGGCAGCGCTTGCGTCAGCCGTGTCGTTGGCCGCACTGGTCGCGGGAACGTCGTGCTTGACGTGCTCTGATGCCGAACTCGCGGTCGACCCAGAACTCGACGTGTGCCGGCTCACCGACTGAGTGGTGGACGTGGTCGTAACAGCTTGCACCGTCGAAGAATGCTTGGCCGTCTGCGTGGAGGTCGCGTGCACTTGGGTTTCCTGGCCATCGTGCTTGCGGTGCTTCTTCTTCGGCGCACGCTTCCCGCCGCGCTTCTGAGTCGGCCCGGCGTGCAACTTGGACGATCCCGACGACGACGACGTGGCCGAAATCGCCGACAAGGACAGGCGCTTCGACAGCGCCGCGGTGTCGCCCGCCGACGCCGGTGCGGCGTCGGACGCGAGCGAATCCAGGGACGGCCGCGTACTCGGGACAATCGAGCTGCTGTCGTCACCCTGGTCCTCAGTGTCTGCGTGGCTCAACTCCGACGCGAGACTGGGCTCGGTCGACGGCATCACCTCCTCATCGTCGGTGGCGTCGTCGTCGGTCGCGAAAATCGCGTCCTTGCTGGACCGCGGGCTGGTGGCGATGGCAGGCGCAAACTCCACGGATTCGGTACGCTGCGTGACGGCCGTGACGCGACCAACTGCGATGGGCGGCAAACTGGTCACGTTGATCGCGGGCAGCTTCCCGTGCATCCACCGACCCGTGCCCCAACCCTCAGCGCGGTGGACGGGGTCAGCGGCGATTTGGTCGACCAGGTTAGTCGCAGCATCCTTGGCGACCACTTGAGCGTCGGCCTGAGTAGAAACCGTCTCCACGGTCGTCGCGTTTTCGACCGAATCCTTGCTTGCGAGATGCTCGCTGCTCACGATTGTGGTTGGCGCGGGTTCCACTGCGGCTGGTGCACCTTGATCAGGCACGACGGGCCGCGAGCTGGGAGCATTGAACATAGGAACCGTAGCGCGCATCCACCGATCGGCACTCATCGCCGCCCAGTCAGGAGCGCCGAGACGAGCTGGGGCCGTTGGCCCTTCGACTTGGACGGGGGCTGGGGCGATGGTGATCGACAAAGAACTCGGTGCCATTTCCGTTCCCTCGACTAGCGCGTCTTTGTCGGCGCTAGATGCGATCGTGACGGCTGCGTGCGTCGGGACGGGCGTTGCGCAGTTGAGCTCTTCGGAACGCTCACTGGCCACGCCCGACTCGATCGAAGTCGGCACGGGTTCGGCGTCGGCCGCCGTCTCCACGCGCGTCTCGCTGACTTGCAGGTCGTTGTACGAGTCAAGCCTGGTCGTTTCTGAGTGATCCGACCAGAGATCGGAATCGACAGCGGAATCGACCGCGACGAGCGGCGCGGGCAGCGGCACCGCCTTGATGTCGCCTGGAGCGGTCGTGGGCTCACTGATGTCGACATCAAGTGGCGACTGGTCTTGGACGAGCGCAACATCGTCGGCCAAAACTGGCGATGTGGGGGCCAAAGAATTGTCGCCGGCGCCGCCCACCTCGAGCTCGATTGGCTCAAGACGAGGTGTGGGTTCGTCCTCATCGACCGCACTTGCGTCAGGAGCGTCGAGCGTGGACAAACTCTCAAATCGTGCGTCCTCGTGGTCCAGCATTGAAACTGCAGCCGTGTCGGCAAACAACAGCTCGTCGGCACTCCCAGCCTCGTCGGCGATCATGTCGTCGGCGCTAGACTGTTCCTCTTCCAGCTCGAGCGGCGTCGCAACGTCCTCGTCAAGAACACTTGCTGAGGTTTGCGAGTCGGCGACCTCACGGCGAGCGACTTCCTCGGCGACGGCAACCAGCAGTGGCTCCAGGTCAGCAATCTCGCCGTGTAACGGGCCTTCTTGGCCGACCTCTGTGGGAAGCACGTCCGGTTCGGTGCTCTGATCGTCAGGGAGCGCGCCAAGTTCGGCGACCTCGCGAGTCGGATCCAGCTCGTTATGCGAAGCGCTCTCGTCGTGCAAGACCTCCTCGTCGTGCGAAATATCCTCGTGGCGCAAAACGTCCTCGTCATGCAAGACGTCCTCAACGAGCGACACGCTCTCCACGCGCGACACGCTCTCCTCGCGCGACACGCTCTCCTCGCGCGACACGCTCTGCTCGTACGACACGTCCAACTGCGTCACTCCCAACAGCGATTCGCCAGCCGACGCGTCGCCTTGCCCGGCGCCAGCATCAGAAAGCGCATCCTGGTCGGCGTGATCGCCATGTGCATCCATGACGCCCCCAGCGGTCAGCGTCAGAGCGCCCGAAACGACAGCCACAGCCGGGTTCAGAGGCTGCAGGAGCTGGCGGTCAGGCGATGGCGCACGGAAACCAACCACCGAAATGGGCGTCGTAGAAGCCGCTGACGCAGACGCGCTCATGGCCGACGTAGAAGCGCTCGTGGCCGAGGTGGAGGTGCTTGAGGTCGACGACGAGTGACTGGTGACCGCGGTGGAGTGGCTCACGATCCTGGTCGAGTGTTTGGCGACCGTGGTCGAGTGGCGTGTCAACGACGACAAGCGGCTCGTTGTCATGGTGCTGGCGGTCCGAACGGACCCGCTCGCACTGTCGCGCGTGGAGCTTGCATCGTCGTCGGCTTGCGCTTCGTCTTGCTCGAAAGTGACCTTCGCCAAATCGGCCTGGACGGTGTCGACGTGCGGCACAAACTCAGCCTGCGTCGGCGCAGATCGTGCTGGCTCCGCCGCGACGGGTTCCACAGGCTGCCGAATGGCGGGCGGTGATGCCATTGCAAACATGGTCGAGGCTGGCTCGAACGGAGCGGCCGCGGGAATGGGGACAGCGGCCACGGCTGTGGATGCGGCTGGCGCAAAATGCACGCAATCTGCGAACAGCAACTCGTCCACCAGGGATACAACGTCCTCTTCGAGCAAATCCGACGAGGGAGCCATGGCCGTGAGCAAACCTGAATCGGCTTGCGCACTGGTACTGTCGGTCGAAACTTGCACCAGCTGGATGGATGATGTGCTGCTCGCGGCAATCGCCGACGCAACGAGGTCGGTGAGTGCATCATCGTGCGACTGATGGGCACTTTCCGCGCCGGTGATCAAAGCCTCGGACGTGATCCCATGCGTTACATGGACCGACGCGGAATCCACGACGACCGATGCTGGCTCAACCAAATCGGCGGGCGCAATGTATTCGCCAGCCCCCACTTGTGACAAATGGGTTGGTGCCTCGATCGCAAGGACGGGCGAGAAGACCTGCTGGGCGTCCGTAATTGCATCGACAATCGTCGATAGGGCCGAGGCCACAATGGTTGTCGCCTTCTCGACAAAACTGACTTGCGCGTTGGCACCCACTGCCACACTGTGCATCTGGGTCTCGGCCGAGAGACTGAGCGAGTCCGCAGGCAGCTCGGTTCCTTGCGGATTGAGGACGACCGCGGCGGCCAATTTTGGCTCCGCATCGGCATCCAGCGCCAAATCTGGCAGCACCTTCGTGACCACACCCGCATCAGGTACTGCTGCGTCGAGTACAGGCGACGCGGCCGCGAGGAAGGGCGACACGGCCGCGCTGAGAGCAGGTGACATGGCCGAGGGAATGGGCAAAATTGAGGCGAGGGCCGGCGATGTGGCCGTGATGATTGGCGATGCCGGATCGAGATCCACAGCATCATCAAGGCCGCGCATTGCCGAGAGCGGGCGCATCGTGTCAGCGACTGAGGCCGTGGCAATAGTAGCTGCTCCGCTGGCCTGCGCAACCGACACATCGCCAACGCGACTCAGCTCAAGTTCGGCCTCGATTGAAGTTGCAAACGCGTCGTTGGCCGTATCCACGGGCGTGACAAGGTCGACATCCACGTCATGGCGAGCGTCTTGATGATAGTCCTCGACAATCAATGTGTCCTGCTGCGTATGCTCGTTGCGCAGCACCTCTTGCTTTCCAACATCGCTGCGGAACACGCTCGACTTGGTGCTCTCGTGAATCATGGTCGTTTCAACCGACTCAGTCAGCTCGTCGACCTGGCTGAAGGACGCGTCCGGCTCAGCAATTCCGCTTGGTGACACGAACAGCTTAGCAGACTCGCTTACCGGCGTGACCAGTTCAGTGAGCCCGATGGGCAGCGGCTGCTCCTCGCCATGCAAAGCGTCAGCGGCCTCCTCGACCAGCACATCATTCTCTTCGGCAAACGGCGAGTCCGTGGCCTCACCAGACGGTGCGTCGAGCTCGGCGTTCTCGGCATGCATCACGTCGGCGGGTTCGTCACGCGTCGTTTGGGTCTCCACAATTTCAATGTGCGACGCATCGTGCGACTCGTAAGCGGCCTCAATGTGCACCTCGTCGACGACCTCCGTGCGACCCTCGTGCTCCGCGTCGAGGTCGGCGTCTTGGCCAAGCGGCGTGTCAAAGGCTTGGTCCAACGCCGGCTTGTCGTCATGACCCTGGCCAATCGACGTGTCCGCAGCGTCCTTGCCGAGCGGCGTGTCCGTGAGGTCGTGCTCGGCGTCTTCGCCTTGGAGCGGGACCGGGTCGATATGATCGTCGCTTGATGCGTCAGCGGCCTCGTCCGACTCGCTGTGCAACGCGCTCGCGACTTCGTCGGCCACGGCCTCGTCAAACATGGTCTCGGACACGACGCTCTCGTCCTGTGCCGCTTTAGCGACCTCAGCGCCATCGGCAAGTGGTGCCTCCACGACGTGCATGGCATCAGCGTCATCCTCGGGCGCTTCGTGCTGCGAGCCCTCGTTTTGCGACACGTCCATATCGGCGTCTTCTTCGCCGAGTGACGTGTCAGCAGCCGCGTCTTTCTCGTTGGGCGCCGCGTCAGCGACCTCGTGGAACAGAGTGTCGGGCTCGCCGCCTTTGCCAAGCGACACGGCCACAGTGTTGTGCGCTAACGTCTCCGTCTCGGTGCCCTCGTTGAGCGAACAGTCGGAGGCCTGCTCCAGCTCGTCCTGAGGCACGACAAGGGCCTCGACCTCGGCCTTGACGGACTCGCCGTGCGACGCGTTGACGGGCACGTGGAACAGCGTCTCGAGCACGGCGTCCTCGTCGGGCGACGCGTCGCTGGCCTCGTGAACCAAGGCCTCGTCATGCGAGGCGGGAGTGGCGTCGTCTAAAGTCGTTGCGCCGGCGGCCTCGTCGAAAATATCCTCGGGTACAGCAACCTCGGCAGGCGATACGTCTTCGACCACATCGAACTCGCCTTGCAGCTCATAAACGGCCTCGTTGACCGACAACTCCAACTCGGCGTCTTCGCCGAGCGGCGCGTCAGTGAACTCGCCCAGTGCGACCGAGAGTGCAGCGTCGTCGATTTGCGTTGCGACATCGGGCTCTTCGACTTGCGACGCGTCAGCGGCTTCGATTTGCAATGCGTCGGCGACTCGTCGAGCTGCGAATTCCAGCTCAGCAGCCCCCCCCGCGCAAATCATCAGCGGACTTGGTCCTTGCGGAGCGGCCTTGAACAGGGGCCGCCGCCGAG
>GG745365.1:511692-526411 GCA_000151295.1 Allomyces macrogynus ATCC 38327 | reverse complement strand
GGCTCGTCAAACGACTCGCCACTGGGCTCGAAATGCGGTACTTCAACCCAGCTCATTGGCCAGCAGGCCTTGCCCCACATCCTCGGCAAACAAAGTACCCGGGTCAGCGACCTCGCCGTGCAAAACGACCGCGGCCTCGTCAAACGGCGCATCCGCCACGGGCAGTGTGAGCGCATCGGCATCAATCACAACCGTCGTCGCCACAGCCGGACTCGCGGGTCTTGGCAGCTGGCGCTCGGGCGACGGCACGCGGGACCCGGCAACCGAATTGGCCGTTACGGCCGCTGACGACGCGGACGCGCTTGTGATTGATGAGGAAAAGCGGCTCACGTTCGACGACGTGTGGCTTGTCATCACAGTCCACTGGCTCACGACCGTGGTAGAGTGGTTAACGACCGTCGTGGACTGGTGAAGCGCTGCCGATGATGAAGGCTGGCTCGTCATCGACCACGCGGTACTCGCCTCGGACAATGCCTCGTGTTCACCGCCTTCAACGTGCGGCACCTCATACTCAGTGCCATGAACTTGGAGCACGTCCGAGTCGGCGTCTTGGGGCGCGCTCAGGTTCGCAACTTGGCCGTGCGATGCGCCAGCAGCCTCGTCGAGAAAACCCTCGTACACCGAGCCTTCGCCACCATACGGCATGCTTGAATCCGCATCAGCAATGGGCGACACTGGCGCGGCTTCGCACGTGGTCTGATCATTGCTGTTGGCCGTGTTAACTTCCTTGCTCGCATTTACGTCGACAGTGGCGCTGGCGCTCGTTTCCGAAACGGCCACATACTCGTCCATGACCTGCGCCTCGAGCGTCGGTTCAGGAACGGGAGTCAAGCCGCCGGAACCAAATGACTGCACGCTGGCCGCGTCCGACTCCATGGCAACGACCGCTGGCGGCGGGACGGGCGTGACGCGGTCGGTCTCAGCGGACTGCACGCTGGCAACGTCGGCATCGGTGGCGACCAGCGGCGGCAGCACGTCGAAAACGGCCGGTCGCGGTAGCTGTGCCGGCGCCGAAAAATCGGCATCGTCGCCGCCCAAATCACCCTTGATCGGCTGCAGATCGACGATCGTCGCACTCACGTCGGCCAGCTCGAGCTCGGGGACGAGCGCAACGTGGACGGGCTCATGCTCCGTCGTCGCGACATCGGCCGTGTCGGCAAACAGCAGCTCGCCAGCGCTTTCGGCCAATGCGGGCTTGTCAGGCTGCACAATCGACGCGTCGTTGGCACAACTCGGCTTGAGTTCGGCCTCGATCAGCGTTGCAAATGGGTCGTCGTCGTCGTCGTCGTCGTCGTCGTCGTCGTCGGCCGATTCCATCGACGGGCCAAGATCCGCGTCCTCATCTTCCTGAGCGTATTGATGAGAAACCTCGACGGAAACTGTGCCGTGCTGCGTGAACGCGCTGTGCAGCACGCTCGTCTTGACAGTCTGGTCGTGGATCACGGTCGTTCCGTGCGACACGATCAGCTCATCGTCCTGGCCGAACGCCGCGTCCGACTCGGCAATCTCGCTCGACGGCACGACCGGTTCAGCAAAATTACTTGATGGCAGGACCGGTTCAGCGAGCTCGATGGGCAGCGGGTCAGTGGCCTCGTCCGGCACATTCGCGGCCTCCTCGTCTTGCATTACGTTTGCGGATTCCTCGGACATTGCCTGAGCCTCCACGACCTCTGTGCAGTCATCGTGCACCTCGTCCAGGACGGCGACGTGGCCAAGCAGCGTGTCGACGGCCTCGCCAAACGCCGCCTCGTCTTCGTGGTCCTGGCCAATCGACGTATCGGGCACAGCGTCCTCGCCGAGCAGCGTGTCTGCACGGTCGTGCTCGGCGTCTTCGCCTTGGAGCGGGCCCGGGTTGATATGATCGTCGATCGAGGCGTCAGCGGCCTCGTCAGACTCGCTCTGCGACACGTCCACCGCATCTTCGTCCAGCGACGCATCCACAACTTCATCGGACACGGTCTTGAGCGCAGTGCTCCCATCCTGCAAGGTTTCAGCGGCCTCTGCGCTGCCGACAAGCAACGTGTCCATGTCACCAGCCCCAGCGTGCGGCACATCAGCGCCCTCCAAGGACGGTGCTGCGGGTTGCACGCCCTCAGCTTGCGCACCCTCGGCTTGCGCCATGCCCAAAACTGGTGCCTCGAGTTCGGCGTCCTGGCCGTGCAACACGTCTGCAGACACGTCACGGACTTCGTCAAACGGCGCGCTCTGCAGCAGGGAACGTCAAGATGTTCTTGATCAATCATGACGGGCCGTCGTGATGGGGCTTGCGAAGCTGCAGGACCTGGTAAGTCGTGCGACGACACACAGTACTCAGCGGGCGGAATTTGGTGTAGTGACTGTGCTCAATGCAGACGTGCTGGCGATGGCACCTGTGGTCGATGCAGAGGCGTTCATGGTAGCCGCGGATGTGCTTGCGGTCAACGACGAGTGGGTGGTAGCCGTGGTCGAGTGGCTCACAGCTGTGGTCGAGTGGCTCACATCTGTGGTCGAGTGGTGAATAACCGTTGAGAAGTGGTGGGCCGAGGACTGGTGCGTCGACAACGCGTGGCTCGACGACCATGTGGTGCTGGTGGCCAGTGCTGACGCGCTTGCGCTGCTGAGCGTTGAGCCCACAGCATGGTCGGTCGGGTCCACATTGGCCAGCGCTGCTGGCTGGTCGGCACCCGAAATCCGCGCGTCGAGCACACCAGAAAGCGCGGCCACGGGCAGATTGAGCGACGCGGGAGACTGGGAGTGAGCACTTGCCATTTCGGTGCTAGTCGCGGTCGTCGTTGCCATGTCAAGCCTGCTGGCCATGGACGCGGTGGTGGGCGTGATCGTGTCGATCAGCGACTCTTCAGATTGCTCATCGACCGACTCGAAATTGATCTGCACGTGCGTGGTCAGCGTTGGCGTCTGCGTGATATCGATTTGTGCCGGCGACGCGGAGTCGACTTGCACCTGCGATTCGAAATCGCCTTGCGAAAATTGAGTCTGAGCCATCGTCTCCGTGATTCCAACGTGGGTCTGCGTCTGCGCCGTCTCGGTCTGCGTCGTGGCCTGTTCCGCCGCCGAAGTCTCCACAATGACCAAAACCTCAGCGGATTCCGTAGAGTCGGCCACAGCAGGTTCGGTCGGTTGCGAAGTGACAGAGGGCGACGCTGCTGCGAATGAGGTCGAGTCGAGCGCATCCTGGGTGATGGGCGCGATCGGAACGACAGCGAACACGGCAGTCACAGAGGGAGTCGCGGATGCTGTGGACACGGCGATAGCGGTCGAGAATGTCGATGTGGCGGGTGCAGATTGCACGTCGTCATTTTGCAGCCGTTCCTGCGACGGGGCCGAGGCGTCGCAGCGGCCCTGGTCCAACACGGCGACGTCGATTGAGGTTGAGACCAAGTTGGCACGCTCATCAGAGATGGTGGTCGTAAACTGCGACGCGCAGACGCCGGTTGTGCCGCCGGAAATGATCGTTGACGAGACAGTGTCGGTTCGACCAGCTGCATCAATGACGACGAGGCCGGGCGTGATTTGGCTCGGCACCTGGACGGCGGCAATGTCGGCGCGCGTCGCGGCACCAACCACGCCGCTACTTGTGGCCGCCCCATCCGTCTCAGGGAAGGTCGTGGCGCCATTGGCGGAAGTCCCCGCCAATACATAATCAATGTGCCCAGCAGCGGCCCCAACGGCATCAAAACGAGTTGCACCATGTCCATGATGCACACCTGTTGCGCTGCTGGTGGTAATCACCAGCGACGACGACGATAATGACGAGACCTCGTCGGAGTTTTCGGTTGCGCCATCGGTGTCGACGTGCACAGCCGCACCGTGTCCATGACGGACAATCGTTGTGCCGCTGGTGGGGGTCACCAACACGGCAGCGTCGGTGCGCGCGCCATCGCCGATCCCATCGATACTCGCGGTTGCGACCTGCGAGTAGTGGGTGGTGGTCATGCTGCTGGTATATGTCGACGACGAGATGTGGTCCGTGCGAGTAACCGTACTCGTTCCAGCGCTGAGCGTCGCGTTGCCAACTGTCGGCACGACCAGATCGGCGCGCGCCGTGGCACTCATTGCTGAACCGTGCGTCGATTGGACGGGCGCCTGGGTAGCAAGGACCGCCGTCATGGGCTGGTCGGCGCACGCAATCGCATCGACAGTCGTGTCGAGCACCGCAATCAAATCAGCGCGCCCGACGGCACCGGTGGCCGCTTCTTGAGTTATCTCCGAGGAAACAGCGGGCGACGAGACCGAGTCGGCGCTGGTCGCGCTGTCAATGGTCGTGACATTTGCCGTCGTCGAGTGAACCCGGCCCGACTCGGAATAACCCACTTGCGAAATCGAACTGCTTTCCACGACGGATCCCGCAGTCGCGCCATCGCCAGTCGCCGTTTCGATCGCGTGGGTGCTGAGATCAGCAGCCACGGACGTATTTTGCGTCGGCGGCTGAGCGTGCAGGTCTGAGGCCGAGGCCACAGCTTGCGCTGAGACAATCGAGGGGATAATTGGGTGGAAGATGCCGGTGTCGGCCAAATCAGAGCGCTCGTCAGCGCCCAGCTCGACGTGAGCGCCTTCCTCGTGCACCACGTCAGTGGCTGGCGACGCGGCCACAACAATAGGCGACACAGCAATGACGGGCGGGGCCGCAAGAATGGGCGACGCGGCCGTCGCGACCGACGACGCCAAATCTTGGGCCTCGGCGTCGCCGTGACCTTGCACTGTGCTTGAAGGGCGCGCCACGGCAGAATCCGAGACCACTGCAACCGACGACAGCACGACTTGCGCAGCTTCCTCGGCATGACTGATACTGTGCGCCGCGCTTGGTGCGCTTGCCTCGAGGGCGAACACTGGGGCGGGTGCGGCCAGTTCCGCCACGGCACCCGCATGTTCAATGACGTGGGTGCCGCCCACGGTCACGGTCTCGTTCGCAAAACTACTGGCCGTGGTTGATTCTAAAGTGGCCGAGTCGAGCTCCGTCGTGGCGCACGAGTGTTCAAGGATGTGGGCGCTGTCCACAGCCATCGCCTCATGGACGATGCCGGTCGTGACGATGCCGGTCGTGTTGGTCTCGAGGGTGGTCGAACTGAGCCCCGACGTGATCGAGCAAGCTGCGGGAGAAAGGATCGCAGCCGCAGCGGCTGCCGCGGTTGGCGTTAAACCTTCACCGCCGTGAGACACTTGGGCCAGATCCAACGCGATCCCAGCGGCCGTCGAAATCAACTCGGTGCGCGCGTCGGCAACGCTGATCGCACCGTGCACATGATAGCCGATCGTCGCGCTGCTGGTGCTCGAGTGGCTGCTGGAGCTCGAGTAGCTGCTGGTGTGAACGTGCGTGTGGACGTGCGTGTGGGTGTGCGTGCTGGTGTGGCTGCTGTTAAGAACGCTCGTGTTAGCGCTCAAGTTGCTGCTGTTGACAAGTTTGGTGCCGCTGCTGTTGTGAACCGCCGACGAGCTCGACGAGACGAGGTCGGTGCGCGTCGCAGCGGCGCTCGTGCTGATGCTGTGCGCGACTAGGTCCAGCGCCGACCCAGCGATGGCCGCGGGAGCAACCAAATCGGCGGGCACGACCGCCGAATCAACGTGTCCGGGCTGCGCGACGCCGCTGGCGGTCGTGCTGTGCGCCGTTTCAACTTGCTCGATGCGTTCGGCGCCACCGAGAGTCGTGCTGATCGGCGACTCAACTTGTTCAATGCGCCCAACGGCGGCAACGGTCGTGTTGTGTGGCGCGTCGGCTGGTGCCGGGACAGCGAAGTCGATCGGCGCGACCAAATCCGTGCCCGCGTGAGATCCAAAAATCACATCCTCGCCCAAATGGGTCGATAATGCAGTGGAGAGCGTTGCCGACGCGACCATGTTTGTGTTCGTTGCGTCCTCGACGTGCGTGGTCGGCGAGGGAGTGCGGCCCGATGTGGTCGAGCTCGCTTGCGAATCCGACTCTGCTGACACGACGGAGTCCGTGGCCACGCTGTGCGCCGTCGACACGGCCTGGCTGTTAGCCTCGGCAACCATGACCGAATCGTGCGCCAACAATTGCGCGTGCGACTCGATGATGGGAATCACGACTTGCGCGGACCCCACCTCGACGTGGACAAGAACGGCGTCGACCGCATCTTGGCGCGAGCCAGCAACCAACGTCACCGCCGGCAATGGCTCAATAGGGGCGCTCGCCGCAGAGTGGTCAATGAGCGGCGACGACGACGGGCCTGTGGTGATGGTTGCCGTGGCCTCGGAAATTGTCGGGATCGCCGAGGAAATGGTCGAAGCCGCCGTGGAAATGACCGCGTTGGTCGAAGACAACGTCGAGGTAGCAGTCGAAGCGGCCAAAGCGACCGTGGAAACGACCGACGACGCCCCCGAGATCGGCGACCCTTGATCCGGGACCATAGAGGGCTCATGGTCCAGCGCCTCGGTGGGCGGGCGCGCCGCCACGACGGGCAGAGACGCCTCCGTCGAAGGCACTACGCCCTGATCTGTTTCCTCGGCGTAGAAGCTTCCACTCGACACTTCGACCTGGTCAATGACCGTGAGGGTCGGCGCCGACTGGTTGGCCGCGACGCCACCGGTAGTGGTGGCGTCGAGCGCGTCGCCGGTCTCCAAAACCGGCAAGTCGGCGTCGTGGCCTTGGTTGAGCATGCACGGCTCGGTCGACGACTGCATCTCGGCGTCGTCGGCTGCGTCGGCCTCGACGGTGCTACTTTCAGTCGATACTGAAGTGCCATCGCCTTCGACCAAAACTGGTTCGAGCAGAACGTGGTCGTTCTGTGAATGGCAAACACCCCGCAAATTGTGCAAGAGCTGGTCAGCGAAAACTGAAACATCTCCAGAACCAGAAAGCGTTGTCACAAACACGCCAACATCAATTCAATTTGAATGCTCCGATCGCACCAGAGCCTCTCCGCTCAACTGTGTTTCGGTCGTGTCCGTCTGGGGCGACCAATCGGCGGCGTCTACAAGTGTGGCGCCCGCGTCGACTGCGGCTGGCGACTTCGGCACGTCGTTTTCGGCAACAGGAGCCAGTTCGTCTTCAGTGTCGGCCACAGAACCTTGATGGCTCGCGTCCACGTCGACGGTGGCGCTGGCGCTCGTGTCCAAATCGGCCACGTGCTCTTCCTCGACCAACGACTCGAGCGTCTGACCGGGAACAGGGGTCGAGCCGTCAGATTCAAACGACTGCACACTGGCCGCGTCTGACTCGACGGCAACGACGGTCAGCGGCGGAATGGGCGTGACGCGGTCAGTCTCGGCAGACTGCACGCTGGCAGCATCGGCATCGGCCGCGACCAGTGCCGGTTCCACGTTGAACTCGACCGGCCGTGGCGGGAGTGCCGGCGCCGAACAGTCGGCATCGTCGCCGCTCAAATCACCCTTGATCGGCTGCACAGCAACGATCGCCGCGCTCGCGTCGGCAACGTCGAACTCAGACACGAGCGCAACATGGACGGGTGCCAGATCCGACTCCGGGAAATCGGCCGTGCTGGCAAACAGCAGCTCGTCGGTGCTTTCGGCGACGGCCGGCTTGTCGGCATGCACGATCGACACGTCGTCACTGCGACTCGGCTCGAGTTCGAGCTCGATCGGCGTTGCAAACGCGTCGTCGGCCGCATCCGCCGACGTACCGAGGTCCTCGTCCTCGTCTTGGCGAGAAACTTCGTCAAGCAGCGTGTCCTGCTGCGTGAACTCGCTGTGCAGTAAGCCCTGCTTGCCGATGTCGCTGTGCACCAAGCTCGACTCAACGGTCTGGTCGTGGATCATGGTTGTTTCGTGCGACTCGGTCAGCTCGTCGACCTGGCCGAACGCCGCGCCCGACTCGGCAATCTCGCTCGACGGCACGACCGGCTCGGCAAACATGCTTGGAGGCACGACCGGTTCGGCGAGCACGATGGGCAGCGGGTCAGTGGCCTCGTCACACAGCGCGTCATTTTCCTCGCCATGCGAAGCGTCGGCGGACTCCTCGACCAGCGCGCCATGCTTTTCAACAAACGGCGCGTCGAGCTCAGCGCTCTCATCTTGCGTCACGTCGGCAGATTCCTCAAACGTCGTCAGAGTCTCCACAACCTCGACGTGCGACTCGTGATCAATCTCGACGTGCAAATCGTGACCGGCCTCGATGTGCGACTCGTGAACAACCTCTGTGCTGACATCGTGCACCGTGTCGAGGTCGGCGTCTTGGCCAAGCGGCGCGTCAACGGCCTGATCCAACGCCTGCTTGTCGTCATGACCCTGGCCAATCGACGTGTCCGCAGCGTCCTTGCCGAGCGGCGTGTCCGTGAGGTCGTGCTCGGCGTCTTCGCCTTGGAGCGGGTCCGGGTTGATATGATCGTCGATCGAGGCGTCAGCGGCCTCGTCCGACTCGCTGTGCGACGCACTCGCGGCTTCTTCGGTCTGTGACGAATCCACGACCTCGTCAAACGCCGTCTCGAGCACACTGCTCTCCACTTGCAGTGTTTCCGCGGCCTCTGCGCCGTCGGCAAGCTGAGCGTCCGAATCGGCGGGCAGCGCATCATCATTCTTCGTGACCAGCGCCGCAGGTTCCGAGTCGTGGCCTTGCGACCCGTCCGAATCGGTGTCTTCCTCACCGAGCGACGTATCGGTGGCCGCGTCGTCCTCGTCGCGCGCCGTGTTGGCGACCTCGAAGAACAAAGTGTCGGGCTTGCCGCCCTCGCCGAGCGACGCGACCGCGGCGTTGTGCGCCAAGGTCTCCGTATCAGTCCCCTCGTTGAGCGAAACGTCAGTGATTTGGTCCTGTTCGTCTTGGAGCATGTCCATAATTTCGACCTTGACCTCAGCGGACTCGCCGTGCATCGCGTCAGCGGGTACGTGGAACAGCGTCTCGGGCTCCGCCTCCTCGTCGAGCGACGCGTCGGAGACGTCGTGAATGGAGGCGCCGTCGTGTGATGCGGGAGGGGCGTCGTCGACGGTCACGGTGCCGGCGGCCTCGCCGAAAATCACTTCGGGCACAACGTCCTCGGCGAGTGACGTGCTTTCGGCCTTGTCAACCTCGCTTTGCGGCTCGAAAACGACCTCGGCGGCCAAAGACTCTGGCTCGGCATGATCGTTGAGCAGCGCGTCGGTGGACTCGCCCAGTTCAACCTCGGGCTGGACATCCTCGACTTCCTGCACGTCGGCAGTCTCGTCGAGTTGTGATTCGGGCTCAGCGACCTCGTCGTGCAAATCATCCACAACTTGGTTCTGCAGCGCGTCGTGCTCCGTGACGTCGTCGAGCAGAGCTACTGAGTCGGCGTCTTGGCCGTGCGGTTCATCAGCGGGCTCTTCGGCCGATGGCTCAGCACCGCGACCGTGTAACGCGGCCGCGTCGTCGTTCTCGACACCAAATGTCTCAGGGGTGGGCTCGTCGATGTCGACATGCGGCACGTCATCGAGCTCGTCTGCCAGCAGTTCTTGCCCCACGTCCTCGATAAATAGCGCACCCGGGTCAGCGACCTCGCCGTGCGACACGTCGGCGGCCTCGTCGAACGGCGCGTCCGCAGCCGGCAGCGTCAGTGCCCCGGCATCAATGACAACCGTCGTCGTCACGGCCGGACTTGCCGGCCTTGGCACCTGGCGGTCGGGCGACGGCACGCGGAACCCGATGACCGAAATCGGCGTCGACGCGGTGGCCGATGACGACGCCGCCGTGTGGCTCGCCGCCTGGTTCACGACCGAGTTGACCGTCGTAGACGCCTGGCTCGCCGTCGACCATGTGGTACTCGCGGCGCGGCCCGGATCACTGCGTGCCGGACTCGTGGCCAGGTGCGTGTCGGTCAATGGCGACGTGGGCGCGTCCGCGTCCCAGAACGGCGTGTCCAGGGCATCCACGAGTTCGGCCGCGGGCAATTCGAGCGAGACTTGCGACCGGTGGTGCGTGATGTTGGTGCGCGACGCCGTCGGGGTTGCCACGTCGAGCCCTTCGGCGAGGGAAACGGCGGTGGGGGTTGGCGCGTCGAGCGGCGAGCCGATGGAGGGCTCGTCAGTGGGCTCAAAAACGGCGTACGAGGTGTCGGTGGGCGTTGACGCTTGCGCGGTCTCAGCGTGCGCCGATTTCTGCACGGGCACGGCCAGCGTCGCTGCTGGAACGGACGCGGGCAGCGCTGTCGGCAGTGCCGGCGGCAAGGACTCGTCCAGAACAGATTCCACCGGCTGCCGGAACGTGGGCGGTGACGCCGCCGCGAACACGTTCGAGTCCGGCTCCGGCTGCGCGATCGGCGTCGGTGCGGGAATCGCGGCCGGCAATGCTGCGGGCATAGCATGCACGACGTCGTCGTGCGGCAGCTCGTAGGCCGGGACGATGACGTCAGCGTGCGCCGGTCCCGGCACGGGAGAAACGACCGCGGTCGAGACCGAATCGGCCTGCGTGATGGAGCTCGTGGATGCGCCAGGCACGACTTGGACGGACGTTGCGCTACCGGAAGGAATCACAATAGAAACGAGATCGGGGCGTGTGGCGGAACCAACGGCATCAACGCTCGTGATTGCATCTTGGTGGAAGGCCGTCGTACCAGCAGCGAGGCTCCCCGACGCGACGATGTCGGAGCGCGTTGCAGCACCAACGCCTTCGACTCTTACAGTCGACCCATGTGTGTGATGCATCGTCGTCCTGCTGCTGCTGCTGCTGCTCGTGTGGGTCACTGACGTCGAGTGAAGCTCGGTGCGCGTACTCGTCCGAACCGTGTGCGCACTCGACATCGCCGACTGCCCAGACGACGTCGAACTGCTCGTGCTGGTTTCCGACGACACCTGGTCGTTGCTTACGACCGGTCCGCTCGTGGTCGCACCTTGTGCGTACTGGATCGTCGTCGTCTTGCCAGCGTCAGTCGTCACCAACGGCAGGCCATGCGCGACGGCGCCTGCGATCGCGCCTGCGATCGCGCCAGCCGCGACACTGAGCACCAGCTGATCCGGCGCCAGGACCGCCGGCGCGACCAGATCCGTGCGCGCGGCAGGTCCGACTTGCGCCAAGTGCACGACTGCGTCACCACTCGCCGCGAGCACCGGCGGCGAAACCAGCCTGGCGTGCGTCGATTGGGCCGAGTCCGTGATTGTGAACCCCGTCTGCGCGACGACTTGCGTGTCGGCCTCGATCGCGGCCACCTGGTCGACGGAATCGGTTGTTGGAAGGGTGAGCGCAGGCGGCGCGGCGGCGGCGGCGGCGGCGGCGGCCGGGTCCGAGCTGTAGATGACGGTCGCGGCGGATTGCGGCCGCGCGCCGGCGTCCAGCGCTGCGGCCGGTAGTGGCTCGGCGGGCGCTGGGGATGCTGCTGCTCCCAAAACGGGCGACGTGGCGGTGAGAATCGGCGATGCAGCCGTGAGGATCGGCGATGCCGGGTCCGGGACGACGGCGCCCTGACCCGCTGGTGGTGCTGGTGGTGCTGGTACTTGCACGGCCTCATCGACTTGGGTGGTGCCGTGCGTCGCGCTCGACGCGTGAGCCGTACTCGACGCGTGAGCCGTGATCGACGCGTGATCTGCGCCAACGGTCGTCGGTGCCGAGGCGGCAGAGTCTGCCGAATTGCCGGCGTGGACGTTGGCATACGCGCCATTCGTCGCCGTGGTGGCGTCGTGCGCGATGCTGTCGGTGCCGTTGGCCGGCGGGACCGGCAACGTGGTGCCGTGATCGAGGTCGAGCAGGAACGGCTCGGCCTGCAACTGCGCATCGGCATCGACAACACCGGTCGCGGTCGATGCAGCTGCGGCAGCATCGTGGGCGGCCGAGCTCGACTCACCCATGGTCGGGACGGGCGGGACATGGTCGATCTATGCAGCAAATCAGCGTGCGGTCAGCATCAATCCCCACTCCCCGTCTCACCCACTAATATCCAATCCCGTACCGTCGACGTGCTCTCCGTCAACTTTTCCAAAATCAGCGACTTGACCGCCGCCATCGAACCCACCTGCGGCGACGCGACGAGCCGCGGCGACCGGAGCGACCGGAGTGACGTGCCCGGCACGACAGGACTCGCAGCCCGTGCGCCCGTCTCGACCGACGCGATCCCAATCAAACTCGGTGCAATGGTCCCCGCATCCGCATCTTCCACGAGCAGCGACGCTGTCTCCTCGAGCGCGCCCCTATCCGACGACGACGTCCATGACGCCGCGTGCCGCGCGTTGACGCCGTTCCCATTCCCGGCCCCCGCCGCGGGCGCGCCGGCCTCGGATACCGACGACAGACCCGACGTGTTGTCCGGGTCGTAGAGCATCTCCGACGCGTTGGGCACGAGCAGTTGCGCGAATTCGGTCCCTGGCGATGTCGCGACAAACAAGTCCGACTCGTCGGGATCCGCAGCGACGCGGCGGCGCGTGCGGCGCGCGTAAATCAGGCTCATGGCGAGCAGCGATCCCTGGCACGTGGCGGCGACCACGTACGACAAGTAGGTCGAGATATTGGTCCCGGGCCGTGCGGCGAGCGAGTAAATCAGGAGCAGGGTCCCGGGCGTCTGCATCATCATGGTCAGGATCGACAGCGCGCCGGGGCGCTTGGTCCGGTAGGTCTCGGCGATTTGCGGCAGGAATTGCAGGCACGACATGCCCGTGGCAATTGCGCCAAAGCAGGCGGCGGCCGTCTGCACGGCGACACGGTACGCGGCGGGGGGCGCAACGGTGCTGTAGATGTCGAGCGCCATCCACAGGCCGAGGACGGCGATGAAGTAGAGCGCCACGCCGGCACCGATCATTTGCGAGGTGCGCCATGCGGGAGCAGGGACCGAGCAGCGCTCGCAGGTCGTGTAGGTGACGGTGTTGGGCCGGGGCGAGGGGACGTGCACGTGTGCCGTGGCCGTGGTGACCGTGGTTGTCGTGGTCGCGGCCACGTCAGCGAGCAGCGGCGTCGTCTCGGTCGATACGCCGGTCGCAATGCCCGTGATGCTGAGGATGCGCTTGTGGCGGACCGGGTAGTAGACCAGGAAGAGCACGAGGCTGTAGAAAGGGGATCAGGGAGACAGAATTTGGTCGTTCAAAGGTCAGCAGGGATCATCAGCAACCAGTGGCGCGTATCGCGAACAAGCAGCAGGCAACACGCACATGAGCAAGAACATGACCGCCTGCGACGCGACCTGAATGAGGCCGAGCGCGTTCTCAAAGCACGTCAACGGCGACTACGTAGAAGGATCACGGCGGCCAAGCGGTGCAGAGGTCGTGAGTACGTGGCCGTGAGAAGCCGAATTTGATCTCTGGGAAACGACGCAAAACGGACCCAGACGTCGCAGCACTTGAGCACGTCGTGCTGGAGCAGCGCGACATTGGCCACGGTCGAGATGCACGAGACCGATCCGAGCAGCAAGAAGTAGGGCGAGAGGCCCTCGGAGGACCGCAGCTCGACGATCTTGAGCTGCTGCGGCACGTACGAGAGCACGATGCCGACGAGCAGAAACAGCGAAATGCCGAATTTGGCCGGGTCGTGCGCGTCGGGGCATGCGTCGCCGGGCAGCGTCGCCAGCGGCGGCGAGGGCGGCGACAGGAGCATCATGGCGGGCGGCGGCGACGCAAAGTCGAGGAGGCTCACTTGCGCGTCCATGGTGGAGAAGCCGGCAGGAGGCGGGGCTCACGGTTGCGGCAGGTGGTGCAGGTAGTTGCGCAGGCCGAGGCGGAGCGTCGTGGTGGTGGCCGTGCGCGCAGTGACGGTCGACGTTGGTGGTGGTGGTGGTGGTGGTGGTGGTGGATCGCGTTCTGGTCGTGGTCAGCCAGCGTCGTCGCGCCCAGCCCACGCGCAGGTGGTCGGTCGGTGCTGGTCGGAGCGCTGCTTGGGCCTGCTGCGGTGAACGATGGAAAGTCGACGCCTTCCTTCTTTGGCAGGAGCAGCGCACGTCTCACACCGTTTGCGCACCTGACCCGTTGCCGTCTCGCATGACGCACGCATTGCTTCCTCAATTTCCCGCCCTTGTCCTCTCTTTCCTCCTGTCTCACGCTCAACCATCTCACGCTCAACCAAACCAACAAACGACACGACGCGCACGGAAACCGCATATGCCAATGGATAACCCCCTCCCCCACGCACTCCACCCTCCTGCACCCACGCCCGCCCGCCCGATCACAAAAAGTAGTCGGGCGTCGCCTTCTTTGCCGGAATCCCACGCGCGTCCTGCGACGCCGGGTGGAAAATCACAAAGTTGCGGTTCAGCTTGTCGTCGAGCTCGAGAATCGCCGCCACGTTGCCGCACCGGTAGCAGTACTATGGACGTGAGAAGATGTGAGTCGGTGTCCTCCTCCACTCCTCCAAACCAAACCAAACAAACGCACATTTGGCGCCGACCACACTGTCACCACCGTATCCTTGAACATGTGCTTGTACCCCTCCATGACCAGCTGGTGCGCGCGCGCAATCAGCTCCAAGTTATTCGCGTGCAAGAACGCCGCGACCACATCCCCACCAAACAGGTACCCGGCCCCGCGCGGACTGACCCCCCACCCATCAATCTCCTCTGGGTCGGACCACAACAAATCGCACATGGCCCCGTCGTGCGGCACTTCCTGTTTCCGGTCGATCGTGCGAATCTGGTCGAGCGTCGTGATCGACGGCGAGAGGCCGCCGTGCACGCACAGGATCCGGTCGTCCACGAGCGCGGCAAGCGCCAGATAATCAAAAATCTCGCAGCAGTACCGCCACACGTTGACGGAGCCGTACTTGCGCAAACACTCGTCGTAGAACCCATACACTTGCGTGATTTGCCGCGACTCGTGGTTGCCGCGAATCAAAGTGATCCGGTCCGGGTACCGCACCTTGAGCGCCAAGAGCAGCAGGAACGTCTCG
>GG745365.1:344831-393209 GCA_000151295.1 Allomyces macrogynus ATCC 38327 | reverse complement strand
AACAGACATCAATGGGAGAACGTGGTCATTTTGGTGGCGCCGGGTCAGAATCGCAGACTCGTGAAGGTTTGCAGCAGCCTGGAAACGCCCCCTCCTTGAGATCATCCGCGCGACCGACTGGTGCGCTTCGGACAAACGACGAGCACGCGCGAAAGCACCGAAGCGGTCAGAAACTTGCCTGCGTTTCGGGTCGGCAAGGTGGCAGCGTCGTCCGAGCTCCTTGGCACTAACACTTCGACTGGAGCTGGTCCCACTCTTGGGCCTGACAGGCCCACCTCAACGACGTCCAGGACCGGCCACCACGATCCGAGCCCGCTGGCCAACATGGTGAAGCTCAAGTGCACGCCGATCGCACGCGACGCGACAGATCACGTCGCGACTACCACGTCCATTGTCGCGACTGCGAAAATTGCATTCGGGCACATTGAACGCAGCCCGTCTACGACCGCAATCACCGAGACGCACTCTGTCGCCGCGTTTGTAATCCACGCCGTGGATCGGGATCACCATTATTGTCTGCAGACAGGTCGTGCCGGTTTGTGCTCACACTCCTGCTCCAAACCAAAACGACAGCTGCAACACCCAAGCTCAAGTCAACGCGCTCGTCGATGGTTTGGCTGCTTCCCGATCTCGGGCATGATCGAGGCCGTCGCTTCCGTCTTCGTGCGCCGCCACATACTGCACGCGTCGATCACGCAGGATCAGTTGAACGACGTGGCTGCGTGGACTCTGGACGCGATTCCGGCACTGCTCGTCGATCAGCTCAGCAACACGCTCCCCACGCCGAACCTTAGCGAAGGGATCCCATCGCTGGCCATTGATCGGCTCGGCGCCGCTCTCCCAATCCCAACTATTGTGAACGATGCCGCGTCGCTACTTGCAGGAAGCCGTGGAGCCAGGCCGCATCCGCTGCGCATTCCGTTGGCGCGCTCACCAGTGCCGCTGTTGCCGGATTGTCGCCGCTGTCGCAACCTGAAAATCTCTTCAAGCTTGCCAAAACATCGGCGCTTCATTCTCCACCCGACAGCGCGCTGTCCGGTGCACTACCGCGAGCCGGCAGCCCTCTTCGGGCGTCCTCATGGTTGCGTTTCCGGGTGCAAAGACTGTCGTCAACGCATTCGGCTCCGATTCCGCGACTTCTCCACCGGACAAGAGTTCCGTTGCGCAGCTCCGCATTGGGGTCGCTGATGTTGAGCACCTCGCGTCGCTGATCGCTGGCAATTTCGTCAGCACCGCGTTCCCAGGTGCTGCCAGCGTCGTCCAAGCGCTCGCGGCCCAGGCCGGATCGGCTCACAGCTCACCAGACGCGACTTTTATCACCAACATCGGGCGTGTCCTGCTCGACACCGCGTTTCCGCAAGCTCCATACGCAATTCACGCGCTCACAGACCCGTCCACCTCCGCACCCGCAAGCTCTGCCGCGCGACTCGCCAGCAGCGCCATCAGCATCGCCCAACTCGCATCGCCCGGCCTCCTCGGCGCCGCTGCTCCACTATTGTCGACGGTGAGCAGTGCCGCGCTCGGCGACCCGGCAACCCCGACCGACATGCACGCTGCCGCGAAACTCGCGGGTGGGCTGCTATGCGCGGCTATTGTCGCGCCAATTGCGGCACCGTTACTTGGTGGTGGGGTGCTAGGTGCGGCGCTGCCCGTGGTCATAAATGCAGCGGTCGATAAGCTGGTGGATAACGTCGTGCCTGGATTGCCGGGAGCGCAGGAACAAGACCAGAGTGCAACAGAGCAGGCTGCGGACGCGGTGTTGGCGGCCGTGCAGAACGCGGTGCCTGGTGGTGTACTGCTGGGCTCAGTGGTCGCGGAGGCCTTGAAGCAGACGATCAAGAGGGACCCGCCGGTGGCGCAGACGCCGTATAGGGCGATTGACGCGGCGGGTGACGAGTCGATTGACACGAGCAGAGAAAACGGCGAGAGCAGTGTCCGCGCGCAGGCCGGTCTTCGTGACGCCGCGCAGTGCGCCTTGCCCAGTGTCGGTTTGCTTGGCGCTGTCGCTTCAATTGATGCCAGCGCAGTTGCGCAAGAGTCCTCGTGCTCTGCATCATCGTTGCTGGGGCACCAAGGTCTTCTCGAAAATGTGAACTTAGTCGCAGCGGCTGCCGCTAGCGGCGACTTCAGCTCGCCACTAATTTCGAAACTGGCGCTCTCTCCTCGCTTGATGGATTTTCTCGGCGACGGCAAACATTCTCCACCGTCTGTGCCGCCCGCAGCACTCGCCGCCAATATTCTGGGCGTGCTCAAGTGTTTTGGTCCTGGTGGTGACGCGGGCGATCCGAGGTCGTTGTTGTTGCCCGCATCCGTTGCCGTATCACGAATATTGCGCGGTTTCATAACCGGCGGACAAAGCATTGGACGTGGGAAATAATGCCGTCGTGGTCTCACGCAACCAGCAACGCATTGTTGTGGGCGCTGGCGCGCTGTTCCGTGCTCGTTGAAAGTATCAGGCAGCAGCGCGGCCGTGGCCTGCATCGAACCAAGAAAATTGGGAACGACGCGAGTTTCGTTTTTGTTCTGATTCGTGACAGGGAAGCAAGTTATGATTCAAATAAGGAATGGGGAAGTTGCAGATCCGTTGATCGCTGATCATGGAGACCTCATACGGTGCAGGTCGGTTTGACCGCAATCAGAGCTCGTTCGTCCCGATCAAAGCTTTTTATATAGGCCCCGCAGGAGCGCTCAATGTGAAGGCCGCACGAGCTGCCGCCAGCCGATGCTCGCCGAGGTTGCGACGTCGGGGTGCGGGACAGGTGCAACGGCTGTGATTTGCACGTGCAAAGATCGTCTGGCTGCTCGACACCGTTTCGATGCTGGCACCAGCGACGCAGATGCACATCGCTCGACCGCTTCCACAACGTGCTTCCATCATCCAACTAGCTGCAATCGATTATACGGCGCACAATCAAAAAGCGATATGGACCCAAAAAGCGACATGGTCGGTGCTCAGAAACAGTCTATGGAGCAGTGCAGCTGTTCAAGTCGCTCGCCGGCGCCTAGCCAATACCTGCTCTCGGGAATTCGACATGAACACTGGCCAACATCATGACCAACCCCACGTCCTGTCCGTTGCGCACATCTAGTTTTACCGGTCGAATCGGGACATGGCCGACGTGCCATACCCGTTGCGTGACGAAATGGTCATTGATCTCCTCGCCAAGGCCAATGCCTACATTGGCAACACGACGTTTGGCTTTGCCATTCTTGGTACTTATTCCCCACGCTTTCGTCGCTGTTCTCCACCCACTGACAAGTCCCTCCTGCTCTTCAGACAAGCCGCACAGCGGCTACAACATGATGTTTATTCTGCACCCCGATAACCAAGACGAGTGCCCGTCCGACGGGTACGCATGGATCGACAAGGAGGTCGTGCGCACGGTCCAGATTGACGCGGCGCGGTCGCTTATTGCCTACTCGCGGCGGCAGGGTGTCGTGCCCGGCACTGACCGCATCGCCATGACGCGCACGCGGTACCAGCTGTTCAACAGCAACCAGCCGATACAGGTGCAGTTTATGCACTATCTCGCCGCCGACGACAAGAGTAGGCCTCCCTCTTCACCCACACAGACGTACTGGACGAACTGCTAACGACCTGCCGCACCACAGCACGCAGCATGCCGATCCCGCCAAACATTCCTTTCGCGACTGCCGCACGCCGCATCCCGGTCGCGTCTTACTCGCAGCAACCACCCGCGCCGGCCCCGGCACGAGTGACGACACACCAACTCGTTGGCGGTGCCGCCGTCCCGCGCGCGGCCTCGGTGCGCAAACCCGCGGCGAACCCGACCTTGATTTCCGACGCGCAGTACCTTGCGCCGCCCGTACCCGTCACGGCGCGCGACGTTGCCGTGGCGCGATTCAAGCGCAACCACGATTGGATGGAGGCGATCTTGGCGCTCCCGCCGGACAAGGACGCCAACGTGGTCGAGGCGCGCGAGCAGGAAGTGCGCGCGGTGACGGAGCGGTGGACGGCGCGACTTGCTGCGATTCAGACACAGGGCGACGACGAGGAGGAGGAGTTGGTCGTGGACGGGTCAGGGCTGGCCGACGTGGTCCGCATTGTGGATGCGATTGCGGCCGCCGCGGATTGGGACGCGCACGTTGCGCGCATGAACGCTTCCGACGACGACGAGGTTCGGCGGTGGCGCGCAGCGCTGGGGTTGGTGGAGCAGGATTGTGTCGTGCCATACGCGCCCGTGCAGAGTGTCGATCTGGCTAGTGCAACCGCATCGGCGACGACAGAAGAGCAGCAGCGGGTCCCGGAGCAACCGGCGAGGGACGTGGATATGGTCGAGGCGACCGCGTCTGGCTGAGCGGATATAACAATTGAACTGTGTTGCAAAGAGGTATTTTTTCGGGAAGGGTATGAGAAACAACAACAATTTCCTGAACGTCAAGGAATTGACAAAATGGAGGTTCAGTCTTGCCATGCGTGATTCACAAAAGGCGGCACAAACAGACCTTTGAAAGGCCTCGGCATGGTCCTGCTCAACACGATTACCACGTCGCTGTCAAGAAGCACGTCGTCGACGTTCGCCCCTAGCATGCGGACAAGTTGCGGTTTAGTCTCAGCACGATTCCGCCCACCAACGGGTGCCCGAAGTATTGGCTCAAGAAACTAGGGCGCACAAGGTTTGAACGAGAGATGCTTGCAAACAAGCAAGGAGACGCAGGGCGGCGACGGATGAATGCTGTGGAATGTGATTGCAGCAAACATCACGGGCTGCTTCAAAGGAGGGAAACTATATTTCATTGTTGAAAGCGACAGTGAACATGCTTGAGTGTACGGAATGGAAAAGGCAAAAGACGAAGATCAAAACAACATGGGACAATAACTGTCAGGCATCAGCAGTTGCTGCAACCATCGTGAAAACTGCTCAAACAACACGGTTACACAATACCAGCATCACCCCTACCGTGACAGGCCAAGGGCCAAGGTTAAACCATCACCGCTTGTACGACGCGCATTTCTTCCGCGGGTGCAGGCGCGTCTACCCCACGCGAGTCGGTCCAGACGACGGGCGCATGCACGAATCCATTGAACGCCGTGGTCGTGGACCCTGAGTTGAGTATGGCTGCAGAACGGCAATCAGTCGCCCGTGCGCAGCGGCAGGATGGCGCACGACTTGAAGACCACGTCGATGGGCGCCGCGGTCGACCCGTAAATAATGGTGGGCAGCAGCTTGCCGTCCTCGTCGCCAGCCACAGTGTGGTCGGGCGTCTTGGCACCATCGCATGCAGCGTCAGCGGGAACCGCGCCGTACTTGACGAGAACGGTTGGTGCGTGACAAAAGTTGCCCGGGCCAGAGATCGAGAGCACACCCTCGGTAATCCGCAGCACCTGTGCCGCACCTGCCACCGTAGTGGTTGTGGTTGCTCTCGTCGCCCTTGCGGGTTGGTCGCACCCAACAAAGGGCATGGGTGCAAAAGCGCGCAGAACATACCATAGTAGGGCGCGATACCGGGCAGGTAGCGCGTCCGTCTGGTACTGGTGGTGGACGTGGCCAATATCGGCGACCAAAGTGGCCGTGCCGCTTGACGCGTTGACTTCACCGCAAGAGCGTCGCGGACAAGGTCTTGCAAGAGCGCGCCGAGCCGTTTCGTGTGCTGGATCACGGGCTTGATCACGGGCTTGATCACGGGCATGATCACGGCCGCGGCTGGTGGTTGCCCCTTGAGCTTGGTCTTGGCCGCACCGCGGTGGGGAGCGTGCTTGGTGGGCCTGCGCATCATGGTTTTGGGCAGGGAACGGGGACGGTGGCCAGCGAGAGTTGGTGGGAACCGAGTTTTTGTAGGCTTCGAGTTGGAGCACGAACGACATAAGTGGCAGCGGTGGCTGATCGTGGGCGGTGCAGAGCACTTCAGGCGAGTGCGCGCGACCCGAGCGAGCTCGGAGGGTTGTTGCGTTCTTCGATCAGGCTCATGTTCCGTGCATCAGACGATGCAGGCGAAGATGCGCGGGACGCATCGTTCTTTTGTGAATGGAGACAGTGCTACTTGTATGAAACGTGATAAATTGCTGGCTTCCGCCAGTTTTGGGCGCGCCAAAGCTTCGGCCCATGCGGTCCAGTCCAATCGAGACCAGTCAAGTCTGACCGTCAGTTATTCTGAGCACCGTCCAGTGCCACCTCAGCCTGCCGCTCAGGGCTCAAGGCGGCGTGGTTGCTGATGTAGCCTGGAGATCATGGCTCCTTCACTTGCTCCGCCGATGCTCTCCTGATGCGATCGATGCCGCCGGCTGCCCCCCTCCCCCCAACGACGGCCCAAAGGGCCGAAACAAAGCGCGTGGTAGAAAGGGACACGTGGAAGTGGAAGGACCCAAGAACAGCACTGCATTTTGCCTGCTATTTCTCAGCGGCCCAAGATGAAGACCATTGAAGATTCGATAAATAATCTATTTGCAAGTGAATTTGGTTTCCCCAAGCGAGCAAGTCGCTAATGGTCTGTGCGTTGGGCATGTCGACCTTACATCGCAATTAGTGAACTCAAGAGATGGTATGGCACGAGCGCCCACACTTTGATTAACAGCAGACGCTTTTTGCAAGGCTGCTTACAAGTACGTCATTCCCACGCACCCGGGTCCTAGTGGCAAAGATCTGAGAAAAAGCGTTGCGAACTGCCAATCAAACGACAAGCGGCATAGATCCACGTCTGGCACAGCAGCAGCGGACCAGCATGTCGTGATTCTGCGTGTTCATGACACGAACTTCGAGTGCCTTTGGTTCTCCTCAACCGAATCGAGAACGAGCCAGAAGGACCAACCGCAGCAAGAAGAGCTGAGAGCGCCCGTTCTTCATACAGTCCTCTATGTGCTGTTTTTGACATGTTTTGGCAACACTTCTCCGTGCAGCGTTGTGTCAATCTGCTCCCGCGGGAGGTCGCAATATTCATGGTGCAAGGATTGAACCTCTACTTTCAGCCCAGAAGTCGTTGAAGCAGTGCAGATTAAGTTTTTTGAGCAAGAAGAAGGGAGATGGGAGGATCGCGGGGCAGGGCCAATACATATTTATCGGGAGAGCATGGGCAAAGCAGGGCAAAGCAGGGCAAAGCATGCTGATCGAGGCATCGCAAGACATTGCAGAGCGCTTTGACAGTCGAAAAAATGAGACGGGTATTGTATGGTCCATATTTACAAAGAGGAGGTGGAGGAGAAAAGAGGTAAAAGATTGGCGAATGCAACGACAGGCGCACGCAGCACAAAATACACACAAAACTGCAGGCCCACGCCAGCAGGTGGGCTACATGACGACACAAAGACCGGCACAGCACCCGCTCCTCGCACTGTCATCGAAGTCAGCGCGATTGCGCAGCTTGGACCGCCCGGCTGGTGCCGTCCATTCTCATCCACCTGGTCAACGGTCAGTGTCGTCCAATCGGAATGGTCGGTCATCGTCCAGTCGAGCCCGAGCGGTTGACCCGCCGAAGCGCGCGGCGCCGGCGACTCGGGCGGCGAGCATGGGTCGACGGCCACCTCCGGGTCAGCCAAGTCGCGCTCGCCCACAACTGGCGTCGCCGACGCGGCAAGCGGGCTCGTCGATGCGCGCCGTGCGGCCTGCACCTGGACCGCGACCCACGCACGGACTGCATCGAGATGCGCGTCGTTTTGCACGGTCGCCGATGCGCGCCACGACGCCTGCGGGCCCGGCAGCACGCGCGCGCCGCTGCCCGACACTTGCACCTGCGCAATCAAGTACGCCGCGGCCGGTGGCGTCGTGGTACTGGCAGGCGCCACGTGCGGTGACCCGGGCGGAGCATCCACGACCACGTCCCCGAACCGCGGCTCGGTCGCGTAAGGCGGCGGCGGCACGTCGGCGGGCTGCGTGGGCGGCGTCGATGCGGGGGTCGACTGCGTGCTGGTCGCCTTTTCCATAAGCACGGCCGGGTCGCGGTACACATAGAGGTCGAACCGCACGGCTGCAGGCCGCCGCCGCGGGAGCTTGACCCACAGCTGCGTGTCCTCGAGACACAGCGGCGGCAGGGACGAGGTGGTCAAATCGGATGAGGCGCAATTGGCGGATGCGGGAACGATATCGGGCGCTACCTGTGCGGCGTTGCTGTGGGATGCCGGCGATGGCGATGGTGCGGTTGCTGCTGTGGGCGGGCTGAGCAGCCGTTGCAGACCCTCGGTCGAGAGCACGTCGGTTGGGAGCTCAGCGAGCCGAACCCATCGACGATGGCCGCCATGCGCGCTGCCGCCGCCGCGGCTGGACGTGGTCGTGGTTGCTGCGCTCGTCATGGACACGCGGCGCGAGGAAGGCATCGCAGCCCCGTCGGGTGCGGTGCTGAGTGCAAAGGAGACGGATCCGGGGTGGGAGGTTGGCGACATGGTCGGTGCGCGCGGGATATAAAGAAGAGGGTGCGATGTCGTCTGGTTGTTCGAGCCCTGAGTGCCGGGGGGGTGTGCGCCCAGTATTTGGGGGCCGGCTTGCAGGTCGGTGGCGGCGGCGTCGGCGGCGGCCGGAGCGTTGCAGTCGTGGGCGCGCGAGTTGCGCGCGATTGACCGTTGCCTGATGGCAGAGATGGACTTCGGGTTCGTTTGCAGCGGAATGCAGCAAACTTGTCGGTTGACAGGCAGAGAGCGGGTGGTTGTCGTCGGACCCGTTGGCGCCGGATGCAACTTGCAGCCGGGTAAGGAACAGATACACGCCGAGAGCTGCGGCCGGTCGGTTGGTCGGTCGGTTAGTTGGTCGGTGTCGAAAACGGGGCCGAGCGGAAGCGGAACAGTGGCCGTGGCGACCTGGGCGGCCGCGCGTATTTATCCTGATGGGTCCTGATCTTGCAGCTGGTCGTGGCCGCCCGTCCGTCGTACGTCGCAGCGAACAGGCACCGAGTCGGCGCCAAGCCGATTCCTGCCCCAGGGTTGAAATGAAACTCCGAGCTGGTCGAATACGCGGCAGCGACTGGATCCGACCGGGTGGCGGCCTGCGCATTTTCGGGTTGACGACGCATGGGCCCCAGGGGCGTCGCGACGTTGTACGCGGCCACGACACGGCACTTACCTCCATCGTCGTTCGTCGTCGTTGGTTGGGTGGGTCGCGCACGCCCACACATCGTCGGCGCGCCATCATGTTTGCTATGGAATGAAAAATTTGAGTTCGCCCGCCTGCCACGGTCCGACTCGCGGCGGCCGCGTTTCGAGATGCACACGTCCCGGTCCCCTTCTTGCGCACAACGTCAACGACGAGCATGCACGCGCTTGCGAGAGCTCGAGGATGGGGCCGACTAGTCAGTACGTGGTGCAAAATGGCGCTGGGTCCCAGGTATGTGTCGCGCGCGGAGACGTCATGGCATTGTGGGTGGCAGACCAGTCCTCGTTGTCATGGCGCTTTTCCATGGATCTTCGTCCCACCCTCAACCCGCTCGTCCGCAGCCGCAGCGCGCAAACGCCCCCGCGACGCCAGCGACAGGGGAAAAAGCGAGGCAGAGCGAGGGGGAGGATGGGCGCGCTTGCAAGCGTCTGGCGCGTCTCGCACCCCGCCTTTCGCCAAACTACCTCAAGTCGACCGCTTGGCGCGCGCCGGTTGCACCACACGTCGCCAACGCCGCCCGCGCAGGACATGCAGCGTGAAGGAGGCAGTGCGCATCGTTCACACTTTCGGCCGTGTGACCTGTCAGCGGACGAATAACTGAGTGGCAGCGCACGTGGGGAGGCAGTGATGCCATTTTGATCAGATCACCTGAGAGTGCTGAGATATATGGAGAGGTCTGAAAGGTGCTGATATGAATCCCTGCCAATCCCCTTGGTCGTTCGCCAGATCGCAACAGCGCACTGGCGACAACTGCTCTTTCTCTTTCCCTCAATCCTCAACATGGCCACCATCTCGAAGAAGCGCAAGGTATCAACGATTTGCGCACCCAACGAAAACGACTGCTGCCGCCGACTGCTCGAGCGACCCGATTACGCAACGTCCGGAAACCCGTTGGCCCGCCGCACCAACCCGAAACCCGCCCGCTCGAAGCGGATGGACTGGCGTGCCCACCCACCGACCCCGCACCGAAAGCCGACCACCTTTCCTGCCCACTCGCACTTTCTGTGCTCGAGACGTCGATAACGCGCAAGAGCGCACGGAGCGCACGAGAACAGCAATTTCCAGCGAGCAGGTCGGACTTGACGAGTATTGTTGTCCTGACACCTCTAAGTAGAGCGCCCATTTAGGCCGGGATCGCTATGACTACACTGTTATCTGATCCGTCTGCTCGCTGGAATTGCTGTTTTCTGTGTCTTTGAGTGTGCAGGGTCGGGTTGTTCAGGGATGGGCAGCGCTCGTTGGGTCCGCGTCGAGCCGCTGCTGGACGTTGTTATTCGGCGTCATATCGGCGGCAGTCGGGTTTCCTTCGCAAATCAAGTCTGTTGCGCGCCTAACCGAATTCTGACCGTTTTTTCCCGCTCTGTGCTCTTTTTCTCACTGCAGTTCATCGCCGACGGTGTGTTCTACGCCGAGCTGAACGAGTTCCTGCAGCGCGAGCTGGCCGAGGATGGCTACGCCGGTGTCGAGGTCCGCGTGACCCCCGCGCGCACCGAGATCATCATCCGCGCGACGTCGACCATGACGATTGTTGGCCAGAAGGGCCGCCGCATCAACGAGCTCACGTCGCTCATCCAGAAGCGGTTCAACTTTGCCGAGAACACGGTCTCGCTCTACGCTGACCGCGTTGCCGAGCGTGGTCTCTGCGCCATTGCCCAGGCCGAGTCGCTCAAGTACAAGCTGCTCGAGGGTCTGGCCGTGCGCCGCGCCGCCTACGGTATCCTGCGCCAGGTCATGAACTCGGGCGCCAAGGGTTGCGAGGTCGTCATCTCGGGCAAGCTCCGCGCTGCTCGTGCCAAGTCGATGAAGTTCACGTCGGGCGTGCTCCTGCACTCGGGTCAGCCCGCCAAGGACTACATTGACTCGGCCGTCCGCCACGTCATGCTGCGCCAGGGTGTGCTCGGCCTCAAGGTCAAGATCATGATGCCCTACGACCCGACGGGCCGCGCCGGCTGCAAGAAGATCATGCCCGATGTGGTCACGATCCTTGACCCCAAGGACGAGACCGAGGTCCCGGAGGAGCCCCGCTCGGAGAACTACTTCGACAACAAGCCCGCCCCGGTTGCCCAGATCGCCGCCG
Source organism: Allomyces macrogynus ATCC 38327 (assembly GCA_000151295.1). Classification (NCBI taxonomy): domain Eukaryota; kingdom Fungi; phylum Blastocladiomycota; class Blastocladiomycetes; order Blastocladiales; family Blastocladiaceae; genus Allomyces; species Allomyces macrogynus. Next base: position 382,097 of record GG745365.1, on the reverse strand, counting down.
AGGAGTACTAGGCGCGTGCCTCGTTGTCATCGTGGCGGGACGCGAGTGTGCGTCGTTGGGTTCTTGATGTGACCGAATGAACCGCTTGTGATCTGCTTCCATTATTTTGTTGTTCAGGCAGTGAGCAGTTGCTCGTTGTTGGCCATCGACGCTGGTCCGCCATCAGGCGCACCGTCGGCGATCGTTGGTGTCATTTCGATTGGCGTTTCAGCGCTGGCAGTAGCCCTCCGCTCGTTTCAAATTTGATTTCTCCGGTTGGTGCGCTCGTTGGTGTGTTTTCGATGGCGAAACAAGCGTCCATACCAAACAGTCGAACCAGCTGTCGAACCAGCAGTTCGGTGAGTTTACGCCATTTCCATTCATCTTGTCCAATCTTGTCCAACGCCCATGACCAGCCGCAACAACAGTACAACTAGCTGCAGCATATTGATGCAAATGAAGCGCGTTTGTCCTGTCCTCAAGAGGCCGGCCTGGCCAGTCGGTGGTCTCGTTCGTTGACGCGGCGCGCGCCGCCTCTCCTCCGTGCGAGATCATGTCCTGCATCACTCCCTTGGCCGCCACGCCTTGCTCGCCTCGGCCCGTGAGGCTTGCCTCGAAGGAGAGCACCTCACCGACCACGAAACACAGGTCGAGGGCGCGCACCATTGTGGACTGTGAGCTTTCTCATCGTCGTTGGCGGTCGCCATTTCACCGACATCTTCTTGTCCAACGCCATTCCAAGTCGGTTCGAGTTCTTGTCCACACCAGCATCGAGGGGTGACTGTTTTCCCAGTGGATGCAGGCCGAAGCAAAAAGGCACCGACCAACAAAATTCATTGCAACACCTGTTGTTCCTGCAACAGTGACGTGTCCCTGGGCATTGCTTCCGCCCATTGTTCCTGTCGTTCTCGTGTCGCTCCCGACGGCAAACCCTCGAAGAGCGGACGGTTTCGCCGGCACCGTCGCGTGTTGATACGATTGGGGACCGAGCGGGCCATTCAACTGGTGCTCGTGTACGTTCTGCGCACGATCTCCGCCGTCATATTGTTCGTTCTGGTCGATTTGAACCTGACGAATAACGCTCCCACAACGTTCTCCACCCTGCCAGCCTGTGCGCTCTTGCGCCCGCGCCGCCCCGCTCCCGCCACGCGCGCCTTGTTGCTCCTGCGGGTCCCAGCGCGTTGGGACCATATTTGGCGACCCAGTGTCACAATCACGCGCGCACCTTCATCTCCTGCTCTCACGCTGCAAGACTCTTCCGTGTGTCGCCTACGACCGGCCCGTTTCGCCGTTCGAGCGGACCGACGCTCGGTCCGCGCGCGCGCACTCTTTCTCTCTCCCTCGTCCTGCGCGTGCAACGCTCTCCACCGCGACACGCGCCCGTCGGTCCCTTCTGATCTGCACCACGACTCGTTAAAGCCGTTCTCGGCCCGCGCGCGAGCGACTGCATCACGACCATTGACCTCGCACAAACCGAATGTCGAACCCGGCGTACCAAGGCGGCGGGATGCATCAGCAGGGCGGCGCGAACGCGAACAACCCTGCCGCGGGATCGTCGGGAACGCCCTACGCGATGCAGTACGCCCAAGGTTCTGGCGTGCCATCGTACCCGCCCAGCGAGTTTACCAACGACCTGCTTGCCGTGCGAAACGACCCTAACTGCAACAGCGTGGCGCCGACGACGGCCGGCCAGATCCACGTGGGTGGAGGGTATTCGATGCCCGCGCCGCGACAGTACGGCGACGCGTCGTCGGACCGTGCTGGGCCGGCACCAACGTACGCGCCGGTTCTCATCGACCCGAGCAGTCTTGTGCCGGCAGCCGCGGCGCACTACTACCGCTCGGTGCAGCAACAGCAGCAATCGCAGCCGCAGCAGCCGCAGCAGCTGCAGCAGTCGGTCTACCACTCGCAGCAGCCGTCGCAGCCACATTCGCACCTGCATCACCATCAGCAGCAGTACGCCGGCCAGCCGCAGGCGATTGGCGCCCACTTTGCGGGCACGCATGATCCTGCCGCGTACGCACCCGTCGATCATGCGCGCGCCGCGCCCTACGCGTCGGACCTCCATCCGTCGACCACCAGGCTCAGTAACGCGGTCACGACCGACAGCTCGCCGCGCTCCGTGCCCATGTCGACCTACCCGACCTCGATGGGCGCGCTCCAGTTCCCGGGCACGCCCACGCACGCACCACCACCTCCCGCCGCGCCATCGGCAACCATCTCGCTGAACCCGACCTACGGCCCGTACGACCACGATGACCAGGTCGCGCTCTACAACCCGGGACCTCTTTACGCGCCGCCATCCGCATCAACTCCACCCGGTGCGCTGCGGGCCACCCAGCATGTTCCGAGCCAAGTCGCTGCAAACACGGTCGATGCGCTCCAATACTCGCAATTGGCGACGAGCTCGCCCATGGTCCCGCCCGCTGCGATGCAGGTCCTGCCGGGCGCGCCGATCATGGACGCGAATACTATCGCTGCTGCTGGCGGGATTCCGCCGGGGTACGTGACCGTTCCGGCGTCGAGTTTGATTCCCGCGAAAAAGGCGCGCGCGGCGCGCGCGTGCCTGCAGTGCCGCAAGCGCAAGATCAAGGTGCGATTATTTGATCTGGTCGTGTCCTCAAAGCACTCGCTGAACGTCTCGCTGATCGCTCCATTGACTGTAGTGCAGCGGCACCGAGCCGTGCCAGCATTGCCAAGACTTTGAACTTCTCTGTGAGTACAAGGAGCCGCTCAAGCGCGGGCCCAAGGCAGGCAAGCTGAACGCCGTCAAGAACGGCACCGGCCAACCGATCGTGTCGCTCTTCCAGCCCGCGTCTGTGCTCGACACGCATGTCCCGCTCACGAGCTCCGTGACGCGCCCGAGCACCGACGCCGACGTCGACGAGATTGCCAACAACCTCGCCCTGCTCGTGACGCTCGATGCCAACGGCACGCCGCGCGGATTCAGCAACTACGGCAACTCGTCCGGGTACCACCTACTCAAGGGCTTGCCGAGCAACACGAACCTCGATGGCGTCAACGTCTTCTTCTCGCAGATTGCCGTGCAGCATGTGACCATGAACGAGATTCTGCGGCACCGCGTGTGGTTTCCGCGACGAGATCTTCTCGAGCTGCTACTGAACGTTTACCAGGAGCGCGTGCACCACTGGTGGCCGATGCTGTCGCGGCGCACGCTCAACGAATCGGTTGCGTACGTGGACCGCGCCCTCACCGACCCGGCGAATGAAGCGTGCACGGCCGAGTTCAACCGGCACGCGCTGTTGATCTACGCAGCGCTCGCTATGCCCGCGGCCATGTGGGAACTGCAGCACCAGATTTGTGTCGCCGTGCCGTACTCGCGTATCATGTCGGCGCACGGCAAGCGGCTGCTGGCCAATGTGTGCTCGTCGGCCGCCAACCACTTGACTGACGCGCAGGCCGCGCTGCTGCTCGCGATTTTCGATCTCGGGATTCCGTCGGGCAACAACTGGCTGACGTCCGGCATGGGATTCCGGATCGCGCTGTCGCTCGGCTTGAACCTCGACCAGCGCGCGGTGATGCCGACCACGACGTGGACGGGGCTCGGGCGGCGCGGCGGTGGTGGTGGTACCGACACTCACGCTGAGCGGCGCGAATTGTCGCCCGAACTCGTCAAGCTCGCGCAGCACGCACCAGGCGTGCCGAGTCGAATCCTGACGTTCCTGGTCGTCTTCATCATGGACCGACTCGGCGCAGCGGCCGGCGGGAGGCCCATCATGGTGCACGAAGAAGACTGTGTCCTGGACCTCGACGCGATCAAGGACACGGACGATAACCGCGCCAAGTACGCCGACGAGCAGGATCTCCTGCTCCCACCAACGAGCTACTTCCCGTACTATCTCGCATGGTCCGAAATCGTTGGGAAAGTACTGCGCGTCGCCAACTCGTTCTACCGCCGCAAGCAACTGTCGGCGAAGCTCCTGCCGGAACTGCATGCGGCGCTCACGCAGTTCCGCTCAGGGATTCCGCAGGAACTCGTGTTTGATCCGGCCGCGTTTCATACGCTGGATGGGGCACCACCGTCGACGGCGACGCTCGAGTCGGCTGTGCTCACCATGGGGTACACGCAGACGATCATTTACATGTACCGGCCGCTCGTGACGATGGTGATTGCCGCAACACTGCACCAGAACGAGGCCGAGGGCGACGAGACGCCTCCACCAGGCGTATCGCCGCTCGCTGCCGACGACCCGTTCATGCACGCGCGCGCGCGGCTCCGCGCGCACGTCGTCACGCATACGACGACGCCCACGGCGCCAACCTCCAAATCCAAGTCGTCATCCTCGACCGCGCCCACCTCGTCCACCCTCTCCCCGGCCCCACCTGCTCTGTACCCGCAATACGTGGCGATTCTCGAAACCTGCGTGTCGAGCATTGCCCAAGTCTTTTCCGCGATCCGGCCCTTCATGCACCTCTACTTTTCTACGATGCTGCACCAAATGGGTTCCGTCATCTCGGCCGGCCGCGTCATCGTTGCCGGCGGCGGCAACGCCGTGCTCGTGCGCGACGCCCTGCGCGAACTGCTCGTCGTGCTCGACCGGCTCCTCCCGACCGTGCCGCTCGCACTGCACACGTACCACACGTGCCGCATGCAGCTCGACCAGCTGGACGCCGTGATTGCGGCCGAGGGCGGGGAACCGGCCGCGCCCTTGCCGGCCCCGAGTGCTGCGGCAGACCCGGAACGCGCGGCGGCGCGGCACGCGCGCACGGACCGCGCCCTTGCGCTGTTGATGGACGATATTGCCGAGTACGCGCGCGATGTGCCCAAGTTGGCGGGGGTTTATGTCGCGCCCGCGAAGAACGCGTATCAGGGACCGGCTGTGGTGGATGCGGGGCCGGCCATGGCGGCAGCGGCAGCGACGCGGCCAAGGGATTTAATGCCGCTGCCAGCCTTCCCGCACTCGTTTGGCGATTGGGCGATGCAGGTCGTGCCGGACGGATTGGATTTGCCGTTTGTCGCGCCGCCGCCGCCGCCACCAGGGTCGCCGTCGATCTGATTGGGGGTGGTTTAGATGGAGGGAAATGCAATTGTTTGCAAGGCACAAGGATGGAACAGGTGTTTGTTGCGTCGCGGCTGCCACGTCAGGGTCGCCATCGCTGTGATTCCAAAGATGACTTGGTGCGGTCACACCGCCCATTTCCGCCGTTCCTACGTCGCACGGCGGGCGTCGCCCGTAGCGCGACCCGCGCGCGGCCATAGCAAGCACGCCGCCGCACCCATCGCTGCAGCTGCCGCGACAGCTGCCCACTCGTGTGACGTGCGTTGTGTCTGCCGACGTTACTTGCGCCGGATTGGTTGATTTCTGCACTGTGGTGATTGTGTTTGTCGTCTTGGTTCGCCCGCGCCTATCGCGGTCAGCAGTTATTTCGCTCCACCACTTATGGCGACTGGCGGGCAGGTGCGTGAAATAGAAAAGGTTCCATGGCTAGATCAACGTCTACTCGTGAATGGCACAGAAGCGCAAGACTCACTCTCGAAAAAAAAAAATGATCAACCAAAACCGACAAGCCATCCAACAAACCAAAACTGGCTCCAACAAACCTGACCGAAACCGCTCTTCTACAGCGAAAACCCCCACTCCTCGACCTGCGCCTTGAACAGCGACTTGCCCTGAATCAGCGGCGTCGCCATATCCAGGACATTCAGCGTAATCGACGACCCCTCTTTCGCGCCCAACACCAGCGGCGCAATCGGTCCCTTCGACAGTCGAATCAGCCAGAACCGGTCCTCGGCCATCAACTGCAACTCCTTGGTCACAAACAAGATCGGGTCCGGCCCATCCCCACCGTTATCGTCATCGTCCGGCGCATTCCCGTAACCGATCCCGACAGTGATCGCGTGCGATGCCGCCGGACGCAGGTCGATGTGCGGCGGCGTCGCCGACCCGGACCGCGTCGAGATGTGCGACGCGCGCGCCCAGTTGTAGAGCAAGATCTGGCCCTCGGACGTGCGGTTCTTGAACTCCATGCTCCAGTCGTCCGGGTCGGTCGAGTCCGGGTTCCCACCCGAGGGCACCAGGTTCACGACCGTGCGGTTCGGGCACTCGGCGCCCTGCAGCAGCTTCTTGGCGAGCAGCGGCACGTACTTAGTCCATTCCTGGCAGGTGACGGGGTCGGGTGACGGGAACGTGACGATCATTTCCAAGTCGCGCGTGCCGACCCACAGAAGCGCCACGCCCGACTGCTCGATCCCGACCCCGACAATCTCGGACGGCACGACGCTCGCCTCGTAGTAAAGCAGCGGCAGCGTCGGAATGCCGGAAATTGACTCGCGCGGGACCGGCGACTTGAACGGTACCATCGGTACGACGCGGTCATCCTTGGGGACCAACTCGCCGGTGGACCGCGCGTAGAGCGGGACCGAAGTCACCTTCCAGGCCGCGGCGAGCGGCATATACACGCCGGGCAGGTCGGCCTCGAAGTCGGTCGCGATCGCGTGCACTGGGCCGCACGAGACCGCTGGGTACCAGACCTTGGTGGTGTCGATGTTGCGGAAGACGATGCGCGGCTTCTTGCCGCGGATGCACGCGGAAATGGTGCCGTTGTCGAGGTCCAGCAGGACTTGCGTCACTTCGTTGTCGCCCTGCGCCTCGTCGACTTGTTGGTACTAGATCCGTGGGTCGCGTTGCGCGGTCAGATTCGACGGAAGCTTGGCACGGAACAACGGCTGCATAGCCAAGAACAAAAACACGTACCCGTCCGTTGTGCAGCAGCTGCGACATGACAAACGAGACCGAGTACGAGTGCTCGTCGCACCCGACGATGCGGCCGGGTTCGACCGTAAAGTCGCGCGTCGCCCAGCCGAGGTAGATCCCGCGGTCGTTGGTCGACTTGACCGTGTACCCGTACTTGCCCGACCCGGTCACGCCGAGCGACCCGACCGCCGAGTTGAAGCAGTGCGACTGGTTCAAAATCTGGAGGAGCACGATCGTGTCAGATCGCTGCTCAGCTCCGTTTCGGCAAGGAGATACCGAAAACGCACAAGGTTACCGCGCTGCCCCGTCTCGACATTGCCGGAAACCTTTTCCCAGTGCAAGCGATCCTTGCCGGGCCCAAACACGGCACAACGCTGCGTGAACTCGCGCCGCACAATCTTGTGGGGCTCGTACTCGTTGGAGGACAGGTTCATGTTGAGCGACAGCCGCAGCGTCGAGAAGTCGCGGTACTTGCGCGCCACGTCCGGCGGGGCTATACGGTTCCTGAAAGTGAGCCTGACGAGCTGATGGAGGAGAAAGTTGGGTACGAGCGCACCGTGCAGGATCATCAGGCACGAGTCGCGCGCAAGCGACTCGTACGAGTTCATCGACGCGACGAGCGCGAGCAGTGGGAGCTGGTCGATGATCGCGGGCTTGGTCTCGTCTACACATCAAATCCCACCAACCCCTATCAGAAACCCGGCAAGGACGGCCACATCAACTCCAGAGCAGAGTACGTACTGTAGTGAATCAGCGACACTGCCACCTTGTACGGGACCGTGAGCACATCGACGATCCAATCGCCGCGGTTCGTCAATTCACGGTTCGCCGCAAACTCGCTCTGCGCGTCCGAGTACCGCAATCCCTTATCCGCGGTATAGGCCTCGAGCACGTCCGACAGCCGAATCATTGGGAACACGCGGCCCTCCGAGTCGTGCAGCAGCAACTGCAAGATTCCCGTGCACAATTCCAGCACTTCGGTAATCGTCTGCCGCGTCGTGCCCTCGTCTTCACCTTCGGCCCCAGTCCACAGAGCCGACAGGACCGCTGGCGGCATATGGTGCACCAACGCCATCCACTGCGCGACCGCACGGTTCGACTGCTTGCTGAGCACGTCGAGCGCCGCCTCCGGCACACTTTCGCCGCGCTTGTTCTTGGCAATTGCGTCGCGCATCCCCGCGGCGATTTCCGCGACCAGCGTGTGCGCGCGCGCCAGCATCGGCTCGTAGACCGCCTCGATCAGGTGCGGGATGGTATCCGGCGCAGCGAGGGCCAACGCGCCAATCGCGCGGGACACGTCGAGCTGGTCGTTGCCCTCGGGGGACGCGAAAATGCGTTGTGCGAGCTGTAGGAAATGACCTTGGTCGAGGAGGGACGTGGCAACGGATGGGTCCCGCAGCCCGTTCATGATCAGGTGTTCATAGACCATGGGCATCACGCCGAGGTTGCGCGCGACGTCGTCTTTCACGTCCTCGAACTGCATCTGCACATGCGCGACAACCATGGCGTTGAGCGCCGCGCGGTCCGTCTCGAACTGGTTTAGGAACTTCCACGGGAGAATGTGCGGCTGCGTTTGCTGGTAGGCCAGGTCGAACATGCCGGCGCGCTGCAGTTCGCGGCGGACCTCGGCTAGATATGGGTGGGCGGGTGAGCTGGCGGGCCCAAGTGATGGATAGCGAGCGGGGCGCGGTGGGCGAAACGTACCCGTGTTAGGGAAAATCGTCAGCCAGCCAAAGAACTCGCGCAGTGCGACGGGGTCGTTTTGGACCGCGGCCGACTGGAGCAGCCGGTAGACGAAACCCTCCTCGATCATGCGCTGTGCGAGCTTTTCTACACATTTGAAGAAACGACGGCGTGGTCATCAGCTTCGGCGCCAGTCAACATCGACAAGCAAAACCAACACCATACCGCTACCCCACGCGACCGAATTCATCACGGCCGGGAACGTCGTATCAAACTGGCGCTGGTAACAGTTGAAAAACTGATCGAGGAACTTATCATTCGCCTCGAACGCGTCCATGTGGTACGAGTGGTTGAAGCACAGGCCCAGCAGCATGAACCCGGCATTGGCGATATTTGCGTCCTTCGACTTGAGCAGCGACACAACCGCATCCCACGGACGGTACTCGTCCATGTCCTCCATGTGGTGGATCCAGTCGTCGTCGGTCGAGATTTGGATCAGGCAGAGAAGGGCCGTCGCGGCGTAGTCGATGACCTTAGTCGGTACGTCAGCCGCGGTCAGGATCTTAGCGAGCACCTTGTGCAGGCCGGCCGCGAAAAAGGGCTTGGATTTCTTGCCTGTTACGGGATCAGGTCAGGATCAGTGCCGCCGCGATGGTGGTGGAGAAGAGGGCGGGCGCGTACCCTTGTTGCACACGGTGACGAGCGCGCCCCACGCGCCGAGGAGCACGCTTGGGTCCAGCGTCTCGTACCCGGCAAAGCTGTTGACGAGGGCCTCGACAAACGCCTGCACCTCGACCATGGCCTGCGCGATGTTGGGCGCTGATGGAAAGGTCACGAGTCTTGTCAGTCAACCGCAACCTCGACAACGAGAACCACCGTGTCTATGGTGAGGGCGTACCGAGGTTGACATAGTTGATGACGATGCGCGCGTAGAGAATGCGCACGATATCGTCCTCCTCGGCGGCAAATTTTTCGAGAATATGCGCGAGAATCTCGCCGGGCAGGTCATCGACGGGCGGATCGCGCTCGCTCAATCCGCGCACGAGCGCGCAGGCGGTACGGCGGAACTCGACGTCGCTCGACTCGGCGAGCTTGATCAGCTGCTTGACGTCATCGCCTGCATCCGCGGAAGTTTGTCAGGTATGCGCAACGGGATACGCTAGATACACCACGCCGGAGAGAACGCACCGGACACGGGCAAGTCGGCGCAGAGCTTGATCGCGCTGGCAAATATAATCGGAGCCAACAGACGGAAAAAATGTTAGCGTGGCCGACACGATACTGGCATCGAACCCAATAACGACGCACCGGTCGAGGTCCTCCTTTGAGCACGACGCGTGCGGGTCGACGTGCGACATGACCTTCAGGATGAAGTTGGCGTCGGTCACTATCGTTTTGACACGTTCATGAGTTTCGTGGCAACAGAGCCCATCCTCCAACCGCACCAACACGACCAACACGTACATGAGAGCGTGCCCTCAAACAGCGTCTTGATAGGGAACCGGCTCTTGGCGCGCTTCTTGGCGTAGAGCCCGTGCACGGCGACGGCAGCCGACGAGAGCACGGCGGCAGCAGCGACGGCGCCAATGACGAGCGACTTGCGCGATGCATGCGCCGCAGCGGTCTTGGCGGCAGAGTCCATGCTGGCAATCGACGCGGGGGCGGTTCAGAGCGAGCGCAGGTTTGCGACAAAGTTGTTGACGGGCGCGTCAAGCAAGAAGTCGATGAGCGCCGGGACGTTCGCGGTCGTGTATGTGGACGCCTGCGAGAGCTTGCAAGTCGTCGAGATGGGGGTTGCAAGCGTCGCAGCGCAAATGCCGTCGACCAACTTGGAGAGCAAGAGCGGAAGCGCGCGCAAGCTGCGGGCCGGCGAGTACTTGAAGCGGCCAGGCAGGGACACTCGCGCGTTGATAGTTGAGTCGATGGCGACGCCGTGACGGGTGCCGGTGCCTGGGCAGGCGTGCTTCTCGGCGTTGCGGGGGAAACGCCGGTGGGCCCGGGGCGCGGGGAAACGGCGTGGCGGAGCGTCGCTGGTGTGCGGCCCGTTCGAGAGGAGAGTCGGGGTCGAGGTGGTGCAGGCCGACGACAGGCGCAGTGCTGGAAAAGCCGGCCAAGTCAGCGTCGCACGCGTGGCGCAGGCTCAAGTGGCACGAGCGCAGGCGGTTGGCGGCGTCGGCTCCGGGCTCAGTCCGTTCGTGGCGGCGCTTGCTGGCACACTCGGCGAGTCCTCCCAATCCATGCGGCGAGTATGATTACGCCCAATGGGATCGATGCGCCCCGCAAGGAACTCTTATGGCAATGGCCGACCTGTCGACTTCGTTGCAGGTGCCGCTCCCCATCATCCACTCCCTTGGACCCCGTCCTGCACTACGACACCCGGCGCTCATGGCCCCGCCCTCGATGCCGCCGCGCGCGCGCGATGCGGCCCCCGCACGCCCGCCGTCCCGCGCGCCCGCCGCCGGCCCCGCCACCACCAGCCGCAAGCCGCCGCCACGACCCGGCCCCACCTCCACCACCTCCACCACCTCCACCACCTCCACCACCTCCACCACCTCCTCGGCGGCGCAAATCACCCTCAATGCGCCCGTATCACCGCACCAGAAGGCGGCCACACGCGCGCCCAGCACCCGATCCGCGGCGGCGGCCCGGCCGACCGTCTCCGCGCCCGCAACCGGGTTCGCGACCACGCGCCCGCCGCCACTCGCTCCCGCGACCCCCGTCCGCGCGCCGCTCGCCAGTGCCGTCGCCATGGCCGTCGCCTCGCCGTCGGTCCGCCCTCTCGCATCCCCCGCACCGTCGGCGCCCGGCACGCCCGTCCCGACCCGGATCAACGCGCGGCTCCAAACGGCCTGGGACCATATGGGCCGCGCGATGCAGTACCTCGACCCGGACTCGTCAGCCGCATCCTCTTCTGCAGGCAGCGACGAAGACGAAGAGTTAGGCGACGCCGGTGGTGGTCTCGCGGCACCGAGGACCCCGCTGGTCCACCGGCTCGTCGCTGCGATTGAAGAGACGCTCGGCGTGGAACTGGTCTCGGCGCGCGACACGCGAATGGATGTTGGTCTCTTCCGCGCGCGGCTCGCGCACTGGCTGCAGTCGCGGCAACTCGGCGACGGCCACGACCCGGAGATGTGTCCGGCGCACATGGCCGACAGCGCCGACCTCGCGCACCAGGTCATGGAGTTGGACGCCGAGGCGCGCGATTTACGCGCGCAGTTGGCGGAAGCACGGCGCGAGCATGCGCGGCAGGTCGCGGCGATGCGGGACGTCCTGGACGCACGGGATCAGGAAGTCGCGGATTTGATGGCCGACAAACAACAGCTGGCCGAGCGTGCCGACCGCGCCGAGGCCAACAGCGCCAAGTCCGACACGTCGCTCGTTGCGTCGCTGCGGGCCGACCTCGCGCAGGCGACGCGCGACCTGGCCGCCGCGCGCACCGCCCTATCTTCGGCCGAGGCCGAGTCCCGCCGTCTCCAGTCGGTCGCCGACGAAAAGGACAAGCAGAACGCGCTGCTTGTGAAGAACCGCACCGAGACGCGCGCGCAGCTGGACGCGATCCTGGCGGAACTGCAGCACATGCAGCGGCAAAAGGACGACGAGGTCGCGCACTTCCACGAAGCGCGTGCGGCATTGCAGGATAAGATTGACGAACTTGAGTCGGAGCTCGTCAACACGCGCGGCCAGGCACACGACCGCGCCGAACATGCGCGGCAGGCGCGCGCGCAACTGGCGGAACGGGATGCGGAACTGACGCGGGCCGAGCGCGACCGCGCCGACTTGCGCGCGCAGGTGGACCGACTGACCGCCGACTTGGGCGCGAAGGAGAAGGAGCTCGCGGCGGCAAGGCAGGACGCGGCGGTCGCCCGTGCGCAACTGGACGAGCGCGGGCGGCACGACGGGGACGCGGTGATTCGGTTACGTTCGGAGCGCGACCAGTTGCTCGCGCACCGCCGCGACTTAGACCGACAGTTGCAGAATGTCGCGCGCGAGCGCGACCAGCACCTCGAGTCGCTGCGGCGGCACGAGGCGCAGGTCAAGGACCTGAACCGGCAGCTGGACGCGGCAACGCAGGCCGTGCACGACTTGAAGCACCAGCAGACGCTGCTCAGTTCCGCGCACGACCGGATCGATCGCGAAAAGCATGCCGTGCAGGCGTTGCTCGATAAGGCGGAAATGGCGCATCGCGCGGCCGATGAGGCGCTGCAGCAGACGCGCCGGGATTTGGAGACGACGACGCTGCAGCTGGCGAATGCCAAGGAGCACCATGCGGCACTGCAGAGGCGGATCCAGGATATGGGCGAAAAGTACCAGGAGACCAAGCGCGAACTCGCGACGGCGCGGCAGGTCGGCGAGGTGCACGCGCAGCAGCTGGCCACCGTCGAGTTGCAGTACAAGCAGGCGGTGCACGACGCGCGCGATCTCGAGGCGAAAGTGCAGACACTCGAGGCAAGGCTCGACCAGAAACACGCTGAGATTCAGCGGCTCAACGACCTAAACCGGCACGACCACGACCAGTTCTCCGCCAAGGTGGGCGCGCTCGCAGACCGCGCGCAGGAGCTCGAAAAGCAACTCGTCGCTGCGCAGGCCGAGGCGCAGTTGGTCGCCGACGAGCGCAACCGGCTCGCCGACCAGAACAGGAGCCTTCTGTCGCGGATCGAGCGGCAAGTGCAGCAGCGCACGGCCGTGGAGGAGCAGCTCACCGCCGCGCAGGACGCGCGCGACCGGCTCGACCGCCGTTGCCGCGAACTGCAAAAGTACAAGGCCATGTACCAGAACGTCTTGGACGCCGGGCTCGCGGCCACGCAAAATGCCGACCATCACCATCATCACGAGTTTGACGGCCGCGCGACGGTGCGGTCGACCATGGCCGCCAGCACGCGGCACTTGCCGCGGCGCGACTCGTCATTTGACGATGCCCTGACCGCGGGCGACGCCATGGACCTCCTCGCTGAGCAGCAGCAGGTGCTCTTGCGGTGCCGGCGGCTCGTGCAGTCGGCCGTGCAGTTCACGGAACTGAACCTCGACCCGGACGTGCTGTCGGGTGCGGCACTCAATACCACCGAGGACATCCTCGAAGCGCTCGAGACCATCTTCTCAGCTCTGTGCCGCCAAGCCGCACGCGCATCCGCGGCCGCAACCCCCGTCACGCCGGCCACCCCGCGGAAATCGCTCGTCGACGACTCGGCCGCGGCCAACGTCCTGCAGTCACTGCACGCGCAGTGTGTTGCGACGTGGACGCACCTACAGCCGCTGCTCATGGACCTCGTGCGGCACCATCACCTCGACGAGGACTTGGCCCGCGACCTCGACGAGGCCGCGCGCGATTTTGCCGCGCCCACCGGCACCGACGCGCTCGGCGACTCGGGCGTACTCACGACCGGGCCCGTCGCAACGCTCGCGCCGTACCCGGCGTTCCTGCGCGGGCTCGATGCAGCCGTGTCCCACCTCGCGCGCCGCGTTACGAGCAAGTACAAGGACGTCGTGCGGCAATTGCAGGCCAAGTTCCTGGCGGCGCCCGTCGCGGCTGCGGAGCCCACGGCCAACGAGGCGCTCAAGGACGAAATGGACTTTCTCAAGAACCGGCTGGCGCGGGCGATGTCACTGCTGGATGTCGCTGAGAAGAAGCGCGCAGACGATCGCCGCGCGCGAAAAGCCAGGGAGGAGGCGCTGCGGCGGCCGTGCGGCGTGTGCGGGCATCGCCAGGTCCTGGCTGAGAGCGGGGCTGCGGCCGAGGCAAAGTGGAAGCCGGCGAGTCGCGTGGATGAGGATATGGGACCGAGGGCGATTCCGGTCGAGTAAGTCCGCAGGCGCGGTGCGGTGCGAAATTTCGGTATTTTTGGGTTGGGAAAGAGGGAATCGGTGCGGAACGACGGACGGGGGCGCCACGCGCGGCTGCTGAAGCAGCATCTATTTATTTGGTTGGGTCCACGACTTCTTCTGCTTCCTGTATTGCACGATGCGCATTGAAATTTTTTGCTCCACCACGCCCCGGATATCATTACCGGTCGTCGATACCGACCGCTGCAATGCGGTGCTCGTCCCACCCCAGCGCCTTGCGCGTCGCCATCGTCAGCTCGCGCGCGGCCTGTTGCGGCCCGCTCACGAGCACGCGCCAGCCGGCAACTTCCGGTTTCCCCTTGCCGTCGACCTCGCGCACCTTCTCCACCAGGTCCTGCGCGCTGATGCGGCCAATCCGCTGCTCGCTCGTCACAAGCTGCTCGTCGACCCCCATGGCCTCCCACTCGTCGGCAGTCCAAAACATGTCCTCGATAGCGCGGTGCACCTGCACGACGTGAACACGCCGCCGCTCGGCGGCCAGCGCACGAATCACATTGACGAACGGCGTCGCGCCAGTGCCGAGCGAGACCAGCATTACTGGCGCATTCTTGGCCGCGATCGCACGCTGCATCGCGCAGTTTGGCACAACCGGAACAAACGTCAAGGACCACGTCCACACGTCAGGCGCGCGCCAGCGGGCCGACATGGCGCCGCCGGGGACGAGCCTGATCACGAGCTCCACTTCGTAGTGCGACAATGCGCGGGACGGGTGGGTAACGGGCGAGTACTCGCGCGTAAGAGCTGTGTCGATCAGGCTGTCCGGCTGGGTCGCGGTGACGGCCACGTGCTGCCCAGGCACAACGAGATACGGGCCGTCGGCGAGCGTCAGGACGGCGTGAATCGTGCGCGGCGTGAGCTGCGTCACGACTACCGACTTGACGGCGCGCGCCGTCGGAACTGCCAACGACGCGATCGCTCCCTTTGCGCCGGCCGGTACGACCGCGACCCCCATTCCGGTGGGCACAACCGCGACAGTCTCCACCGCGCTGTCCTCCCACGCCAAGAACGCCTCCGTGGCCACAATCGCCACCGTGAACACGGCCCAAAGCGCCGTCTTGAGCGCCTCGCCCGGGTGCGCAAAATCGTCCTCGACCCACCGCCACATCTCCTTCATCGACCCGAGCTTGAATATCATAATCACCGCAGCTGCCGGCCGCATTGCCATAATGGAGCACGCAAACGCAAACGCGCGCAGTTGGTGCCGCCGGTGCAACGCCACGTCCCCGACCTGAATCGCGCGAATCGCGAGGTACTGCACCCACAGCCAGGCGGGGAGGAAGACAGCGGTGCCGATGACAGCGGATTCGGCGGCCATGGCGCCGCCGGCGAGGATCGTGAGAACGCCGGCGGCCGCGAGGAGGGAGAGAATCGTGTAGATCCAGCCGAGGGCGCGGTGCAGGGTCGGGTAAGCTTGCCGCGTCGGGGCGTGGAATTGGACGAGGCCGAGGAGGAAGTAGATAGACCCTGAAATGGCATGGATGACAAAGCCGGTGTAGTTGGTGTGGTTGGTATAGTCGTGCTGAGGATGGGGGAAGGATGGGCAGTCAGTTGGAAGCGAGTCCATGTGCGTGATCGGTGATCAGAATCGTGAGGTACGGACGTGTTCCTTGCGAAGCACGATGTGCTGGCCGACGAGGTAGATGCTGATAAAGCAGGCGATTGACGCGGCTGTCGACCAGTACGCGAGCGACGCGACGCGGTCGACAAGTGCCCAGCGCCGGTCGACAGCAGTTGTGGTTGCTGTTGAGCGTGCAGGGCCAACCGCCATGATCGTGGCGCAGTTATTCCTGGTCGTGGTACGGGCAGGTTGCAGTTGGAACTCGAGCAAGAGCAAGTTTTGCTACTTGGTGGTGCTGGTAGTCGTGCGCGACGCGCGTGATGTTTGCAAAGACGCGCACAGCAAAGGTGATGGAGGGAGAGAGCAGCAAGGCTTGGGGAGGACAGAGACGCAAGGTGCAAGATATTTATTGACTGCGCCGCTCCCGATCGGCAGTCAACCAGTTGTTACCGATCAACAGGACGGGAGCCAAACGACGCGGCTCTGCTGACAAGTCCCGACGTTTCCGACTCTGATGGAGAAAGCTGGTATCATGAATTTGAGGAAATCTAATGCGCTGATTCTTTCACTCGAGCACACTGAGCACACCAACTGGCGACTCTGTCAGATGCAGCAGCCGCGCCCTGGCCATATCGACCCAGGTTGATTGCGCGGATGGCCAGGATGACCACAAGCGCGTCGCACATTGGACAGATCTGTCAGACACCAAATCGTGCCCGTGATATCGTGCCCGTGATATCGTGCCCGTGATCGAATCTATCCTGGTTGTGTCATGTTTCTTCCCGTCTTGGTGGCGCTTGCTGTTCTACCAAATGACGTGCCCACATTTCTCTCTCAGGACCCAGACATCTCAACACCCCACACGTCTTTAGACCAGCAATGCATGAGAACTGCAGGACCCATCAAATTGACCCCCCACTGATGATTGACAGGGTGGAGAACATTGTAATTATCACAAAGATTGAGAACAAAATTAGCCAGGGGCACAGGAAAAATGAATGCGAACGAAAAGGCATGGGGCACAGCAGCTTGTGACTCGGATCACACAGCTCATCATGCCTAGACCAGCGGTATAGCGACATCGTTATGAGCACGGTAGCCCACGTCTTCGTCGGTCCGCACCGCATGACCGCGCGCAGCTTGGTTGTGGCGGCGGCGTTGCCGCACAGCGACTGCTACGCCAACAGGAGCCGCAACAAGGGCGCCCACCGCGACGGGCGCCACCACCCCAAACGACTCGCGCTCGGCCGTCGCGGGCGCGGTGGAGACACTGGTTTCGGTGGCGGCGGTGATGGTATCGTTCTGCACGAGCTTCTTGGCCGGTGGACGCACGGCTGGCGCGGCACCGCAGTGACACGCGGGAGCGCAACGGGAACAATCTCGATCACGACCAGAGGGGATGCGGCGGTGCCTAACGTCTTCGTCGTCAGATTGAACGTGAGCCCGGGCGTCACGTGCGGTACCGGGAGTGTTACGGTCACGGGCCGAGCGAGAACGGGCACAATAGGGTGCGCCAGATGGACGGGACGCACGGGCAGCGGCGCCTTGGTGTGCACGGGACGCGGCGTGATACCAGTGGTCCGGCGAGTGCAAGTGCGGGTCGTTGCGCGAATGGCCAGCACGGTGCTTGAAGTGGTGGAGGAGGTCGGCAAAGACGAGACGGTGCTGCTGGCCGTAATGGTGGAGAGAGTCGAGGTCGTTACGCTCGCCGTGGCTGTCGTCAGCGTGGTTTCGCTGGTCGTCGTCTTCGTCATCGTCGTGGTGTTCGCCGCCGGCTTTGGGTCGCACATAAACGAGATTGGCCCAATCAAGAGCCCGGCGTGCGGATCAACATTCTCAAACGCAAACCCGACAGGGGCCGACCCGTACCCCCACAGGCGACTCGCCACCACACCCCAGGTCTTCAATAATGGTGTCCATGGGCGCCAACGGCGGCGGCAAATAATCCGAGCCGTACTGGGAGGCAGACGGCTGGGTCGAGACAATGAAGGTCGGCCAAACGGGATTGGCGACCGCGAGCGAGAATGTGAGCGAGAATAAGATGGCCGAATACGGCGTTGCGTTAATGCACATGTGCCATTCCACAAACCGCGCGTTTTCGTCGAGAACTGGAACGACGTGCAGCATCACTTCTTCGATCACGGGGCTGTCGTTTCTGCCCATCCGCGACCTTTTTCAATCCATTACGGACAGACATTATTGATCGTAGGAGCAACCACGAAAATACTTCGATTTGCCGTTGGCCGTGAACAATGCAAGTCACAACCTGACCCACCGGCTCCCTTTGGCAAGGCGAAACGATGTGCCGGGACCGTTGAGCGGGTAGACAGCTGGTGCGCAGCCCACGCAGGCATGCTGGCAAGCCGAGGAGTTGGGCGAGTCGGCGCACCAGGTTTGCTATCGCACTTACATTGTCTTGTCCTTGTTAGCATTATTGCCTAATCTGTTCTGTTATTTTCAAATCCAATGAACGATTTCGCGGTGCGCGCACAAGGATGCCGTGAGGCATGGCGTGAAGCCGAGTCGACCCTGATATTTACACAGCCTCGACAACCGTGACCATTGGGTTGCCTGAGTGAGACGTTTTGAATCAGCCTGACGCCCAAGAGTCTTGTTAACATTGGAGCCGACAGACATGACAAGGGAGCATAGATTCGGGGAGTATTCCATAATTACACCCGCACCGTTTCATTCTCATTTGCACATTGCAATTTCGCTACGACGCTCATTTTGCATCACCGGTCGTCCACGCCGACCGCCGCAATGCGGTGCTCGTCCCACCCCAGCGCCTTGCGCGTCGCCAACGTCAGCTCGCGCGCGGCCTGTTGCGGCCCGCTCACAAGCACGCGCCAGCCGGCAACTTCCGGTTTCCCCTTGCCGTCGACCTCGCGCACCTTCTCCACCAGGTCCTGCGCGCTGATGCGGCCAATCCGCTGCTCGCTCGTCACAAGCTGCTCGTCGACCCCCATGGCCTCCCACTCGTCGGCAGTCCAAAACATGTCCTCGATAGCGCGGTGCACCTGGACGACGTGAACCCTGCGACTTTCCGCAGCCAGCGCGCGAATCACATTGACGAATGGCGTCGCGCCAGTGCCGAGCGAGACCAGCATTACTGGCGCATTCTTGGCCGCGATCACACGCTGCATCGTGCAGTTGGGCACGACTGGGACGAACGTGATCGACCACGTCCACTGCTCGGGAGCGCGCCACCGCGCGGACATGGCGCCGCCGGGCACGAGCCGGATGATCAGTTCAATTTCGTGGTGCGAGAGTGCGCGCGCCGGGTGCGTCACGGGCGAGTACTCGCGCGTCAGCGATGTGTCGATCAGGCTACCCGGCTGGGTCGCGGTCACGGCCACGTGCTGTCCGGGAGCGACGAGGTACGGCCCGTCGGCAAGCGTCAGGACGGCGCGAACCGTGCGCTGCGTGAGCTCGGTCATGACGACCGACTTGACACCGCGCGCCGGTGGAACCAGGACCGACGCAATCGTGCCGGGCGCGACTACGTGCGAGAGCGGCACGACCGCGACCGACTTGTCGCTGCTTGGCACGACCACGACCTTCTCCACTGCGCGGTCTTCCCAGACGAGGAACGCTTCGGTAAAGGCCACCGTGAGCGAGAACACGAACCAGAGCGCCGTCTTCAGAGCCTCGCCCGGGTGCACGAGTTCGTCCGGGTTCTCGACCGTGAACGCGATAATGAACCCGGCAACGGGCCGCATCAGCATGACGGAACACGCGATTGCAAACGCGCGCAGCTGGTGCCGCCGGTGCAGGGCCACGTCTCCGACTTGAATCGCGCGAATGGCGAGCCACTGCAAGACGATCCAGGTGGGCAAGTACAGGGCCGAGGCAAGAATAGCCGACTCGCCGGCCATGGAACCGCCAACGAGGATCACGACGACACCGGCCGCGGCAATCACGGAAAAGATGGTGTACAGCCATCCGGCCGCGCGGTGGAACGCCGGGTAGGCTTGTCGCGTCGGCGCGTGGAACTGCACGAGGCCGAGGAAAAAGTAGAGCGAACCGGTCACGGCGTGCACAACGAACCCGACTTGGTTGGTCTTGTTGGTGTACCCTCCCTGGCAAGTGGCAGAAATGCATCGAGGTCAGCCTGATGTTGTCTCGCAAAAGCAAACATGACGTATTCGTATCCGCAAAGTTACGAACGTGATCAACGTGGAAAACGAGATGCTGGCCGACGAGGTACAGGCCAACAAAGAGAACAATGGACACGGTGGTCCACCAGAATATGCGCGAAGAGAACCGGTCGACGCGCGCCCACCGCTGGTCGACGTCGGAACCAGATGGACTGCTGCGCTTCGCGGCAGGCTGGTCGCTTGCCCTCTCGCTCATGGTGGTTGATAATACTTGAGCAACAATACAAAGCTGCTTTGCTGGAAGGTTGGAATGCAATGACAAGTCGTGCACCGTCGTTGGTGCGGATGTGGGCTTGGCCGAATGGTTGTGCACTTATTGAGCGTTGGGGAACCGTCGAGAGCAACGACAAAATCTGGGCCGAGGACGGGCCCGAAAGTATTTATGTCGGCGGGGTTAAAACGAGCGGGTGGTGGGTCCACTTCCAGATGTTTGTTGTGAGGAGACGATTTGTCAAGGTGCGTCGGGGAAGAGCGGACATTGCTCAAAGCTTGAAAGCGATTCCCTTGTGCGCGGTTCGCTCATATCGCAGCCCGGCTCAATGTATTTCGACGCAGCCAGGTCAATCCGGCCAAATCGTCGCGGACGGCTGCGCATAACCATGTCTCCTTGACGTGGCAGCCGCCGCCAAGCCAGGGCACGGCAGACTGCAGCCGTTTTATCCATGGTGGCTGCGCTCCACGAGCGGCACCGAGGAGCCCTGCCCTGCACAGTTCAGAGCAGCGTTTCGCATTCTACATGATCGAACGTCTTCGTCAAGTATACGTGCTCACTTGGCCATTGCCATGGCGACGAAGCTCGCCGCGGTTGTTGCTCTGCATTGCGCTAATTACGGTTGCCAGTGTCTCGCAGCTCCACGTGTGACACGCAACTTCCAACCGACGCGTCTTGGTCGCCCTGCTGCGCCACGTTGCCCGTTTCTCCAGCTGCACCAGCAAACCACAAGCCAACAACTGCCAAGGATGCTGAAGCTGCGCTCCCGTTCACCACGAGCGATATGAACGGCACACGAAGCAATGGCGAGCCGCACCAACCACCTGCTCAACTGCCCGCAGACGGCGCAAGCACGATCAGCAGCTCCGAAAGCCCGGACCAGGTCGACCTGGACTTGACCAGCGACGACATGACCACGACCACCACCGACGGCGCTGGCGAGGGCACCTCGGCAGACGAGGAGCCACCAGCACCCGCGCTGGCCCCTTTGAACATCTACCAAATGATTTCGCTACCCGCCCGCCCCCGATCCGCGTCGGCCCCGTCATGCTCCACCACGTCGCCGGCCCGCCGCACGTCTTACCGCCACCCCGCGCGCTGCCGGGGTTGCCCAGCACGGATCAAGCTGGTGCCGACCACTCTGCAGACCACGCCAACTGGCACATTATTCTGTGCGTATGGTTTGCGCTTATACATGCTCTCCACCGTTCCAGAATTGACGACCCGTGATTGCCCAGCCGCAACGATGCGTCTCGCCAAGTCGTGCTCTACAACGCTGACAACCACGCGCTCGCGCTGCAGACGCCCGCTCCGACCCATGCCATAACGTTGCCTCCATCGCGCAGCTGGGACTCGAACGATTCTTTTTGCTGCCCGACGTGTCACCGACCGTTCGGGACCGTTCTGCCGTCGAGCCAGGACGGTGCTGATCGCCGCCCTGGGGACTCAACCAGTTCCGACGGGTTGTCGTCGTCCTCGCCGTGGATCGTGTCCCCGGCGGCGCAGTCGCAACCCACGTTTCTCGACCGCAACTATTTCCGGCTCTTGGCGAGCTCGCAGTACGTTTGATGACTTCGCCTCGTGGCAGTCTTTTGCTCGTGTGCTGACCCTGTCCCTTTCTTCACGTCTTCAGCACGCAGTACCCGTCCCCGTCGCAACCATCGAGCCCTACGTCAGCTACGATCCCTCCACCGCCGCCCGTGACCCCTTCGACGGGAGCACGCGCAAGAACGCTGAGTACCGGCGCCGTCGACGACGCGGTCAACGCTGCTTCGTTCAACCAGGGCTACTACGAGCGGTTCTTCGTCGAAGAAAAGAAGCTCGGTCGCGGTGCGCGCGGCTCCGTCTTTCTCTGTCGCCACGTTCTCGACGACATTCCGCTCGGGTACGCGCTTCATTCGACCGCGTCCTCCATTTGCTTGTTCTGTTCGCATCGCCAACCGCATGCCCTCTCTCTAGCGAGTACGCTATCAAGAAAGTCGCTGTGGGCAACAACCACCCATGGCTCTCGCGCATGCTGGCTCTCGCGCATGCTGCGCGAAGTCACGCTGCTCGAGCGGCTGCGGCACCCGAACATCATCGCCTACAAGCACGCGTGGCTCGAGACCGCGCGGCACTCTGCCTTCGGTCCACCGATCCCGACGCTCTTCATTCTCATGGAGTGCGCGCGCGGCGGGAACCTCGAAGAGTACCTGTTTCCGGAAAACGTAGCTCTTCCTGGGATGCCTCCGCCTCCGCCACCGACCGGCGAGGACGACGAGGGGCTCCTGTCGCCCCGCGCGCAGGCGTTGCGGCGTCGGCGGCAGGCCAAGGCGCTCGCTGCGCTGCCCAAGCTGCCCGACGCGTGGACGAGTGTTGAGCCCGAAGGTGGACTTGCCGTGGATCAGAGTGGGAAGGTGGTGCGGCTGCTGAGCACGGCGGCGATGCTCGACATGCTCTTGGGGATCGCGCGCGGGCTCGAGCATTTGCACCGGCATTCGATTGTGCACCGCGATGTCAAGCCGCCGAACATCTTGCTGTCGTGGGAGGGCGGGGGTGAAGTGTGCGTACCTTTGTTCCCCCCGCCGAGTCACGCGCCAAAACGACCGTTCCTGACCCTTGCTCGCTCTCCACTAGCCCAACCGTCCTCATTTCCGACTTTGGCGAATGCGAGCTCCTCTCCGCCGAAGCCCTGCGCCGACGCACGGGCCACACGGGCACGATCGACTTCACCGCGCCCGAAATGCTGCGCGCTGACGCGACCGGCCGATTCACGCGCCCCTACTCGCCCAAGGCCGACGTCTACTCGCTCGGCCTGCTCGGGTACTACTGCGCATACGGCGCGCAACTGCCCTACTCGCAGCTCGAAGACGTCGACCGACTGCGCACCGAGATTTGCGCGTTTGATGTGACGCGCGGGATTTTCCCGTGCGGACCGACACCGCGCGTGCCATCGCCGATTCGCGACTGGATCGTTGCGTGCCTGGCCAAGGAGCCGCCGTAGCGGATGACCGCCGCGGAAGCCGTGCGCGCACTGGAGCGACTGCAGCGCGAGTTGGTGCCGCCGCCGGACTCGACGACCGCGGCGAGTGAAGAGCGGGGCGCGAGTGAGGCGAAGGAGCAGATGGACGTGGACCGGACCGAGTCGGCGGAGTGCGGCCGCCACTTCAGCGCCGCCGGAATCCGATGCCCATGGATACGGCGACGCGGCCGACCGCGCACTCGGTCTCTCCGAACCCGTCGCCCGTGCCCAGCGTTCCCATCCCTGTCGTGCCGCGTCAGCACTCCCGCCGGCACCGCCCGGGCACCAGTGGGTCGTCGTGCAGCGCACACGGCTCGACTGGGTGCGCACGTTGCTGGTTTTGAAACTGGCGTCGGTCGCGATGGTCCCGGGCGAGGCGACGACGACCGCGATTGCCGTGACGTGCGCGGGCATGGTCGCGTTTGATTTCCCGGCCATGCAGCCGGCAGAAACGGAGATGGCGGCGTGGTGGCCTGTGGTTGTCGGTGTCGTCGTGCACGTTGCGGCGCTGGCCGCGCTGGGGCCGATGAGCGCGGCGTGGGGGTGGTGATGGGGTTGAGCCGCGTGGGGCCGGGTTAGCACACGGCTACGAGTTATTAGCAAGAGTCTTATGTTTGTTTTCGCGACTGGTTCCGCACCGGCGCGCTGACGCACTGGCCAGATTGGTGCGTTCGGGCTTCTTGGTCGAAACTCAGACTCAGCGGAACGAGTTGAGCGACCTGGCGTGCAAGACATCAAACCGAACGAGAGGTTGACCGTAAGGAGGAGCTCGCCAGCCAACGCACTGGACGCATGCACACGCACACGATATGCCGCTCGCCTGGTCAAGGTTGTCGGGAGCTTCCGCCTCCCGTCGTCTTTACGAATCGAAAACTGGCGGAGAGCCCAGTTATCTATCAGCGCAAACTCTGCACTAGTGGAGCTGGTTATTCGTGCTCACGCTGGTGGGTCATAGCACACACACGAAAGTGTCTAGTCACGGCACGACCGCGGTTGCCCATGGCGCCCGCAATGACGCCTACTAAGAGCCACCAATAATAATCAGCATCCTGCCAGACAGGTACTTCACCATGTTGCGCTCGAGTCGCGCGCACAGGCGTCGCGGCGCGGCGCTACCATTCCACCTTTGATGGCCCGATGGTTGGAAGTCGCGAATGCACGGCAGGCACAAATGCTGCAAGAAGAAGAGCTAAGAATGCCTCAGTTGTTCTTCTCCACCACTTATTGCTGTTACATTCTGTGCAGCACGAGGGAGTAGGATCATGCTCGCCACGCTTGCTGCTGACAGTGACTGTTGATCTGCAGTGAAGCATGCAAGATAACCGCCAGAACTACGCCGCCCAGAGTGATCGTCCCTCTCCTGGGCGTTATTGATGTGCCGAGGCAACATGCTGTATAACCTTTGGAGAGGCACTCGCGCGAGCTGCTAGCCGCGCGCGGCGAATCGGATCGAGGTGGAGAGACACAGGGTGAGTCACAGATGCGGTGAGCAAAGTCAGAGGCTCGCATTTTGCACATCTCTTTGCAGGTTGTCTTGGACCAGGTACGCGCCACGACGACGTCGCGAATATCATGCAGTCCACCGCACGAGCGTCGACAGTCGACATAGCCATCTTCCAACTCCCTGCAAAGTGCTTCCGCTTTCAAAACGCGAATACGCGACCGTCCCGGTTAGCTGCGAGCACCAACCCGCCGAGTCTGTTGAACGGTGGATCACGATCGGCGTGCCTGCTGCAACCCCCAACAACCGCATTCGACCAGCCCTTTGGGCACCAACTCAACCATGGCAGCCACTGCGCTGCCGAGGTCAGCAACGACGAGCTCTGTCCGCGGCGCAGCGGCCAAGGATCCGCTCGACACAGCCGACTGGGCGCGTGAGGATCAGGCCATGGTCTGTACGCGTTTCATGACAGTCGATGACCATGAACCATGGCTCACTTCGAGAGCTCCACACATCGTGCTGGTGGTGGTGGATGCCTTGGCATGTAGCGTCGTGAGCTCGGCTGGTACCTGTCAAGCGTCGTCCCGGAGCTCCTCGCCGACGTGGCCGTATTACTGCAGGACGCGCTCGACTGCATCTCGCCCGCGTCGGCCATTTCCGCAGGGTCATTGGCGACGCTGCCGATTGCGACTGATTTCGGGTCCGTGTGTTGCGTGAACACAACAGAAACGATGCGCGTCGGAACAGCAGGTTGACGAAGTGGAATACGTCTTTAGTGACTCGGCAGGCGTACACGGCTCGCTGACTTTTCACGGCTACACCATTGTTGAGTCGGTGCGATCTCTTTGCCATGTTCCGCACCCCGCCGCGACTTCAAAACGCACGCAACTAAGCTGATGTTTATCTCGCAACTAGGAACTGGCGGTCAAGTTTCCGTCACGCAGCATGGTCAAGTGGCGCGTCGACCCGCTGACCGTACATTCGCTCATGGACACGCACCACCACACGCTTGCGGCGCTGACGATGCTTCGGTCGACGCTGCAGCCGTTCCATCACCATATTATCGAGTCGGTTCGTCCTTTTTGGCAAACGTGCATCGAGATCCGTCTCTGCAACTGATCGCCACGCTCGTCCACCCAACCAGCTCCTCCACAACCTGCAGCGGTCGATCCACGCTGCGCTGTCGACGGCCGCGACGGCCGCGCCCGCCGCATCCCACGCCGCACCGCTCTCAGCGCCGTCAATGCAAGTGCAGCAGCTCGCCGATGATCTCGCTGTCGGGCTCGCCGTCGCGCCAGCGGGATTCGTCATGACCGTCTTCCAGCTAGCTCCGGCCGGCAGTTTGTCGAGCCTGCATGTGAGCTCGAGCGGAAGCTTTATTGGGACCCCGACCAACAAGCTCACGACGGCGCTCAAGCAAGGCATCCACCACGTGCGTGCGAGCTCGACGGGCAGCGCCGTAACCTCGGCAGCAAGCCCGCCACCAAGTGCTCGAAGCGTGACGCCACAGCCCACGCGGCACGCGGGAGCAACGACGGTCGCGTCGTCACCAAGCACGGGCAGTGTGGCCGCGCTCAGTCCGTCGAGGTCGGCCATGAAATTGTCAACGTCGGTGCGGTCCATGGCGACCGTGGGGGCACCGTCACCCGGTGTGGGGAACGAGCGCGTGTCGCTGTGCGTTGTCCACCGTCGGCCAGTTTTCAGTAGAGCAGATGCAGCGAAATTAACAACACCGTTCCGCGCGTGTAGCATGCTTGGCGACCGCTGGTTCGACGTGTCGAGTGACATGATTGTTGAGGTCCCGTGGAAGGCGGTTGGGCAAATGTATGGCAAGCTGCACCAGGCGAGCGCGCTGCTCGCGCGGCTGAGCAGTCATTTGATGGCGTTTGCAGGACTGGCCATGGCCGAGTAGCTCGGATTGAATGAATGTGTTGGAGTCAAATCGACGCGTTTGCAGCCAGGAGACTTGATCGTACTTCTTGCTGCTGCGTCAATCATGGTAGGCTCGACGGGACGTTCGCGGTCGACCTTCAGTCCATTTCCAGCTTCCATTTCCAGGATTACGGAGCGTTGCACCCTGCAGATCAGGCCGACCAGCACCAACAAAACAACAAATTGCGGTGACACGGCATCGTGTTCTCGCCAGTTTGGCAAATGACTCCGTGGAGAGATGAGGTGCCTGGCTCGACATCATGAAGACATGCAGCCATCCACCGTCCACAGCCACCCACTTCCAGTGAGGCCACCGACACGCAACGAAAACTGCAAGTATAAACCGGGATGGCGCCCGCACATATTCGATGTTATCAGCGTCTTCTCCACCCACGAATCTCTCCAGAAACGCGCCAGGCACAACACGCAGCGACATGACTGCGCCCCTCCAAGCGTCTGCAAGCGACCATCATGATGCCGCAGACCATTCGAGCACTCCGGCTGCACGGACCAAGGCGCACCCGGTTTCGCAGCACCGCGCTCTTGACGTCACCAACGTGCTCGGTCACATTTTCGACCAGCTGAAGAGCCCGGCCGACCTGCTCCGCGCGAGCCACGTGTGTCGCTCTTGGCGTGACACGATCATGGTCTTGGATGCCGCACGGCTCTGGCCAGCCGTGTATCGCAAAATGCACGGTTTGCAGTACCGCGACCCGCCGCTCGTGGACGGGCCGACAGGCTGGGAAGAGTACCGCCGGCTCGCGCTCACCAGCGCAGTCCGGGACACGCACGACTGGTACAAGCTCAAGCAGCTCGGCAAGCGGCTCGCAACGTCCGGTGGAAAGTGCAAGGTCAGCGACGAGCAGGAGGTGGAGCTGGGCAAGGTGCACATTGTGCGCAAGTACGCGCCGATCGAGTCGGTTGTCGCGTGGTGCCCGCATTTCCTCGACGTGCCCAACGGTTCGGCTGTGACCGTCACGGACAAGTGTATTGTATTTGAGCCTCGCGTGAGTACGTTGATGGTTCCTTTGTGGCAGACTCCCGGCCGCAGGCGTGGCTCACCCTTCTTGGTTCGCGTTGATAGCGGGTCAGCTGCGTGCTCAGCAAACCCGATCCTTCCTCCAAGTGCAGCCCATTTCGCTCTCTGCCCCGGCGACCACTCCACCGGCCCAAGCTGCGATTTTGCTCTCAAGTGGCCGTGCGCCCGTGGAGCAAGCGGCCAACCGCGGCAATGTGGTTGCGGCGCACGACTCGTTCTTCAAGGCTGCAGGCGCGACGGCCACGAAATGGGCGTTTACGCGAGCCGCGACGCACGTCCACCTCTACCCTCTCTCGGCGTGCGACGCGAGGATCTGCGTCGCTCACCCGAAACGGCTCCGAATTCTCGACACGTCGTGCTGCGACGATTGGCTCGTTGTCTTGTACCAGGCGCCACCCAAGTGGATCGCGGACTTTGCGCGCAACCCCAGTGTCCCCTGGCGCGGCGGCGACGATCCGAGCCACATGGCCACGCCGTGTATCATGGCAGTGTACGACTTGCGCGCCGTCCAGCTGCCGCAGCGGCACATCGAGCCGGACCGTTGCCCGCTGCTTGATGCGGCCGAGGTCGGGATCAAGGCCGTCCGCGCCGTGTGGGTGCCCTACGAGCACGGTTTGACGCACGCAGTTGTGGATCCGGACGCGCATCCTGTCCTGGCTTCGGACCCGGACCCTTGGGCAACCACGGTGGCGGCGCCGCATGCCGCGCGCCGTCAGCTTCTCAAGGTCGCGATCCACGAGCAGAGTGAGTACGGTCGTACGTGCGGCGGCCACCGCCTTGTGGTCGTGACATTTGACGTCTCGACGGCGTCGCTGCCCGCGCTCATTGCGTGGCAGCCGTACGGCATCGTTCCTGAAAACCCAAGGGAGCCGCGTGGACCCGAGCGAGACGAGTCGTTTGCCACGCACGGTCCATGTTGCTGCATCACGTCGTGGCGTCTTTTCGGCCGTGTTCTCGTGGGCACCCCGTCCGACGGTTATTGCTGCCCGCGGCTTCAATTTGCGCGCGACGATTCGGGGCTTGATCCGGGCACGACCCTAGTGCCCGAGTTTGCGGCCATTCTGATGCATTTCACGCGCAAGACGTTCATGGCCGTGTCGGTCCTGATGCGCGAGCCGTTGCTCCGCGCCTTCCACTATCATGCTGCCAACTATGACGAAATCGTCGCGCGACACGTGGCGCAGATTTGCGGCACGAACCCCGACCTCACGGCCCAATACGACCTCCGCCCGACCGAGGCCGACTTCTTTTGCTCTCGCCTTGCATCTTGCTCCCAGCCAAGGGCCGAACAGTTGGCCACATGGTCCGTCCTGCTGCGTCCGGCCCCGCTCCGAATCCGCGCGACGCTGCCACGCATGCAGCAGTCATGGTACCAGATCGCCGACATGCACTGGACGCGCCGCGACCGCCTCGTCGCACTTTCCCGTCCCGCACCGTGGGCTGAGCAAAGTTTCTCGTCGCGCGGCACGCACAACGCTGCCACGGCCGAGGGAGCGCGGATCGAAGTCATTGACACGGCCGCGATGCGCGTCGTTGCCCGGACCGACCTGCCGCCCACGACCTCGTTCCGGATCCGAAACACGGTGGAGAACCCGCCCTGGCGCGATCTCGGCACGGTCGTGCCGCCGACGCCGTTCGCCGGGTCGGACGACGCGGAAGAAGAGGAAGAAGAAGAAGAGGAAGAAGAAGGCCCGTCGCGCCGCGTGCTCATGCTGCCCAAGCACCCGGACGTCGCGCACCACGAGGCGCTCAGCGACGCGTGGGTGCTCGACCCGCTCCGTCGCGCATGGCGCCCGGAACCGTGGACCGGCGCTTCGCGTCGCCGAGTGCATGCACCGGGCACCGTCCTGCACATTGCGCCGACGGCGCACGGTTTGGTCGTCGTGCGCAGTCTTGGACCGATGCGCGGGTCCATCGTCGAGCTGTGCACATACTCGAAGTCGCGGGCGCCGCACGATGTCGTGAAACCGCCGCGGATTGGGCCCGTGCCCGTGTCGATCGCGGACCAGTTGGAGCGCACCGAGGGGCACGAACCGTGGCGGCGTATCATGGAGCGCGAGCAGAGCGTGATTGTGCGCGCACCAGCCGCGGCCGCGGGGTCCCGGAGACGGCGGCGTACGATGGCGCGGCCGGCGGGCAGTGGTGTGCGGAAGTTTCCGCCGCTTGGGCCTCGTGTCGGGCTGCGCGAAATGTGCGTTTTGCTGTGCGAGGTGGGGTTGGATCATGAGGACGAGTGACAGCAATATGTAGATGAGGAGTGCAACGTAAATTGTAAAATTGTAAAATTGTAAAATTGTAAATGAGCGGTTCATCAAGAGCGATGATTTGGTCGATGGAGCCCACTGGCTCGCTTGCCAGAATTCTCAGAATACCACGACAAACACGTCGACATGGCCAGTCTCGAAAGATCAACATCTTGATCAGCCTGCGTCGTTGTGAGCGAGGACAAGCGAGAGGGCATTTGTGCAGCAGCAAAGAAGTGTTGTGAAGCGCGTCTGACTTGGACTCTGACGCGGATCATGGCAAGGAGCAGGCAGTGACGGTTCAACAAGCTCACACAAGCTGACCGCATCCTCAGCGCCGGAGCGACCGAGTTGCTCACACCCGCCATGGCTTTCGGCCACTCTCACGCGCAATCCGGAAAAGATTGCGATGCTGCAGCTCGTGAACCCAACGATGCTCGCGGCCGCAGTGACGAACGCCGACCAGGCCGGCAGTTCGGCCTAGTATGTTTTCCCGCGACGTTGAGCGAAGTTACGGCGACGTTGCCGACCTCTGCCGACAAACTGCTAGCTATGCTCGATCTCGTCCGCGCACTGCTCGCGTCAACGGCTGTCGGCGCCGCCAAGATGGCCGAACTCGTCGAGAAGCTCCACGCCGACGACGGGTCGACCGACCGACCCTGGCCGCACGCAACTCGACTGTTCCCGTGCGTCGTGTCCTCGTCTTCACCAAGTCCGTCGACGCCGCGCGGGTCCTCGCGCGGGTCTTCGCGCGCGTCCTGGCCGCGGGCGAGCTGCGCGTGCACGTCGCGTATGTGTCGCGCGAGCTGCCACAAGCCGAGCGGTCGGCACTGCTCAAGCAGTTCCGGCCGCCGGCCGCCGATGGGTCCGCGACCATGCGCGTGCGTGCTGGTCGCGTTGGACCTGTTTGCGCGCGGGATTGATTTGCTCGCGGTCGATGTCGTCGTTAATGACGATCTGCCGGGGTACTTGCCGCAGTACATGCACCATGTTGGACTCACGGCGCGCGCAGGCCCTCCGGGTGTGGCCGTTGCGCTGCTCGCGTCGCACGAGGTGTGTTACTCCAAGGAGTTGATGGAGAAGCGCGAGAATCGGCGCGCGGTCGTGAAGCGGTGCCCGGTGTCCGCGTCGCGGGAGCATAGGCGGGTTTGCAGCGGTTGTTGGCGATCGCAAGAGGCGCCTGAGATTGAGGGGATGGAGGAGGAGCGCATGGAGGAGGAGGAGCGCGTGGAGTTGGGGCTGGTTGATTTGGGCCCGTCCGAGGAGCAGGAGGCGCTCGAGGCGCTGTTCGGGAGCGAGGGCGAGGAGGTCAAGGGCCAGCCAACACGCATGTGCGGTTTCGCGAGTGACGATGGGGACGAGGGCGACGATGAGGACGAAGACAATATGCGCGTGGAGGCATGATGGTGCGCTTGATGTCCCGGGCGTGGTGTTGCTTCGAATGCATTCTGGTTTTATCTTTGCACCATCATCATCATTTTTGAAATCAGTTGAGCACGCCAAGAAGTGCAATGCTGGAACGATCTTTCTCCACTCACACATCCATTGTATCTGCGGCCGCGTCCAAGACCGCCTTCCTACTCTTGGGTGGCGAGCGCACGAACGTGTCATTGATGAATTTATTATGTGCCGCCGTGGCCGCCGAGAACTGAGCGAGTCGCGTTAGGGGCAATCGCGTTCGAGTCGGAGCCTGTCATTGTGACGGGCACGCACGCGTTGGAGCCCGAGGTCATAATGGAAGCGCATGCGTTGACGCCCGCAGTCGCGGTGCAAGGTCTAGGAGAGCGCGGTCGACGCGCCCCAATTGCGCGGAGGAAATAAGAATAAAATACAATGCAAACGCGCGTAAAGGTCACGACGAGCACAATATCGACACTTTATAACAGCTGCCGCGCCAAGCACCCATCACTCGCTCTCGGCCTTAGCCGCCCACGCCGCTCTCGCCTGTCCCTCCTCGCCAGCGTCGTTCCCACCAGCAGCAATCCTGCCTGCCGCCGTCACACTCGGCGCATCACCCTTCACCACTTTCTCAAACCGCGCCAGCGTGTACCCCTTGTTCCCTTGCGGCACGTACCCGCGCTTGATACACCGCTTCAAAAACGTGCGTGCGCGGTCCGTCTGCCCCGCCGCCAACAACGCGTCCACGACCATGACCACCGCGTAATCGTGTAAGTACGGCGACCCCGGAATCGTCTCAAACAGGTGCTCCACGGCCTCTGTCCGCTCCGTATCCATGGCCAAGTGCCGCACAAGCACGCCAAACGGCGCATACTTGATCCTTACCCGCCCCGTGAGTTCGTTGCACCGCGCCGTATACGCGTCCAGCACGACCCGCGCACTTGCTTCGTCTCCGGCACGTAAATGGGCGGCCATAACCGCTTCCACCGACATGCTGAACAGCGGCTTCTGCGACCGCGCCATTTCCTGCCGGACAAACTGGTCCGCGCGGGCCAGATGCGCGCGGGCCTTGTCGCGCGCCTCGGCACGACCCGTTTCCGCAAACCGCGCCATTTCGAGATCAAAGTCGAGCACGGCCATTTTCACGAGCACGTGGTAGCACGACGCTGTCAGCGGCACCGCCGGCCGGCGGTCGAGCAGGTGCTGCATGGTCGTGCGCGCGCCGAGCCGGTCGCCGCGGCGCACGTAGAGCAGCGCCATGACGCCATAGGCTTTCGCGAGCGCGTCGGGCGATTCCTCGTTCCGGATAAACTCGTCAAACAGCGCTTGTGCGCGAAGCAGGCCCGCAGGCCCGTGGTCGCGCTCGGCCTCGCACTCCATCAGAATTCGGTTGTACACGAACATGACGGGCTCGCCGGCCGCACGCCACTTGTCGGCCAGCGCGATCGCCTCGTTGTACCGCTTCGTCTTCTTGAGCACGTTCAACACCGCGGCCTTAATCGGGCGCCGCACTTCGCCCATTTCCGCCAATTTCGCGTACATGTCCGCGACAACGTCGGGCACTTTGCATTGCGCCGCGCGCACGAGCACAACCTCGACGGCGGGCGCGAGCGCCGATTCCTTGTCGGCACCCAAATTCTCGAGGTGCGTGACGAGCGCCGACATTTGCGCCACGTCCGACCGCGTCGCTTGCCGCTGCCGCATCGTGTTGAGCAACAGCATCACGTGCTCGACGGTGAGCGTCTCGCGCGCGTGCGTCACGAGCCACTGGTAGTCGGCCCATGCGGAAATGGACCGGCGCGCGCGGCAGTGATGCGCCATGCGCGCGAGCGCTTCTTGTGGAGATGCCGGCGGTTTCGGGAGGTTCGCGCCGCGGGATGGGCGCGACGGCGAGCGGGCGCGCGGGGATAGGGTGGTGGCGCGGTCGGACGGCGTGGAGTCAGACTCGTTCGGCGAGAATGCAGGCTCGGTGGGCGAGGATGTCGACTCGGTGGTCGGCGTGGTTCCCGGCGTGACGGGTGCAGCGTGATCCGCGCCGGTCGCGGCCGAGTACTTGCGGATCACGGGCTGAACGGCAATCGCACTCGCGCTTGCGCGGGTGGATACGATGCACGGTGCCGTGATGGACGCGCGCATGGCCGCGGCAAGGCGCACGACGGCACGGGACGGCGTGATCATGGTGCTGGTCAAGCAGTAATAGGTTCTTGTTGCTCGAGCTTGGCGTTGCAGCGCGCCGAGTCCGTGTCGAACGTTGGAGTGCGGGGAGTGCGCGGGCCGCAAGAATCGTGCAAGACGGGATATTCGGTTGGCGCAGCAGCTGTTGTTGCTGGATTCGTGGAGACAGGGCGAGTGCAAGTGGGGTTTGCTTTGATCACGGTGGATCACGCTGGAAGTCTCCACGCACGCAGTCACAACTGCGAAACAGCAACGACCGCTCGACTCTATTCAGCACATTGCGGTCGATCGCCAACTTCACTCTCGAGATTAAAATAGACATTCACCATTCAACTCAAAGACTCGCCCGGGTAGCGCGACACGAGCGCGATCCACCTGCTTGAACGCGCGCGGAGGTGATCAAAGCAATTCAACACGACCAGGAAACGCAATGGCGTACGACCCAAGGTGATGCGCGACGCGATGCAACGCGCGCGTGCCACCGTCGCAACGAAATGTGAAATATACGCGTACATACAACGCCAACACCATCCACCCGACCCTCGACCCTCGAGACACGGCCAGCGGTTGCGCCAGCCAGCCCCAGTCAGCTGCTTTGGTCCTGCCGCCCTGAGACACGTCTCGCCACGCGTCGCCTGACCAGCTGCCCAACCGCACCTGCAAGCGCTGTTCCCCACCCCGCGCCGCCGGGTTCATTTCCAGACGCGTTGAGTGCGTCATTGTCAAGGGCGAGGGCGGGGACGGCAGCAGACGTGGTGGAGGCGGTGGGGTCATCCGGTTCAACGAAGACGCAATACAGTTTGCGATACTGCAGTTCGTCCTTGCGTTCCTTCTCGACCTTGGCCCACTGGCACCAACTTTGGGTGAGGACCGCTCGCACGCGCAGTTTGAATGAATTTGGCCCGTACCAAGTCGGCCAGCGGCATGCTAAGCTCGGCTGGCATTAGCTTGATGCTCTGAACCAAGAACCTGTCTTTGCACTTGAACCCGAGCGGCAAGTCGGCCGTGGTCGGCTGCAAGATGATGTCCAGCTTCATGGCCTCGCGCGGACCAATGGTGCCCGAGTTGGGGCGCACGCAGTACTGCTTGAGCGCGGTCGTCTTAACCTTGAACGCGACGGTCGCGTCGTCGCGGTTGGTGATGGCCAAGGTCACCGTGCACCCGTTGGTGAAGGGGCCTGTGCCAGTGGTCGACGGTCGTCGTCAGGATCCGGACTGGCGCGAAAGTCGCGTCGCACGAATTTACGCACGTTGGAAGGACAGTCGGACGGGAGGGTCGAGTTTGATGCTCATAGTTGGTCGTTGACGAGTGGCGACGCGATGACTGGATGCGTGCACCAGGGGTTCTGAGACGCGGATCAAGTGGTGGAGAGCGGCGAGCGCGTCGGCGCGGTGCGGGTTAGCGGGCGGATGGGCCGAACGTCCATCGTCGACGTTGCTGCTGCGAGCGATGGGACCTTTGCTAGCAGTGGCATGGCGCGGACTGCGGCAGCCAGGGACTTCGTTGGAGTCGCTGCTCTTGGCTGCACTCGGCAAATGACAGCCTTCCAAGTTTATCATTGCCGGCGACAACTTCATTCTCTAGAAAAGACGACTTCAACCCAATACTAGCCTGGTGGGCGCGACAAGAGCGCGCTACACCCCGTCCAAACGCATGAAGACCAAAGAAATGCAGGAAAATAACAATTGAATGGCCAAGAAACGCCATGCACGACCCACGATGGACGACACGCTGAAGGCGCGACGCGCGCGCGCCAACATCGCATCGGAACAAGAAAACAGCAAAGAAAAAGCACCATCTACCCGACCCAGGCCTGGCTCGACCCTCTTGAGAGAACACGGCCGGCGGCCGCGCCGACCCTTGGTCAACGAAAAACGGAAACGAACATAGTCTTGGGCACCGCTGCCCCACCCCCTTTGCTTGCGACCGCACTCATTGCTCCGGTCGCCTCAACTTAGTGCTGCTTGTCGACCAGCGCGGCAATCAGCGCCGCGCCCGTGCCGGACCCGTCGTGCGCCGTCTCGACCGAGACGAGCGCCGCTTTTTCCGGCCCCATCAGTTCGCGCAGCGCCGCGCGCAGCCGGTCCTGGAACCCGGGGTACTTGAGCCAGACCGACCCGTCGACCGCGACCACGACGGGCTTGGATTCCGGCACGCCCATCTTCTCGAGGAGCGCGAAAATCCCGACCGCTGAGAGGCGCGCAGCACGCGTGCCAATTTGTTGGACCAGCGACTTGACGAGCTGGCGGTCCGTGAGCGTCGTCGACGCGACGGCCAAGTGGTCCGCAAGCACTTGCCCGACGGCCGTCAGCGCCGGGCTGGTATCGGCCTCGATCGTGCTCATGTAGGCCGTCTCGAATGCATACACGGTCTGCAGCGGCGTCGACAACTTGCCGCCAAACAGCGCGCCGGCCTCGACGAGGTGCACGAGCGCGCGGCGCGTGATTTCGCCCAGATACATGCCCGAAATCAACTTTTCAAACACCTGCTGCTTGCCGTTGTTCGACATGGCGTCGAGCTCGCGGTCAAACTGCGTCAAGGGAAGGACTTTGCCCTCGGAATCGAATGCGCCCCACTCGGTATTGATCAACATCGTGCCGGTCGGAGTCGGCGTGCCGCGGTACTTGGTCACCTGCGCGAGCTGCTCAATGTAGGCCGCGTTCGTGCCGGTGCCGAGAATACAGCCCATGACGGTCGCGGGCGCCTTGTAGGCGTGCGCGACGAGCGTGCCGACCGTGTCGTTGACGAGGGCGACGACACGCACCTTGACGGCGCGCCGCGCGAGCGCGACTTGCAAAAGGTCGACCACGTCCTGCCCAACCACGTCGGGACAGTCGAACCCCTTTGCCCAGTACATGAGGGCGCCGCGCGCAACCGACTCTTGCTTGACCGGGAACGAGAACGTGAACCCCATAGTCAACTCGCCCGTCGCGGAACTCGCGGCGACCGCCGACAAGTCGTGCGTGTGCACAAACTGCTCGACGGCGCCGGCAATGAAATCAAACAAGGCCGCGCCGGGACCGACCTTGGCCGAATCCGGGATCGTGAACTTGTCGGCGACAACGTCGAACTGGCCTTTGCCCTTGAGCGTGACGGCACACACGCGGAAGTTGGTCCCGCCGAGGTCGAGCGCGAGGTAGACGCCCGTCTCGTGGGACGTCGGCATCGCGTACGCGTACGACGGGATCATGCGGATCGGCGCGCCGTCGGCCGACAGACCACGGACAAACTCCGAGTACATGTGCGTCGCAATCAACCGCATCTTGTCGCGCGGGATCTGGAACGAGGCCAGCACGTCCGAGTAGATCTTGTCGGCGTTGGTCGTCGGCAGGGCGGGTTGCGCGACGGCGGCCGCGGTCGCGGCGGCGCCGGCGGCAGACGAGGGGGACGCCATGGTGGGGTACGGGAATGTGGAGAAAGAAGAAAATGGAAGGGAACGGGTTATTTGCGGCACGAAACGTGAATATCGGCGGGCACGTCGAAGGATGCGGCGGGGCGATGGATGCGATCGGGCGCAGCGCGCACAACGACGAGAAGAGGTTCGAGAGCGTGAGGGGAAGAGAACGACGGCGACGCGTCGTTTTGACTTGAAGAACGGGAGCGCGCGTGGGTTGTTGGGTCCTGGCGCGTACTTATGGTCGAGGCAAGCTGCTTGACGCGGCGGATCACAACCCAGCGAGAAGAAGAAGTGAGGCGTCGGCAACGTCGTGCAAGAAGGCCCCACGCGCAGAGAGAAACCCAATGGGTGCGTGCACGCGGAGACGTTGCACCGAGAGGGAAATAGACGAGAACATGTGGGCGATGCTGGTCAGTTAGTTTGGTGGCCGATGATCAACCAACTCAACGGGAACCCTTGCTTACTCGGGCTCGTCCTTCGTCCGACGCGGCGTGA
>GG745365.1:322970-336570 GCA_000151295.1 Allomyces macrogynus ATCC 38327 | reverse complement strand
CCACCTGGCCCTGTTGCAGCTCGTCGAGCGCCGACTCCGAGACGGGCGCGATCGTTGCCGCCGAAATGCGCGTGCGCGAACCGGCGTGAATGTTGCAACGCCAAACTCGAACGCGCCCCGCGGGCTCTTCCATGATCATCGACGGCATCGCCGTGAGCGGGTTGCCCACGACCAGGCCCGGCGCGTTCAGTGCCGGCGGAACCGCCGCGGCGCCCGTCGCCGACGACGCAAGGCGGTGGCGGCTGCTGCCGACCCGGACCCGGACCTCACCATCCCCATCACTTCCGGCCCCAAGCCCGACAAACTCCCCGTGGCGCTTCCCGCATGCGACGACGCGGCGGACCCGCCCGAGTGCGGTAAGCCGACGGTGCGCATCGCCCCGGGCACCAACAGCGCGGCGGCGGCGGTGGACGCGTCGGACGCGCGCCGCGACCGGCCGAGCGTGCCGACGTAACGCACGCCGTCCTCGACGGGCTTGATCCGCTCGTGGTGCGCGGTCATCGAGAACTTGGACCCGGCCACAGACTTGCGCCGCTTCTCGTGCTTGATCAGGTCCAACCGTTTCTGGTCGTCCTCGCCCATCACCAGGTACCCGAACGACGGCCGCCGCGAAGTTGGGGCCGTCGTGCTTGGCGACAGGCCGTCGGACGACCGGCCGGGGTGCAGCTGCGGGAGGTTCGACGCGGACGTGCCGCCGCCACCGTGGGCATTGCCATGCCGCGTCAGCGTGCCGAGCGTGCCGGAGACGCCACCGAATTCCTCGAGGTCGAAGTCGGTCGACTGTTTCCGCTGGTTCCCGCGCTGCTGCTTTTGCCGGCGCTGCTGGTAGGTCGCGTAGGCGTCTTTTGTCGCGGCCAGGACTTTGGCCGCGTCTTCGGGGTAGTTGTGGCACGCGCGCCGGTAGTCGTCGTCGCACAGCACGTAGACGTCGCAGTTGCACACGGCTTTCGCCGAGGCCTCGCACGTGTACCCGAGGATCAGCATGTACTCGCCTAAATGCCCGCCGAGTGAGTGTTAATGATCATGGCTGGTGGCCCAACATATCCGCCAACGTACCGAAGAAACTGCCCTCGACCATTGAATGCATTGCCTCGCCGCCGTCATTCAGCATGTCAACGCGGCCCTGCACGACAAAGAACATTTCCTTGCCAATCTCGCCGCGGTGCACGACAAACGTGTCGGCGGTAAAGAAGTTGATGCGCATGGCGATCGACAGCATGCGCCGGAACCCGAGCGACGTGTCCTTGAACATGGGCACCTTGTCGAGAATGTCTTCGTTGAGCGAGAGCGCGACTTCGGCGCGGAAGTTGGTCGGCAGGTCGTTGAAGACATTGATCACGTCGATGCCCTTGTTGCGCTCCCACGTGTACTCGTACCTACGCAGCGGGTCAGCGCGGTAGGGTGGGAAAAGAGGAGAGAAAGAGCGTACCACCCGGTCACGCGCTTCTGCATCGTCTTGTCCATGTTCTGGTCGAGCATGTACTGCTTGATCGCCTCGACCTTTTGCCGGTAACTCACGCGGCGCGAGTCCAAGTTGGACAGCGACGACGTGATCGTGCCCGACACGTACCCATAGAGAAACACGCCTGTGATCATGCACACGATCGACCATACGCGCTCGCGGTCGTTGGTTGCGTGCACGTCCCCGTAGCCTACCCGGGAAAGCGTCATCAGGACACCTTCGGCGAGCAGAGAAGCAAATCGGAAAGGAGAGTACCCGTCGTCGTCATGGTCATGACCGTCCAATAAAGGGCGTAAATGTACATTGACAGCCGATCGGCATACGTCGGCGACTGGTCCGGGTCGGTCGCCCACGACGGGCTCGCGCAGGTGTCGGCCTCCGGGCACGCGAGCACGTACCAGATGCACGTGCACCAGTGCGTGATGAGCGTAATATAAATCGTGAACTTGTAGAGCTGGAAGACGGCCTGCGAATTGAGCCCCTTCTCTTCCTTGTGGAACCACCAGACGAGCTTGAGCGTGCGCAGCAGCTTCGGCAGACGGCACAGAGCCAGGTAGTAGAGCGCGCGGTCCGGCTGCCCGATCCAGCCCACGGCAATCAGGTCGACGGGCAAGTTGGTGACGAGGTCAAACGAAAACTCCCACGACCGCATGTAGTGCATGGCCATCTTGGCCGGGAAAATCACGTAGAACCCTTGGTCGAGGTAGCTCACGTGGAACTTGAGAAAAATATCGACCAGATACAGAAGGTCGATCAGAAGCTGGCCCACGAAGGACCCGGCATAGAGGTACCGGAACGCGACCATGAACGAGATCGACACGCCGTTTGAGACCGCCACGAGCACCATGAACCAGTCCCACCACGTCAGAAATGGCTCGCCTGGTAACAGGTAGAACCGGTAGAGCTTGGTCCATATTTGCCGCCAGGTCGCCGACGCCACGCGCATTCGCCTCCTCACGGCGGCCACGGGACCGCGCGCCGTGTCATAGTCGGTCTCGCCGATCCCGTCGAGGTACTTGCCCGTGCCGGCGCCGGGGAAGCGCACGTGCGTGCGCGGGAGAATGTCGCTGGCCGTGGGCAGGCCCGAAAAGTCGGCGTCGGTGCCTGGTCGTGGACGGCCGGGCATGGTGGAACGAGAATGGGCGCAGCGGGCAGGCAGGGTACGAGCGCGCGCACGAGGGTCCGCGGAGAGCGGTACGGGGTAGCAGCAGCAGTGGGCAACAGCGTGACGGGATCTGTCAAGCCGGTGCGGTGTTCGCCGTTGCGGCGCTGTGAGCAGAGCGTCGGCGACGGTCCGGACGCGGTGCGCAGCGCAGAGTCGGTACGGCGGGTGGAGAAGCGTGCGAAGCGTGCGGCGCGCAGGTGAGATGCGCAACACGGCGCGGGATGGTCGAGCAAGCAGGCAAAGGTCGGACCGCGTCGTGCTCGACTCGACGAGCGGGTCGAACTGGGCAGGTACAGGGGTCCGTGGCGTGGCGAGGGCGACGAGGGCGCACCGACTCGAGGTCGAAAGGCGGCGAGATCGTCGACACCGAAGCGATCAGAACTGGTGCAGCGTCAGGTAGGGCTCCTTCATGAGTAAAAGGGGTTGGTGGCACATGCCTACCCTTGCAGCAGGTGCTTGATTGCCTGCAGGTGCTTGCAGCACGGGCCTTGAACCATGGGATACGGGCCGGGCAGCCCGTTGTCGTGCGCTGTCGTCGCGTTGGTGTGGGGTCGGGGGCTGGAGTCGCCTTGGCCAGGGCCGGCGGCCGACGGGCGGACGTGAGCGGGTTCTGGAGCGCAGATGCGGCAAGCTAGGTGCGCGCTGCGGCCGAGATCAACAATTATCGCGCAGCGGCGCCGGCGGCCGCGCCAGCTGCCAGCAGTGGCCGTCACAACTGCGCGAGAAAAATGGCCGGCCGGCGTCGTGTGCGAGACGGCGCGAGACGCTGCCGTTGGCGACAGCGTGACCGCATCACGTCCCTGCCAGCGTTCGCCACCTCTCCGGCCAGCCCGCGGCGGCCAGCGCCCCGAAGTCGGTCACAACGTCGCGGAATCCAGCAGCAGCACAGCAAGCGACAATACCGTGCACCCGCTGCAAAACGACCGGCTCGCGCCGCCATGAACAGCTCCGCGCCGCCAGGCTCGGCCGGCCAGCCGCAACTGCAGCTTGCCACGTTTGCCGTAAGCATGCCTGCCACACGCACCATCGCACCGACGCGAGGTCCGCGACAACCCAGACTGAACTGAACCCGCCAACCAATCTTGCGCCCAGGACCCAAACTTCAACCTCAAGGCCCTCGTCGATTCGGTCACGTTCCGCCCGCTCTCGCTCGTCGCGCTGCATGCCAACAAGCCCGATTCGCCTGTTGCCGGTGGCGGCGCCAATGCCGCAACCGCACAGCCCGCGTTCGACGCGCGTCCCTTTATCAAGGTCATGGAGACCGCGTCCGACGACCTCGTCAAGTTCCGCAAGCGTATTCAGCGCGAGATCGACGACCTCGAGGACGTGATGCTCGCCAGCGAGACCACCTACAAGCAAAAACTCGCCGACATGAGCTCGGCGTTCCGGGTCCGTTTTTTATCCAAGCAATGCACTCACGCGATCCGCGTCTGACCGCCATTGCACCTCCCCTTTCTCTTCCGGTCGGTCTTCCAGTAGAAAGTCTACCAGTCG
This sequence comes from Allomyces macrogynus ATCC 38327, assembly GCA_000151295.1. NCBI lineage: Eukaryota > Fungi > Blastocladiomycota > Blastocladiomycetes > Blastocladiales > Blastocladiaceae > Allomyces > Allomyces macrogynus. The sequence continues at coordinate 332,449 of GG745365.1, read as the reverse complement.
TTTGACACGCTCGAGGGCCGCGTCTCCGAAGTCGGCACGACCGCCGTGCGCATTGGCGAGCAGCTCGAGACCATCGACAAGCAGCGCGCCAAGGCCGCCGACACGTGCGAGCTGCTGCAGTACTTTTTGGACCTGAACCGCGGCGTCACCGACCGCCTCGAATCGCTGCGGCAGTCGGCCGACCAGAAACCCGCACCGACATCCTCCACCGCGACCATCAACGCAGCCAATACCACGGCCTCTGCCTCGTCGGCATCCACCGGCGCAATCCGGGTCGCCGTGCTCGCACGGCGCCTGCAGCAAATTGTGCGCGACACCGACATGCCCGGCACCGACACGGCGCGCGCGACCATCGACCAGTACTGCGAGCACCTCGAGACCGAAATGGTGCGCCAGTTCCAGGTCGCCGCCGAAAAGCACGATCTCGCAGGCATGCGCCACTGCGCGCAGGTCGTGACCGAATTCAATGGCGGCGAGAGCGTCGTCAAAGCCTGGATCAACCAGCACCCAGTGTTCACGCCGCAGGCTGCGGGACCGCGCGCCGGCGTGCGCATGCCGAGTAAACCCGACGGCGCGGATCCAGGGATGACCAGGCTGCTCGAGCAGATTCGCGCGACGATTTACCAGGATTGGGAGCTGGTCAGCAGCGTGTTCCCGGCGCCGATTAGTGTCCTGACAACGCTCATTCAGCGGTTTTTCCAGCAAGTGGTGCGTTGTCCCTCTTGAACCTCGCCACACTCTTGCTTGCCCACTGACCGACTCCCGCGTCCCCCAGGTCCAACAGTACCTCGACCAGCTCTTCAAGGAAGCCTCCGACGTCTCCGACGTTTTCTACCTGCGCGCCGTCGCCGCCAACTTCAACGCGACCAAGACGCTCGTCAAGGACCTCAAGCATTTTGACGATACCGTGCTCAAGAAACCGGTCGTCGCTAACGTCGTCGACCAATGCGTCGAAGAGCTTTTCACGCTGCACAAGGCCACGACCGACCGCGAGCGCAAGCACCTGCAGTCGGTCATGGACGCGACCTTCCAGGCGGCCATCACCTACTACGCCGGCCGCAAGCAGGTCAAGAAGGGCATGTTTGGGCGCATCCAGAAAACCTCGACCGGCGTGCTCGAACATCTCCTGTCGATGGACCATCTCATGACAGTCCTCGCCGCGCACACTGCCAGTGTCGAGCGGTGCCTGCTGTTGCACGCGCAGCCGCCGCCGGCCGTCGCCGAGATCTACACGGCGCTCGCGGCCACCGTCTACTCGTCCTACCTCGAGGCCGCGCTCGACGCCGTCTGGGACGAAGTGCAGCTCATGGACGGCGCCAAGGCCGAGCCCGACCTGAAAGTGCTCGCCACCGTGCAGTCCGCCAACACGCTCGTGCAGCTCATGCAAGTGCACTTTGAGCAGCTCATGGTGCCCGTACTCGTCGCCGTGCCGTCGGTGCACCGGCAGGTTGTCGAGGAAAAGAACCGCCGGATCGATCGGCTCGAGGCCCGCATGGGCAACATTCTCGCGCACTTGGTCACGGCCGCGACCGCGCACTCGCAGTTGTTGTTGAGCAAGCAAAAGCGCGCGGATTTCCGAATTCGTGACGATAGTATGGACCTCGTCGCGCACCAGATCGCGTCGCCGACGTGTGTCGCCATGTGCGAGTTTCTCGGCCGGTTGCTCGGGCACGTGCAGTCGTTCTTGGATGGCGCGAATGTCAAGGCGTTCTTGCTCGAGATTGGCGTGCAGGTGCACGCGCAATTGCTCGAGCACTTCAAGAAGTTTCCGGTGTCGACGACCGGCGCGCTCACTTTGTCGCGGTGCGTTCTTCTCAGCCCCTCTTCGCCACGTTTTGCGCTGACTCTCGCTTGACCACGGGAACTCCCTTTGCACAGCGACATTGCCAAGTACCAAGAAGCCATCACCGCGTTCAAAGTCGACCAACTCGGCCCACGGTTCGACCTGCTCCGTGAAATAGGCAACCTGTTCCTCGTCCGGCCCGAGAACCTGTCGTCGATTCTCGACGAGGGCCTGCTGGCCTCGCTCGATAGCAGCTTGCTCGGCGCGTACCTGATCAACCGCGCCGATTACCGGTCGGCCAAGATTGACGCGATGCTGCGCCAGCGCATTGCCACGGAACAGCATGCCGCGGGCCGCGGCAGGCGCGGTGGCGAAGATGAGGACGATGTGGGATCGAGCATGACGAGTTTTGCCGCGTCGTCCGCGTACGATGCGGTCGGCAGCGGGCACGAGGGGCTGAGTCGCGGTGGGATTCAGGGAAGCGTGTTGTCGCTGCGAGGATGATGAGGGGTGGGGAACGCGCGAATGCGAGATCTTGTTTTCTTGAATCATGGAATGCTGTATCCTTTGTTGCTTGCGCCCTCCTCCACGCATCATGCACAGACCCGCAATAACCACGATCTGGAATAGGCGTGCACTTCGCGTGCACGGCCACCCATCACCATCACTTTCACAATCATTCCTCCTCGGCGAACGACTGACTCCTGTTGCTTCGCCGTTCTGACGTTACAGGCGGTTTCGTGTTCAGGTTTGACATGTGGCGACGAGTACGTTTCATGATTTCGTTGGCGTCAGTTTACGTTTCAGCTGTCACCTGTTTGCTCTCGTTTGCTGAGACTCACTCCTCCTGTCTCATCCGCCAGCCTGGAATCGGTTTCTGCGCCTGTTCTCGATGTTGTCCACCTTGGGCCAGCCGCCGGCTGGAATACATGAACGCAGCGCCCACAGCTGGCATCAGCGACCTGATCGAGCTAAACCGCCGATCGAGACAAGTGCCCACCTAATCGGCGGCAAAGGCGAGCTGGGCAACCTGCAATCCATCGTCTGGGTTTGGGACTCAAGTCAGCACTTTGCCGTCTACGACTACGGCAATGCCGTGACCAAGTCCAAGCTCACACTGCCCAAGGGCGACGCGCGGCTCGTGCCGTCCGCCGTATAGAACGAGCAGGGCAAGTACGATGCCCACCTGCTGACGGGGATGGCGGGTGGGAATAAGACGCCGCCGGTGAAGGCGTGGAAAGTGTCGGATTTGGTGCGGGCTGAGAAGATTGAGGTCGTCGCGGCGGATTTGAGTGGGGTGTTTGGACCGACGGTGGATGATCCCGCTACAGGTCATGGCGTGGTTCCGGTCGACACCAAGGCCACGGAGGCGACGAATAGGCGCTGTATGTCTTTGGCGCGCCGCGTTTTGGGGGCGACGCGGTGAGCAAGCTGTTCCAGTACAACGTTGTGGTACGCTCACTCGTTGATGTTTTGTGCAGCTTGATTGCGGATTGATGAATGCTTCTGCAGACCAGAACGGCACCGCAGCCATGATCACGCCGACCGCGCGGACCTCGTCGTTCTCGTCGCGGTCCTCGTCGAGCGGGTTGACCCCCAACACCAACGTGCCCGATTACCAGTCGAGTGGAAATCTCGTCCGGTACGACGCGACCACGCTGCTGCTCGTGGGCGGGTTCGGCCAGCGCCGGTTCAGCTTCAACAAGGCCACTGACCGGCTTTCCGACTTGAGGACGTTTGATTTCCCGACGCGGACTTGGAACTAGGTACGCAGCTTCCCCTCACTTTCTTCTCCCATCTCCACCCGTTTTCCTCACCTGCACCTCCTCCAGTACTTGTATTAGATGAACGTCGACCGCTCCCTCGCGCAAACTGTCATCTACCCCCACCGCGTCGCACCGGTATGCGATCATTGTCGGCAACTCGCAGTACCTGATGGTCGAGTACGCTGCGATTGCCAAGGGCACGTACCCAACGCGCGGCAAGTCACGAACCCGGACGATGGCCCGTCGTTTGTCTCGCAACCGACGGTGTTTTTGGTCGGCAACGACATTGTGGAGATGATATGGAGACATGCAAGGTGTTGCGCGTCCTTCGGTGAATCGCGCTGCCTGTCTCGCTGATTGCCGGTTTTTACGCGGCGCAGCACTACCGCAAAAAGCGCTCTGAAAAGCTGCTCGCGGCAGTGGCGGTGCGGCGGAGCTGGGGGAGGAAGTGTCGTTTTGCTTGCTGCTCTCAAGTGGAAAAGAAGTATACGTCGTGGTCGTGTCGTTCAGAGGAGACGATCAAACTGGCCCCAGAGCTTTTTCGTGTGGCCAAGTGGGCAATTGGCGCTGCAACCCTCGGAAGGGGGGATGCATCGACAGCGCGCTTTCCTCGACTAGCCTTGCAACCGTCAACTCGCGACTACCGCGATAGACGTGGAGACTACTGTTGATGTCAACACACACGCGTAATCGTGCTGGAGAAGGACGAGAAGGCCGCGTTGTTTGAGTGGGACGAGTTCGTCCGTCGTTGCGCGGCAGTAACTGAGGGTGGACGGACTCTGTACACTTCCCGCGCCTCGCCCTTGCTGTGGAACTAGCACTTATGAGGTGTCTGCCGACAGAGAAATGAGCAGAGGCAGGAAACGTCGTGCGTATGCCCTTAAGGGCATACGCACGTCGTCCTCGAAATCAAAAAAAATTTTCATCTACACCTGACGCGCGTCGATCTACATAAGGATTCATACTTGTAGGCAATGATCACATCATCATGGTGCTCATGAACCAATGCAAGGAGACGGTTGACAAGCACGAAATCCTGCTCACATCGTCCGAGAACATTGTCAAGTAGCTCATGCGGCAGTTCGTGAAGAGCCTGTACGTTTCCTTCGCCATGATCCCACCCGGGAACGGACTTGCGGCGTGTGTGACCGCATCAGCGGCGTTCTTTCACTACTGTGTGCTCTACTGGTTTGGCAAGAGGACGGCTAGCGGAAAAACGCGCTCTTGAATAACTGAGTCAACTTTTTGTTTGTTGCTGGAAAGCAGTGACATCTGTGATGCATCCATTGTTATTGCACGGCTACCAGAACCATTGAAGACACAAAACTCCGTGGCAAAGGACAGCAGCGAATATGCGGCAAGCAGCCTCTGAATCGAGGGAGAGGAAAAAACTGTGCGGGCACCCGTGGTCGCGCGCGACGTACCATGCTGTCGTCCGGTTCCACCTCGCGCTCGCGCGCACCAACCCGGCCGAACGGTTCCTCGTGCCCTACTGGCTCGCGGAAATGAAGGCGCGCGGCGTGCCATGGACGACCGCCACACACAACCTCGAATTGCAGGACCGCGTCCTGCAATTCGGGCACACCGCCGGCGACGCCGACTCGGCCCCTGCCGCCGGGTACCAGCCGCGCGGCGTCGCCAGACTCCTATCCTGGGTCCGCCCGACCCCACGCGACACCGTGCGCCCCTCACGCACCGTACAGGTCGCTGCCGCACTGAAGGGCGTCCGTGACCACCTGGCCCGGATCCCCGCGCCCGACGCGGACAGTTACGCGATTGCGATTTGCGCGCACATCGACCACGCGGCGCGTGGGAAGGCGCACGCGCTCTACTTTGATTCGATCCGTGCGGGGCTACGCGTGCCGGCCGACGTCCCGCTCGCCTTGCTCGCCGCACACTTGGCCGCGAACGACGTTGACGCCGCGGTTCACCTGTTCATCACGTCGCACGACCACATGCCTGGGTTCCCCGCAGCGTTCACGCAGAACGGCGGCCCGGACCCGAGCCGGATCGCGGCTGCCACGCTCCCTGCGCGCCGCGCGCACCGCACCCCTGCCGCTGGCGGAAGTAGTGGTGGGGCCGACGTGACGCTCGTCTCGCCCTGGCACGTCATGTGCCACGCGGCGCTCGACACCGAGCACGTGGATCTCGTCCGGCTCATGGCGCGGACGCTGAGCGCAGCGCTCGACGCGACGCCCAAGAGGGGGGACGAGGGGTTCTCGTTGCCGGAAGTGTCGCTCGTCACGCTCGCGCGTGCGCTCGATATGTTGGGCCGCCGTGGGCTGGTGGAGGATGCGGTGCGGCAGGTCGAGTATGCGGTCGCGCTGCAGAGTCGGATGGCCTCGCATGGGTTGGTCGTGGGGGAGGAGGAGCAGCGCGCGTGGGTTCGGTATGCGGTAGACGCGTTTGGGCGCGGGGTGGAAAGGATGGGTGGTGCGCATGCGAGGAGGCAGATGGTCGTGGAGTTGGAGGAGAGAGTGAGGGTGGGGAGGGGTGGAGAGGAGAGGGAATAGAACAAGAGTGGTCGACCTTGTCATTTGCCATGCCTCCCTGTGTGCATCCTGGCTTTGACCAGCCTTGATGTTCCTTCGCATGCGTCCTTGCTCCTTGTCAAAACCACTCCACATCAGGTCTGCAGACACGAACACAAAGAGAAGAGATCGTTCTTGGCAATTTTGTTGTTTCGATAAGGCAACTTCAGTCAAATGTCCGTTCCCCTAGCCATTAGGTTCATTTTACGTTCTGCGGGGAACACAGACAGGCCCATTTGATCACGATCACAGCTTAAGCATCCGAAACAAAAGGACAAAAGCGTTATGTGGGAGGCACTAATGAAAAATGCTTTCCGCATGCTTCCGCTGAGGTTTCGCTGATGTCACCGGCCAGGATCGAACTGGCGACCTTGAGTGTGTGAGACTCACGTGATAACCACTACACCACGGTGACAAATTTGCAACCGGCTTAACCACTGAGCTAAGCGGCTGTTGGAAATTCAGAGAACAAATTTTGTGGTTGCCGGCCTGGCTTCTGTTACTATAGTCTCACAGAAGTACTCTTTCGCTTGGTCACAGGTTGTGCACACTCGTCCACGATCTAGTCATGAGCGTTAGCCTGTCGTTGGCTCAACAGCACACTTGGTTCAAGACTGATTGATAATCAGCGTACGCCTGGAAATAATGAAAGCCGAGACTACTTCTTTGTGATCGTATTCTTGCAGACCTCACAGACGTGGGAGGCACGCTTGCACTCCAAGCGGTTCTGCAACAACAACTCAAGTCAAGACTGTGCACCAGCACGGCATCGGAAAGGAAAACGCATACGTCGACGAACGCAATAAGCATGTTCGGAATACACAGCCCAATCGTGAACCCAGTGCCATACGTGAGCACTACAAGTAGAATGGGCCAGTAAGGAAAGTAGTATCCTTGGCCAGTGCTACGAGCTGTAAGAAATCACCCCACCATGAGCGGCTTCATCGCTCATCCAGGCGCCGTCTTTGCCGTTCGAACTAGACATGTTGCACATGCCAAAGCGGCGGGTCAAAAAGGCGCAGTGACAGCTCGTGGCCAGGCCAAGGAACCGAGTAGTGCGTGCGAGTTGGAGCATTGGCGCCAGCAACGGGGGATGTTTCGTCGTTCAGAGGGGTAGGAGCTGGAAGAGTTGTTCCAGCAAGTAGGGGAGAGAGAGGGGGGGGGGGGGGGGAGAAGGACAGATGCGTGCAATGACTGCCAGCAGAGCTCGTAAATATTTACACCCCGAAACGCACATGTGAAGCGAAATCCGCATGAGAAGAAAATTGCGATCTGCTGCTGCCGCATGCAGGGGTTCTGCGGTCAGCTGCCACAACAAAGAGGTTCAATATGTAAATACATCATCCGTACACATTCGCACCAACCACTCCCAACCGCTACTCAACAAGTCCTCGTCGGCCACGGCGGCAAATGGATCATCGATGACGAGAAAATTATCGCGCGCTTGCCGCTCAAGGTAAGGAAGGCGGCCTTGGACGCGGCCACAGTCAACAATTTAACAATGAAAGTGTGAGCGCATGAAGATTGTTGGAGTGTGCTCGACTGATTTCAAAAATGATGATGATGGTGCAAAGATAAAACCATAATGCATTCGAAACAACACCACGCCTGGGACAACGAGCGCACCATCATGCCTCAACGCGCATGCTGTCCTCGTCCTCATCGTCGCCCTCGTCCTCATCGTCACTCGCGAACCGCACGTGCGTGTTGGCCGGACCCTTGACCTCTTCGGCCTCGCCCTCGAGCAGCGCCTCGAGCGCCTCCTGCTCCTCGGACGGCCCCAAATCAACCAGCTCCTCCTCCTCCTCCACGAGCTCTTCCTCCGTCTCCTCAATCTCCGGCACCTCCTGGCCCTGCGCGATTGCCAAGAGCCGTTGCAAATCGGCCAACTGCTCACGCGACGCAGACATGGGGCACCGTTTCACAACCGCGCGCCAATTCTCGCGCTTCTCCATCAACTCCTTGAAGTACCGCACCTCGTGCGACGCGAGCAGCGTGACCGCAGCGCCTGGGTGACCCGCACGCGCTGTGCGCCCAACGCGGTGCACGTACTGCGGCAAGTAACCCGGCGGATCGTAATTGACGACCACGTCGACCGCAGGCAAATCAATCCCGCGCGCCAGCAGGTCCGACGCGACCAGGACGCGCACGGTCGCGGACCCATCAGCCGCCGGGTGACGGAACTGCTTGAGCAGCGCCGACCGCTCGGCTTGCGGCAATTCGCGCGACATGTACGCGACATGCACGCGCGGCTCGCCGGCGGCCAGGACGCGCGAGAGTCGGCGCGCAGCGTCGACCGACTTGGTGAACACGAGCACGCGGCGCACAAGGACGGCCGAGTTGCGTGCGGCAAGGACCGCGTCGAGCGGAGCCACGACGGCCTTGAGCAGCTTGAAGGCCATTTCCGTCTTGATATCGGCAGCCCCGTTGGGATCAGCCGATCCGTCGTCGGCATGCAGTTTCTCGACGAGTTCGGCCGTCTTGGCGGCGCCGACAGCTGTTGATGCGAGCAATGCGCGGACCAGGTCGAGCATCGCGAGCGGCTTGTCGGCAGCGGTCGGCAGCGTCGCCATGACTTCGCGCAACGTCGTTGGGAACACGTACTTGGCTGAACTGCTGGCCTGGTCGGCATTCGTCGCAGCGGCCGCGAGCATCGTCGGGTTCACGAGCTGCAGCATCGCAATCTTTTCAGGATTGCGCGTGAGCGTCGCCGAAAACAGCAGTTTCCGAGGCATATGCGGGACGCGACGGCGATGGAACGCACGTGGTGCGCGCAGCAGCGGCGTGGCCGTGTGTACGGCCGTCGGGAGCCGCACTCGGTCGTTCTTGTCGGCGCGGAAGTACTCGGCGAGGTGCATGACGGGGTCGTCGGCCGCGCGCATCGCGGCCATCGCAGGAGCGAGCCACTCGGTCGCGCCAGCGTTGAGGATGCGGTCGGCTTCGTCAATAATCAGGAACTGCAGGTGCTGCAGTGTGAAATTGGGCGTTGCCTGTAAATGGTCGAGCAAGCGGCCGGGCGTCGCAATCAAGATGTCGATGTTCGAGTGACCACCCGGGAGCGCCGGCGTTGCCGGTGCGAGCGCCGCCTTCTTGTGATCATGGTGCGTCAAGTACTTGGCTGTTGCCGCGACACCCGCGGGCACGGCACGATCAACGACTGTGGCCGAAATCAGCATTTGCTCGTCAGCAAATGACCGCCCACCCGACCCGGCCTTGCCGCCGGCCACGGCTGCAATGCGCAATCCGCACGCGTTAGCAAACGGCGCGGCCGTGTCGTAGACTTGCCGGACAAGATCACGCGTCGGGACGACCATCAGCGCGCGGAGCCGCGGCACGGCGCGCCCATTGCCGTCATTTCCCTTTGCTAGAGCCTGGACGACAGGCAGCACATACGACAGC
>GG745365.1:264844-278147 GCA_000151295.1 Allomyces macrogynus ATCC 38327 | reverse complement strand
AATGCACGGGATATCCGGGCACCCGGTCCCGTCGAGATCTGACCCTGCGGCTGGCCCGTCCGCCACCAACTCGGCGTCGTCGAGGGTGCGAAATCACGGGAGTCGCGCGCGGGGTCGGCAAGGACGGAGTCAGTGCGACCGAGTAACTTGCGCCTGCGGGGCTTGGTCCGGCGGCCGAGATCGCGGCCGAGGTGCGCGGATCGGCGACCCGGTGGGGCGAGCGAGGCGCGCGGGTCGGATGTCGCTGACGGGATGCGCGGGACGGGAGGTGGTGGCGAAGTCACGGCCGGTGGTGCGAGGGGCGTGTCGAGCGCGTACCGGCCCTGCGCGATCATACTGAGTCGGAGATGCAGGCTCGAGGCGTCGCGGTGCAGGTCTGTACGCCGCGCAAGTGGTGCGGGGAGGCCACCTGATGAGGTGGATGCGGTCGGTGCGCGCTGGACGGCGCCGGAGGGGCCCGCACGGGAAGTGGGGCTGCCTGGGAGTGGGATGCGCGAAGCGGTGCGGACCTTGAGTCGGTCGGAGAGCGATTGGCTTGATTCGGTGCGTGGTGGGAGGGAGGTGCTGGTGAATGCCGTGGTCGGGCGCGACGCGTCTGATGCATAGGGGAGGGTGAGCTCGGAAGATCTGGATCGCAGAAAAAGAAAGTAGGTGGAGCATACTCGGTGACCCGTTATTCGACCCGCTATCGCGCTCGTTGTGGATCAGGAACGGCATGAACGTCGACAAGCTGGCCAGCAGTGGCTCGTCTCCGGGACCTCCAGTGGCCATGTACGTGGCGGCACGGCGTGTTGCCGGTTTTGCCGCGAGTGGCGGCGACGGGCTCGTCGGCATTTGCAGGCTCACGGTACGCGACGGGATCTGCGCGAGAAACGGATCGGTACCGCCGAACGTCGGCGACAGCTACAATATCGGCAGAGCCCGAATGCATTAGCACAGCGATCCGTCTCCTGATCGATAAACGCATCAACGTACCACTCCACCCGGCCTCTGCGCATGCCTCACTGCCGGTGTCGCCGCAGGCACCGTCCACGCAGCGGGTCCACCAGGCCGCGAGGTGCTCGCCACCGGCGCTGTGTGCAGTGCATCGTCGTCCGAGATCCAAATCGGCGAGAATGCGAGTGGCGCATGCCCCTCGTCGCGCACCGGCAGCTTCGGCGGCGGCAGTGGCGGGAGCGGGTCCTCTACCGGTGCCGTGACCGCACGACGCAACGGATGTGGCACACGCGCCGTTGCTGGCGCTGGTGCGAGCGGATCAGCGTTCAAGGGCGTCGCCGTACTCGCCCTACGCGGTCTTGGTGCCGGCGGGGACCTTGGCGCCTGCACGTCGCGCACGAGCTGCTCGACGCGCGCCTCGAGCGCGGCCAGCCGTGCGGGCCATGCGGGCTCTGTGGCGGGCGGCGGAGAAACGGTACTCGCGGCCTTGACGGCAGCCAAGTCCGCTCTTACAGCCGCGAGATCGTGCTCGAGCCGCACGACCGTGCGGCACGTTTCCTCTAGTGCGGCGACACAGTGCTCAACGAGCGCCTGGAGCGCGACGAGTGCCGTGGCCGCGGCCGAGTCGTCGCTGCTCGCCACATGGATGGCCGTCGTGGATCGCACCGACTGTGGCGGCTCACTGCGCCCACGGGACGTGCGCGACGACGCTGGGCTGGCTGCACGGCCGGTACGCCGATGGTACCGGTCGGTGGGCTGTGCCGAGGGCGTGCCGTCGGTACTGAACTGCGTTTCGTCGAGGCTGCTCGTGTCGAGGTAAGGGTCAAACGACATGACCACGTTGTCGTGCGCGGCCTGACGCGCCGTCACGGGGCGTTGCACAGGCTTGTTGGCGACATCGTGCCCGGCGGCACTCGACGCATCGTGCGCGGGTGGGTTTGACGCTGGCGGTTGTGCGCGCGCAGGCCCGATCCGCGCGTTGCTCCTGGCCGACGCGAGCCGTGGTGGTGGTGGCGGGAGCGGCGCCAACACTCCGGGTTGTTGCTGTGGGGTGCTTGTCGCCATGGCCATAAATGGTCGATCAGGGCGAGCAGAACAATCGGCGCGTCGGCGCCAAAGTGATCAGCCGTGTATGGTGCGCGCGTGCGGGTTGGTGGTCGCTGTGGCCACCGGCCGACCAATGGGTGGTCGTGGTCGTTGGTGGTTGGTTGGTCGCAAGGGAGCTCCCTTGGTGGTCGTGATCGTGGTTGGTGGCCGTGGTGGAGGCCGTGCTGGTGGCCGCCCGTTTTGACGAGCAGCGACTTCACGCCAGCGCAACGGCGCGCCCACCTGACGTTGCCATTTTTCGTCGGCGAGAAGCGGGAAGCCGAAACGCCAAAGTCATGACGTCCGCTGCCGCCGCTGCTGGCGTCGTCGATCTCGTGTCGTTCTCGTCGTGCCTCAGGAGAAATGGAAGACGCGGCCGCGTAACTTTGTTCTGGCACGGCACAAAACTAGGGAAAGCGGCACGCCTTACCTTGCCTTGCCCGTTTCGTGCCCACCACAGACAGCAAGGCTTCTAAACCAAATACATTTCCGTATGGCTACCTACGTCGTAAAAGTCGGCCCCGTCGCCAGTTGATCATGGTGAGTCCCGCGCCCCCATTGCCGCCATCGCGCCATCCGCCGAGCTCGTCGCGCCCGTCAACGACCGTACCGCGCTCGGCGCACGACTTCGCGCCGACCCTGTCACGGCCGTCGCTACGCGTCTCAGCGTGCCGCCGCTGGTGGGCGGGGCCGGCGGCGCCGGAAGGAGTGCTGAGTGTGATCTCCTGCCGTTGCGTCGTGCTGCGTCGAGCGCATCGACCCACTCGACCCGTGCGGGTGCGCCGCCCGCGAGCATCACGTCCAGAATCTCACCCGTGGCGAGGACCACGTGGAGTCGCGCGGTGGACTCGTCGGCTCCGCTGCCGGTGGTGGACGCGGCGGGCGACGACGTGTCGGGCGCGCCAGCGTCGCCGACGACGCGCGTGATGTGCGCGAGTTTGATGACGCGGCCCGGGTCCTTGCCCGACTACAATAAGCGCGAGATGAGTTTTGGTCAGTATCCGCGCCGTGCTTGCGATGCGGCACCCCCAAAGACAAACGCACCGGATCGAGCGGCTCGAGCACCACGATCCCCAACTGCGGCAACAACAGCATCTGCGCACCGTGCCAGGGCGCAACACGCAACCGCCACGTGCTGCGCGCCGACCGGTACGAGACGACGGCGGCCTTGACATAATTCAGCGCCGCGAGCGCGGCCGCGGGCACGGGCACGGGCGCAGCCGCCGGTGCCTTGCCCTTGGCGCGCTTGGTGAGAAATGACACGAGCGGAGGTTCCATTTCGACCGATGCGGACGGTGCCGGCTTGTCAATGCGGCCTGGGCCGACGAGCTTGGGCGCAAACAGCGCTCCGAGGAGCCCCGTGGCCGGCAGGATAATGGCGAGCGCGCGCATGGCGAACTGGAACGGTTGACCGAGCGCGTCCGTGTAGGCGAGCGGCAGCTATAGGCGCGACCACGAATGATCAGTTCTGTTTCATCATGATCAGTTTCGTGACAAAAAGCACTTACCCCGATGCACAGCACAAGCGTCAAGTTGTAAATCGCAAACGCAATGCTCTTCGACTCGGAGTACCCGCCACCCGCTGCGCGCGTCTGGGCCGCGAGCCACAAACTGAACAGCAGCAGTGCGGCCTTGGAAAAGTACAACAGCGCGACCATAACCGTCTGGAACTGCGCGTCCTTGGACCGGCATGTCGTGTACCGTGACGCGGCCAGCTTCACGTCCGTCGGAACCGGTGCGTCGAAGGCCGTCCAAATGGCCAACAAGATCACATCGACAGCAAGAATCCCCGCGAGCCAGACAAAGAGGACGTGGTTGCGCAGGACGACGGTCGACGCAAACGGGTTCGAGAAGATGCGGTAAATCCGGAAATTCTGTCGGGGCCCAAACGTCAGGGGTCGACGACCAGCGTTGCGAGCGGACACGGTGGAGAACACGCACCCGAACCGTGACCGCGCCAATCGCGACCGAAAACGCGCTCGCAAGTAGCCACGGCTGCACCGCGCATACCGCGACCGTCGGCACCCCAACGTAGGTCGGCACGGCCGCAAACGCCATCCCGATGCCCGCGAGCGTGACCCCGAGAAACACGGGGGACGCCTTCTTCATTTCCGGGTGCGTGAGGAGCCGCATGATTCGTACTGCCGTGGCTGCGACCAGGATACCACCGGCCGCGGCCACAGAAGCGACAGCCTCTACGACCGTGTCGGTCCATTCCACGTTGGTCCGGCGTCCGAGAATGTCAATGTCGAGCGTGGAGGCCAGGTTGCGGTTCATGTCAGCGAGCGCGGTTGCGGGCGCGGCTTGCCCGAGCAGGATCGAGGACCAGGCTGTGTAGATGAGCGTCGAGGCCTGCACGTACTTGGCCCCGGCGGGCGCGGACGGGCGCGGGGAGACCTGCATTTCGGTGAACAATTAGTGGACTGCGTTTGGGCATTGAAAGTACGAGCGAGTGCGTACCGAGAGCGTCTTAAACAAGCTGCACTGGCCAATCGTTGCGCACACATCAGGGTCTGTTCATGTCGTCCATGAGCTAACAGATCTACGCCCAAATCGTCCAGTACTCGAATGCGTACCATCAAACAGCGCCGGCACCGACGGCATCACTCCATGCCGCACCGCACGCACCCTCTGAAACCCGCGCGACGTCATGAACTGCAACACGCGTGCCGCGGCCTCGATGTTCATCGAGTACTTGCTGACGGCAAGAAACCACCCACCGAGCGCCGCGGCCCCTGCATCCTCGCGCTTATCTCCCGGCATCCTTGTCATATTCCAGGCAAACGAGACGTTAACCGCATGCGTGGCCGCGCCCAAACTCGGCCAGTGCCGCACAAACACGGCGTTGCCCTGCACCCACTGCGTGCGCGACACGGTTTCGTCGGCGTTCACGGCGAGCGGGCCGATCAGGCCGGACTTGAGCCATGATCGCATGCGCTGTGCGACGGCGACGACGCGGGAAGAGGTCAGGCCCGGGAGGTATCCGGAGAGCGTGCGGTTAGGCTCGATGATGGATCCAGCGCTGGCACCGGCGAGCCATTCGATCACGTTGCAGGTCAATCTGTTGGCGGGTAGGCGCGGGTCAAGTGAATCGTTGTGGGCAATCGCGGAGGTGAGCGACCGTCGTGTACACACACCCTTCGTACGCCTGCAATTGACCCATGTACCCGACGAGCGCCGGGTTGGCGACACGCTCCACGGGCAAAATGCGTGTCAGCATCGCGTGCATCTCGTCCCACTAAGTGCCCATCCCGCCGCGTCAGGACCGGCAGGTCAGGGTTGGTGCACAATAGATCGGCGCACAGTACCGTCTCTGGCGGGCTCGCAAACCCGTTTCGCTGGAGCAAATCGGCGCGGTAATACAGGACGCCAAAGTCGACAAACGCGGGCATTGCAAATCTACGGTTCGACCGCATGTCGGTCCCACGCTGCGAGAAGCATGACCGCAATGAACGTACAAGCTGCCGCCAACGACCCCTGCCGCCACGATCTTCGGATCATGTTGTGCGACCGCGACCGGATCAAGATACGGGGTAACATCGGCAAGATGGTCGGCAAGCGCTCCCGGCCAGACCACGTCGAGCATGTAGAGGTCGTAGTACGGATCGTGCGCGTCGAGGTAGGACTGGACAGCGCCAAAACTACCTGCGAATAGTTAGCGGCGGTGCACCAGACGCCTGCGCGAGACGGCGCGCACGTACTTGAACTGCTCAGTGTTGCCTAAAAAGTGTCGGATTGGGATGAGGATCATGAACACAGCAAAACCGACGCGGAAGAGGTGCGCACGTAATAATGATACTCAACGCGGATCCCGTTTTGCGCCATCCATGGTGTGAAGAGAGTATCGAGGACCTGTGACTCGTAGGTCGCGTCCTCGTTGAGCCGCGCGAGCAGGACGCGCACCGTCGGCGGTGTTGCTACACAAGCGCAGGTTCAGCTGCAGTGGATTGGCAACCGTCGGACCCCCCCCCGCCTTGTGCCCGTTGAACGCCTGAGCTTACCTTGGACCGGTTGAATCAGAATGACTCCGAGCAGCGCCCCCAGAATCAGCACCAGGACCACCGTTGGCGCCCTCATGGCGGCAAATAACATGGACCGTCGACGCGCGTGCCGTTCGCGGTGGTAGCGTACTGAAGGGTGCCTCGCTCCACACGGAGCGCTTGTGAACAGCCGATTGAACACGACCATGGCCCAGACAACGGAACCAAACGAGAGTAAGTGCGTCGTAGGTGCGGTACCGATCCGGTGCTGAAGTTGGACCGCGATGTCGAGGGCCAGGAACAAATGTTGCGAGATGAGGACCGGCACGAATGGTGCGGCGACAATCTGATCGACCTTGATTCGAAGATCATGAGCTGGTGGTGACACGGCGAGCCGAAAGCGTTGCCTTCACACTCACTGGTGGTTCTTCTTGCAGCTGGTCGCAGCGCGCCATATCGTATCCAAGGATGCGGCGGCTTGTCGTGTACAGGCAACAACAACTCCTAAGTGCGCGTCTCTTAGCGCGCGTCTCCCGCCAACCAAGACTGATCGAGTCAAACCCGGCCGGGATTTGACGCGAGTTCCTGCTGACTTGAGTTGGTCTGTGAGGCCATTCGCTCGACACGAAACTCTTCCGCTCCTCTTCGTGCTCCGGAATTACGATGTCTGTAAATTGAATACCATTGGGCCGTTCGATCACCGGTTCATCGGTGTTCATTGCTCTCAAACAAAAAACACAGTCACATCGTGACAAACATCGACCTGTTCCAAGCACACAGATTTGAATCTCCACCCCGACAGCAGGAGTGGTCGAGTGCCCAAGTTCGAGCGCCCCCAGCCAGGTTGGTCGCAGGCTCCACGCTCCTTGACAAGCAGGAGCAGGACAAGGCTCCTGCATGTCGATCAAGCAATACCCGACGAACTGATGCGGGGGGGGAGGGCGGGGGGGGGGGGGGGAAGAGGGCGTGACTGGAGAAACATCGCGAGCGCAAGTTGAGCACGCAAGGCTCAAGCTGAAAGACGGACAGGCGCAACCAAGAATCGATTGATTGCCACGGTGCAAAAATGACCCACCACTCAACCACCAACAGCGCCGACTCGACCTACCCAACCAGCAACAGCACACCACCCAGACACGGTAGTCGGTCCTCGACGCAGTCCGATCGACACGCGCAAATTACGGCTCGAGGCGCTTCGGGTCGCGCGGGAACAGCGACGTGCGGCGAATGTTGAACAGGTTCAAGTACAGCATGACGACGCGCTCGAGCCCAATGCCACCGCCGCCGTGCGGGGCGACGCCGTACTTGAACGCATCAATGTACGGCTGAATCGTCGCCGGGTCGACACCATGCTCGCGCGCGCGCTCTTCGAGCATGGCCGCGTCGTGCACGCGCTGCGCGCCCGAGAGAATCTCTTCGCCGCGCATGAAGAAATCGTACGAGTTGGAGTACATCTTGTCGTGCGGGTCGGGCATTGTGTAGAACGGGCGCACGCAGAGCGGGAACTTCTCGAGCATGTAGAAGTCGGTCTTGTACTTGTCCTTGACGAGCTTGCCGAGAATGCGCTCCTTCTCGGTCGACAGGTCCTCGTCATCGGCCATTTCGTGGCCCGCGCCGCGCATCAGCGCGACAGCCTCCGGGTAGGTCAGCCGCAGCGACTTCTTGAGGTACTGGAACGGCTCGAACGGGTACTGGCGGTTGATGATGTCGAGTTCCTTGGCGAACCGGGACTCGATGCCAGAGAACATGTGCACAAACAGCTCGTCAAACAGGTCGAGCACCTCCGAGTAGTGCTCGTTGATCGACATTTCGAGATCGAGGCCCGTGAACTCGGTCATGTGCCGGTGCGTGAGCGAGTTTTCGGCGCGGAAGACGGGCCCAATCTCAAACACGCGCTCGAAGTCGGCGCCAATCATCATTTGCTTGTAGAACTGCGGCGACTGGGCCAAGTAGGCCTTGGTCTTGAAGTAGGTCACTTCAAACACGTTGGCGCCGCCCTCGGACGCGGCACCAATCATCTTGGGCGTGTGAATCTCGGTGAACCCGCGCGCGTAGAGGAACTCACGGAACAGCTGGCAGATGCCCGACTGGATGCGGAAAACGGCCTGGTTCGTGATGGTGCGCAGGTCGATCACGCGGTTGTTGAGCCGCGTGTCGAGCGCGACGCGCGAGAAGGCCGGGTTCAGGTCAAAGTCGGCCTCGGGCCGCACCGCGTCCTCGAGCAGGAACGGCAGGCGGTCGGAAGCCGCCGACTCGACGTAGACGCGGTGCACCTGCAGTTCGGCGTCCTGGACCGTGCACGACCGCACGGGTTCCGGCGCCTTGGCAATGGTCGCCTCGATAATCACGAGCGACTCGGTCGTGATGCTGCCAGCAAACTTGATCATGTGCTTCGAGACCGTGTCCTTGGTCGCGGTCAGGACGGCCTGGATCGTGTCGAACCGCTGCCGCAGCTGGAAAAAGCACAGCTTGTTGCCCTGAAGACGACACGTCTGCACGCGCGCGCGCAGCTTAATGGTCTCGCCGGCGCGCGCCGCAGTGATATCGGCAATGGCCTCGCGCTTTTCGTTGGTGCGCTGCTGCGACATGTTGACGGGCAGCTTGCCGTAGCGGTCGGTCGAGTAGTCGACGTCGGCGGCCTCGCGCGCGGCCTTCTCAGCGGCCTGTCGATTTCGCGCAGGAATGGGTCAGCAACGATCTCTGGGTCGCGTTTGCGAGTCTATCACCAACTTACCAGACGCGCAGCGACCTCAGCCTTGCGCGCAGCCTTTTCCTGCTCCTTCTTGAGCTTCTTCAGCTGCTTTTCCGAGAGCGGCTTGCCGTCCTCGCTGCAACGCGCAGAATACGGTCAGCGCCCAGTCGCGTCTGATTCAATCGACGTGCACAGTGAGATTTTGGCGTACCCAAGCACGACCCCCTCCATTTTCTGGGTCACCTCGTTGACGGCGGCAGCGGGCGCGGCGGGGGCAGCAGCGGGGGCGGGAGCCGGGGCTGGGGCCGCGGCGGGCGTGGTGCGCGAAGCAGCAGCAATCTGTTTGGCCATGGCGAGGATTGCGGGGGTGGAGAGACGCGGTGTCGAGCGCGCGCGGGAGATGGCGCGTCCTTTTCTGATCTCTTTGGCCAAACGCAAAAGCGGAGCCAACCGGACGCGATTGCGGCGCGACTGGGTGCTGATCGCTCGGGCCAGCCAAGCCACTTTGAGCAGTGAGTGACGGTCCACGTGGACGCACATGCACACACTCACCGCACCAGCCTGGTCCCTGCCCATGTTGCCACGCGCATCTGACGCATCTTGCATGACCTCACTCCAGTGTGGCGCAGCAAGCGTCATGCAGCGGCGACTGTGGCGACGTTTCGCTCCACTCTTCGCGTCGCGTCGTTGACTGTGTCGGCAGCGCTGACAGCGAGACGCTCACGACGACACGACAGCCACGGCCGCAACAGCGTGC
The DNA here is from genome assembly GCA_000151295.1 of Allomyces macrogynus ATCC 38327. Taxonomy (NCBI): domain Eukaryota; kingdom Fungi; phylum Blastocladiomycota; class Blastocladiomycetes; order Blastocladiales; family Blastocladiaceae; genus Allomyces; species Allomyces macrogynus. The sequence continues at coordinate 268,696 of GG745365.1, read as the reverse complement.
GGCGGCGGCAGGCCTGCAAGAGCTTGGTGCGCGGCCACAGACGCCCCTTGCACCGGGTCCAATGATTGCTGACAGGGCGGTCGCCACCGCGAGGAACAGACGTTGATCATGGGCCGCTGTCGAGCATGGACGGAGCGCCATCCGCCGCCCCCACACCCACCACGCGCGCCCGGCCGCGTTCCATGGAGGAACGAGCCCGGGCGTACGGCCCGGGACGCGGTCACCGGGCTGCGGGACGTGGGTCACCCGAAAGGGAGGCGGGCCTATATCAAGGCCACGAGCCCCGCTCGGCGTCGTTGTCACGACGAGCCTCTTGTCGCGCAGCGCAACCACGCTCGAGATTCACAAAGTGCGATCTTTCGACGCGACGCGACGCGACACACGCTCTGCCCTCGACCCCCGTGTCCGCCGCGTGCTTTCCGACCTCTCCCGCCTGTCGCCTGCCGCGAGCCTTGTCCCGGCGACTCGACGCCCGCGTGCCGATCCCCAACACGCGTGCCATCAGCACCCAGCCATCTGCACGCCGCCGCCGACGCGTGCCCACACATATATAGACCGCCGCCATCCCTTCTCCTCTCTCGATGACTGTTGCCGACAAGGCTGCTGCAACCCCTTCTCCTTCGACACCCAAGAAGAGCGGCTGCCTCAACCCGCTGCGTCGCCTGTTCTCCTCGTCCAAGTCGTCCTCTGCAACTCCTCGCACCATGATTGGCGTGGCCGCACCGACTGCCGCCAGCAACGGCACTGCGTCTAAGCTGGCTGCGGCGCACGCGGCTTCCGGCAAAGTCCTGACCGTCGACACGATCAACCCGCATGTGCGCACCGCCGAGTACGCCGTGCGCGGCGAGCTGGCGATTCGGTCCGAGGCACTGCGCAAGGTGCGCTCATTTTGCCATCGTCGACATCCTCTGCCCAACCAACCAACCAACCCAATGCAATGAGTAGAAACTGCAAACCGACCCGGACTCGCTGCCCTTCTCGCAAGTGATTTCGTGCAACATCGGCAACCCGCAGCAGCTCGGGCAGCCGCCCATCACGTTCCTGCGCCAGGTCACGGCGCTGCTCGAGTACCCGGCGCTGCTCGACCCGGCCAACCGCGAGGTCGTCAAGAACCTGTTCCCAGAGGACGCGATTGCCCGCGCTGAGAAGCTGCACAAGGCGATTCCGGCGCTCGGTGCCTACTCGCACTCGATGGGCATTCCGGCGATTCGTGAGTCGGTGGCCAAGTTTATCGAGAGTGCGCTTTCTTGTGCTGTTCGTCGCGTCGGCGCGATACTCGACGGCGAGGATCTAACCACCGTTCTTTCACGAACATTAGAGCGCGACGGGTTCCCGGCCAACCCGGAGCACATTTTCCTGACGGCGGGTGCGTCGCCCGGTGTGCAGACGGTGCTGCAGACGATCATTGCCAACGACCATGTGGGCATCTTGATTCCGATCCCGCAGTACCCGCTGTACACGGCGGCGATTGCGCTCAACAATGGCCGTGCCGTGCCGTACTACCTCAATGAGACGGGCGCGTGGACGCTGCGGTCCGCCGAGGTGCGGCGTGCCGTGCGGGAGGCGCGCGAGCAGGGCACCGACGTGCGCGCGCTGTGCGTGATCAACCCGGGGAACCCGACGGGCAACGTGCTGAGCAAGTCGGACATGGAAGCGATCGTGTCGCTGTGCTATGAAGAGAAACTCGTGTTGCTCGCCGACGAAGTCTACCAGACCAACGTCTACTACCCGGCCGACCAGCCGTGGCACTCGTTCAAGCACGTGCTGCGTTCGATGCCCGCCGAGGTTGCCGATTCCGTCGAGCTCATCTCGTTCCACTCGATTTCCAAGGGCATGATTGGCGAGTGCGGCCGCCGCGGCGGGTACTACGAGTGCGTGAACCTCGACGCCGGCGTTCTCGCGCAGCTCTACAAGCTCGCGTCCATTTCGCTCTGCCCGAACGTGCAGGGCCAGCTGGCCGTGGAGTTGATGGTGAACCCGCCGCAGCCGGGCGACAAGTCTTACGACCTCTACCACGGCGAAATGACGGGCCTGTTCGAATCCCTGCAGCGGCGTGCGCAAAAGCTCGGCGCGGCGCTGGCCACGCTCGAGGGGGTCGAGTGCAACCGCGCCGACGGCGCCATGTACCTGTTCCCGCAAATCACGCTGTCGCGCGCGGCCGTGGCGGCCGCCGAGGAGGCGGGCAAGGCGCCCGACGCGTTCTATTGCTTGGCGCTGCTCGACGCGACTGGTGTCTGTGTGATCCCGGGGTCCGGGTTCTTGCAGAACCCGGGGACGTGGCATTTCCGCACGACGTTCTTGCCGCCGGAGAACCAGCTCGACGATTTTATTGAGCGGATCGGCGCGTTCCACCAGCAGTTTATGGACAAGTATCGCGACTGAGGGAGCGCGGATAGGAGGCGGAAGAGGGGGGCAGGAGGAGGGGGCCTGATGGCGGGCCCCGGTTCGATAGTTTTGCTGCACCGCATTTTGATTTGTACCATTGCAGAATCAATACCAAGCGCTTTCGCTTTGCCAGGGATATTTCGGAGAATTGCGTCGCGACGGAATTGACGCGTGCGACGAGCCGGCGGGAGGTCGAGAAGGACGTCGAGCTCTGCCCACGTGGGTCGCGTGCACCTGCCAAAATCAGCGTGTCCTTTCGTTTCAGCGCGTGGCGACAGATTTGGCGTCGGGTGTCACGCCGGTTTTCAGCAGGGACCGGAAGCGAATCGGAGGGGACCGGCACTTCGCCTACGTGCGGGGCATGTGAGGGTCGCGTCGATCCATCTTCGCGGCGCCACCTCAAGTCCCTCTCTACCGCCACCTCTCCACCGCGACCGACCACCACGCGACAACGACAACGACGACAACGACAACAACGGCAGCATCCGCTCCGCCACCCCGCCACCAGCACCGCTAGCAGCGCGCTCGGTGGTCGTTGCCCGCGTGCGCGCGCTTGAGTGTGTGACTGGCCCTGCCGCCGCTCCGCCGACGTGAGCAAGCGCCTCCAGCCCGCGCGCTGAAGCGTCGCACGTCTGTCGCGTCGCCAACCGGCGCGCCCACCAACCAGCCATTCGCATCCCCACGTCTCGAAGCCGCCGTCCGCGTGCCGCCCCGGCACCCGCCCCTGCACGACCCCATATCCAGCTGCGATCACGCCGCCGCCTCCTCCCCTCCCGGACCTGGCTGCGCCGCCCCATCCGGCCGCGGCCCCGATGGTCGTCACGCTTTCCGGCAGCCGCGTCGCGTTTGTCGCCTACGCGGGCGCGTACACCGCGCTGGCCCTGGTCACGCTCCAGTCGGCCATCGCGCGACTCATCCGCATCCGGCACCGCCCGCGCGATTTGAAGCTCGCGATTGCCGTGGCCAAAGCCGTCATGGCGCTCGCGTTTACCGCCGACGGGATCGGCCACGTCCTGCTCAACATGCCTGGCGTCACGACCGACGCGGCGTGTCTTGCGCGGACGCGGTTCACGCAACTCGCATTTGTGGCCGAGTATGTCATGGCCATGGGCGTGCTGCTCGCACGCGCGCACCAGATCGCCGGGGCGATGCAGTTGTGGCGCGGCAAAGGAGCGGTGCGGAAGTCTAGGGCGGTGGTCGAGACACCGACGGCGACCGCGGTCGCGCGGTATACCGGTTGCGGTACCGGGTACGCGCACGTGTTGGTGTGGATCGTCTACGCGTTACTCGGCACAATCGACGTGACGATTCTGCGGTCGTGCTTGGATACGGACAGCGGCGCCGAGGCCGATAACTCGCCGCTCGCGAGTTCCTACTGCCACTGGTCGCCGAACCCAGTCGTCTACACGGCGCGTCGCCTGCTCGACCGGGTCAGAAAGTCCAAGGGAACCGGCGTCGCCGTCTACG
>GG745365.1:225834-242177 GCA_000151295.1 Allomyces macrogynus ATCC 38327 | reverse complement strand
TTCCCCCCCCTTCGCTCCCCAATCCACGCTCGACCGACCAACTGGTCACTATGTCCAAGGTCGCCCACGCCGACCAAGCCGTCCCGGGCACGCCAGCGCGCGCCGGGACCCCCACTTCACGCACACGCTCGCCGAGGGCGCCTTCCTCGTCGTCGCCAACCAAACGCGCCCCCTCCCCGACGCGTCCGCGGCACGCGACGACCGTTGTCGTCACCGACGACGACGACATGGCCGCGCTCGAGCGTGCCGCATCCATGATTCGTGCGTCGCTCCCGCTCCCCGAAAACGACGCGGCGTTCCGGCCCGACTCGGCCGATCCGGCCGGCGCGAATGCCGGATTGATTGACGAGACCGTGCGCCGGACGCTCTTGCAGCGGCGCGCGCCCGTGCAGGTGCGGCCGGCGCTCAAGCAGGTGCACGCGCAGGTCGCAGCCGCGTACGTGGCCGATGTGTCGGACGCCAAGTCGGTGCATCTGGCCGTCGATGAAGTCGTCTCGCCGCAGACGGGGAGCGCGTGGCTGGCTGCGGCCGCAGCGATGCAGCCGCACGCGGGTGAGGTGGGGGCGGTGCAGACGGTGCAGCCGCAGACGCAGACGCAGACGCAGGCGCAGCCGGCGTCGCGCAAGGCGAGCTTGAAGATTGATACCGACCACGTTCCGCAGTACCCGCCGGCCACGCACCATCCGGCCGCGGCCGTGCAGATCCAGCAGCGCGGGTACGACGCCGATAACGACGACGACGACGACACGTCCGACGACGACCATCTTGTCGACCAACGCGGCGAAGACGACGACGACGAGGACGACGACATTCCGCTGCAGGCGATGCGCGCAACCACCGCTGCCGCCGCTCGCCCGCCGTCGGTCGCCGTGCGCGTGCCGTCACCCGTCGTCGAATCGCCCGACTCGCCGCTGATCCGCACCTCGGCCGGTGGGTCCGGCACCACGAAAGCGCCGCCGCCCATTCTCAAGGGGTCGCTCCTGTCACCGTCCAAGTACTCGCACGCGGTGCGCGGCACGCAGCCGGCGTTGCAGTTGCCGCTCGGGCCGCCGTCGCCAATGACACCCGAGGTCGAGGAGGAGGAACTGGAAGTGACGCCCGCCGAGGATAATATTCCGCTGAGTCTCGTGCACCGTTCGATGCCCGCTGCGCCCATGGGGAGCGGGATGGACATGAACGCGATGTCGATGATGATGGCCGGGATGCGCATGGGGATGATGATGGGCATGGGGATGCCGAATTCCGGCATGATGAGCAACCCGGCGGCGATGGGCATGCCGAACCCGGCCATGATGATGCAGCAGATGTACCCGGGCGCCTACAACCCGTACGCGGCCGCCGCGGGCCACCCACCTCCCATATGGCACGCACCCGTACGCTACGGGTCCCGGGATGATGGGCGGGCCACCGCCAATGTCGGCCGCGTCGGCGGCCTCGGCCCCGCTGCCGGGTGCGTTCGGGTACGCGCCGCCGCCGCCCGGGATGATGTACCACGGCGGCGTGCCAATGTCGTCCATGTCTGACGGCCACGTCTACCCGCAGCAGGGCATGCCGCCCGCCGTCGGGTTCATGCAGATGCCGCCGCAGTACCCGCAGCCGCAGCAGTTCATGGCGCCACCAATGCCGGCGGCGGTCGCAACTGAGGGCAAGAAGTCGAGCAAGAAGGACAAGGAGAAGAAGAAGGAGAAGAAGGAGCACCGGTCGTCGTCGCGGTCGCGGTCCCGTTCCCGGTCCCCGACGCGCACCGACGCGCCGAGCGAGCTCGAGTCGGTGCCGCCGTCGCCGGCCAAGGACAATGACAAGAAGCGCAGCCACCACCAAAAGGACAAGGACGGCAAGGACAAGGAGAAGAGCAAGAGCAAGTCTAAGGATAAGCTGGCCGCTGAGCCCGAACCGCCGCGTGGTCGTTCGCCCACACCTGCGCCGGGTCACGCGGCCAACGAGGCCGCGTTGGCCACGGAGCTGAGAGTCAACACGACCAAGCCGAAAGTGGCCACGGCCGTGCGGTCGCCCGACTACGTGTCGGCCACGTCAACGAATAGCAGCGCGCATACGCCGATTCGCCAGCGACTCGTCACGACGGCGCTGGTCAAGGACCGGATCTCGACCATGGAGTCGCGCAAGGAAAAGGAGGACTGAAGACAGTTTGAGGTGGGAGAGACTTTAGTAGGTTCGGGACTCGTTGGGTGAGGGCGCACGGTTGGGACTGGATTCGTCGGGTTCGCTTGCGGAGTGTCGATACATACCCAGATGGTGACGGATGAACCAGGGCGACGGGCAGGGAGGGACTGGAAGTCGCCGTTGCAAGGTCGGTTCAGTGCGCCAGCGCCCCGGCCCTTTCGACCCCTCACGATGTATTTCGAGGCCCAAAACGAGCTCCTTTCGCGAGAATAATGTACTAATACTATTTGCCGGCAACGTTCTCCACCCTGTCACGTCCGTCAAGACAGCCAGCTCACGCTTTCAACATGCGTCGCGAAGGCAGGCGACCGCCAAAGGACGCTGCCAGGTCGGTTGTGCTGATCAGTGCGAAAAGTTGGTGCGGTGGGAGACGCGACGTGCGCAGACGCGAACATTTGATGCCAACTGCAACAATGAACCGGCAACCACGACTTGCTGCAAAGCTTCAATTATCATCGAAATATAGCGGAGACTTGGGTTAATGCCCGGTCGCCTGCTGTTTGCGGGAATAAGTTGGTGATTTGTCGGACATATTGAGTCCCATTGCAACACGTCCACCCATCGACACTTCAGCACGCGAGGCCCGCTTTGTCCGCATCGAAAGCGCCCCACTTCACCCCACCCCACGACGTTCATTCCTCCAGCAACGACCGCCCGAGTTCGGAATCCCCAGGCGCATTAATTGCCATTGGTCGCGCCAACCTCTCAACGTTGCAAGTTACGAAGGAACTGGGAGAATGAAAGAGTCCCCGGGGACGCTGAGCGCGTCGGCAAGGCCTACAGGGAAACGAATCGTGTCGTTTGGGCTTGCCGTACTCGCCGCGGCTGTGCTGTTCACGGCGAGCGGCTGCGTACGAGTTGCTGTGGCAGAAGCCGAGGCCGAACCTGCCGTCATTCCTTGGGTCGCGTCCCGGCCGAGGGTGGTCGCTGATGCCCGTGCGTGTCACTGCCGAAATCGACACAGTCGTTCAGCTGGCACTGACACGCTGTCGCCGGTGATCTCTGTAGACCCGCCTCTGGAGTCACATCAAGTGCGTGGAATCGCGATCCACAGCACGGCCGGTAAATCGCTCACGGCCGTTGTTCTCCGTGGGGCTCGCGACGAGTATGGTGCCGAAAAGTACGTCCCGCGGCTCATTGTCCAGCTCGACGGGTTCTCGGCTGCCAATCCGATCGGATTGAGCCTTGAGGTACGCGTGAGGCCACCCAGAGCGAAGCGCGCTCAACGTCTCCAAGTGATTCTCACGTTATTGCCGCCGACTGACTGTAGATCAACAAGGACTTGATTGGCCCGAACTATGCGCACATCACGGGCAGCGACAACGACTACGTGGCCGACCGCGTGCGGCCACCCAACTGCTATTACCACGTACGTTTTCGCCGCACCTGGCTTCTCCACCTTGTATTGATGCCACCTCACGCGCCCATTATCCTCCCTCCAGGGGTCGATCGTGGACTACGAAGCGTCGCTCGCCGCCATCAGCCTGTGCAACGGCATCAACGGGGTGATTCAATTCAACGAGACGCACCGCTACACGATCCGGCCTGGCGACACGGCAGCGGTGACGAGCCACCAGGCGCGCGACTCGGCTCTGCCGAATGGTTTATCGCGCCCGCACGTCCTGGTCCGCGACGTTGGGATTCCTGTCTCGGTCACGGAAAAAGATGGACCGCAGGACAACTTTTGCAGTCGCGCCGCGTCCACAAGTGGTTCCGACGTCGATGCGCAGATCCAGGAGGCGGCGGCTCGTATGCGCCGCGACGCGCCGGTTCTCAAGTCGGTGGAACTCGGCACTGCAGCGCAAGGTTTGGTCAAGCGTGGGATCAACAACAACAAGGTAATCGAGCTCATGATCGCGAGCGACTACGAGCGGTACCAGGTCGGTGTACTGGTTCCTGTTGGTGGTCATGTTTGTATTTCGCACGACTGATCTTTCCGCTCTCTAGGTCTGGGGCAACCAAACCGAGTCCTCCGTCTTCAACCTCGTGAACTACATGTCGCTGCTCACGTCCAACGGTCTGCTCCCGCCGCCCTACACGTTGCGCGTCACGCTCGTCGGCCAGTTCACGGCCACGTCGCCCATGTGGGTTCCGGCGGGCAACTTCACTACGTCTGCGACCCTGTCGCTGTTTTGTCAATGGCGCACGGCCCGGCTTACCGACCCGGCATTCGCCGGCACGTTTCTCGCCCGCAACGACCACGGCCAAGTCCTGACGGCGCGTACGGGCAACGGGCTCGCGTGGGTCGGCGCCGTGTGTTCCTCGACCTACTCGTGCAGTCTCGCGCCGGGCGGCCGCGCAGGTGTGATTGCTGGGATGGTCACGGCCATGACTCACGAAGTGGGCCACAACCTCGGGGCGGCGCACGACAATGACGGCACGTCGTCGTGTGCAACGTCGAGCTACGTTATGAACCCGAGCTATTGCGGCAATTGCCAACGGCAGCCGTCGTCGTGGAGTAACTGCTCGGTCGCCGATATTCGCCGGAACTTGGCAACGAACGGCGCCTGCCTCGACACGCTGTCGTCGCCAGAGTGCGGGTGCGTGTCCAACGGCTCGTCGTTGGGTGGGCGGAGGAGAACATTGTGCTGACGGTCGATGTGTTGACTAGGAACGGGATCGTCGACCCGGGCGAGGACTGCGACTCGGGTAACCCTGTCAATGGGACCGCGTGCTGCTCGCCGCAGTGCCGGTGGCGACCGGGCGCTACGTGCGACGACCGGACCGGCCCGTGCTGCCGCGGGTGCCAGCTCTTGTCCTCTACGATCATGTGCCGCGTGGCCAGCCACCCGACCTGCGATTCGCCGTCATACTGCACCGGAACATCGAGTACATGTCCTGCATCGGCATCTTTTGCTGCCAAGAACGGTCTCGCTTGCAACTCCACGACGACCGGTGCGGCCGGGTACTGCGCGTACGGCGCGTGCTCGTCGCCGACCGACCAGTGCACCACGCGCGGGTGGACATACACGCGCACGTGCGACGGATCGCACTGGAACGCACCGTGCCGCGTGTACTGCCAGAATAGCAATATGTGCTACACGGCTGGCGATGCGCGTGGCGACTTCACGCCGTGCCCACTCACGACGAACACGACGGGGATCTGTTTGTCGGGCACGTGTGCCGCCGCCAGCACGCAAGCTACTGTGGCGGGGGTTTGCGGGTACGTTTTTTCATCCAGCGAGGCGGCAGGAAATCATTGGCTCATCCCTCTCTCCACCCCGCACCCAGGAACGGCGTCGTCGAAATCGGCGAGCAGTGCGACTCGGGCGACACGATCGTCGGAAGCCCGTGCTGCACCACGACGTGCCAGTTCCGGCCGGGCTCGACGTGCGACAAGTCGAACGGCGCGTGCTGCACGGCCGACTGCCAGCCTGCGGCGGCCGGCACCTTTTGCCGCGCGAGCGTATCGTCGTGCGACGTCGCCGATTACTGTCTCGGCACGAACGCAACGTGCCCTGAAACGACTCAAACTGATGGCACCGCGTGCGTGAACGAGGGCGCGAGCGGGACGTGCCGGACCGGCATCTGTATGCTGCCGGCTGGGACCTCCATGCCGACCGGGACGCCCGCACCGACGACAGGGACCAGGACATCCATACCGGCCGGGACACTCATGCCGCAGAGCAACGGCAATGGAACGGATGGGGGCGGGAATGGCTCGAGCGCGACGCGTGCGATGCTTTGGCGCACAACGAGAATGGGCGGGAGGTGGGACACAGCCGTGGCCGTCGCAGCCGTGCTCGGGCCGGTGGGCGTCGTGCTCATGGCCGTATTGGTGCCTTTCGTGTAGACTGGGATCGTGGAGCGGTAGCGTGCGTAGAGGACTCGTGATTGTAAATATCGGAACGTCAAGATTTCCCGCTTGGCGGCACCATCACCGAGCTGGCTCCCATATCGCCACAAAATAGGGTGGAGAAGTTCTTTTGTAGATCACTGCCCATCGAGAGATGGGTCGCACTCGAGCCAAACCTTCGCAATCCGTCCCAGAATTGATATTTGAGCTGCGAGACGCGGCAAGACGTGACGAGACGCGATGCTTGCCAAGTTGTCCTGCGCCATTTATTGTTTAATAGACCCACAACCGACCTGGTAGAGGCGTCCCGCCCAACAAAACAACGAATCAGGGGCACAACGGGCCCCAACTTGCCGCATTGAATCAAATCAAGATCGAAGTCAAGCATGCTTCTTGAATCTGCTTGAGCCGTGTCATCCGCGGCCAGAAGAGATGATTATTCCCAAAATCAAGACAAGCCAAATCAATTCAACCGTTTCTCGCTCCCTGGTTGCAGGTCCGCGTCGAACGACAGATTATTTTCCCGCTACCCGCCATCAGCTCCAAGACATAGAGCAACCTGCAACTCGAAACCGTGCTCCCGAGAAACGGCAAGATGAAATGCGGTTGCAAGTGCGACTTGCCCTTGTTACCATCATCGTACTGCTCTTGCTCGGCCAGTCCGGGTCGGTTGTGACGGCTGAAGCCGAGGCCGAACCCGTCGGCGTCCCGCGATTCGCTTCTCGAGCAAGAGCGGCCGCTGATACTCGTGCGTGACAGTGGTCAATTTATGCAGCTTGGCGTTTTCGAGCGGGGCAGACGATTGTGAGTGCTGTGGTAACGCGGCGTGGTGTTGTAGATATGGCGTCCGAATCGCATCAAGTGCGTGCGATTGCCATCCGGACCACGAGCGGCGACCCGCTCACCGAGCTTGTCCTTCGCGGTGCGCGCGACAAGTACGGCGCCGAAAAGTACGTGCCGCGGCCTGTTGTGCAGCTCGATGGGTTCTCTGCCGCCGACCCGATCGGGTTGAGCCTCGAGGTACGCGCCGAAGTCGCCCGAAGAACAGCAGGAGGAAAGACATTGAGTTTTCCGTGCTATTCTCACGTTGCTCTCAATAACAGATCAACAAGGACTTGATTGGCCCTGACTACGCGCATATTACGGGCAGCGAGATCGATTTTGCGATCCACCGCACACGGCCGCCGAATTGCTAGTATCACGTACGGATTTGCGGCGGGGTGAGGAGCTTAGCTAAGCGCGGAATTAACAACAATTTGGTCATCGAGCTTATGATCGCGAGCGACTATGAGCGGTACCAGGTCTGTGATCGGTACCACACCTTCTCGAGCAGATGGACGGTATGACTGACCCATTCCTAGCTATGGGGCAACCAGACCGAGTCGTCGGTCTTCAACCTCATCAACTACATGTCGCTGCTCATGTCGAACGGCCTGCTCCCGGCGCCCTACACGTTGCGCGTCATGCTCGTCGGCCATTTCACACTCACGTCGCCAATGCGGGTCCCCGTCAACTTCACGACCATGTCGATTCTCTCGCTTTTTTGCCAATGGCGTGCCGACCGCCTGGTCGACCCGGCTTTCAACGGCATGTTTCTCGCCCGCAACGACCACGGCCAAGTTTTGACGGCGCGCACGGGCAATGGGCTCGCAAGAGTGGGCGCAGTTTGCAACACGGGGCTCTCGTGCAGCCTCGCGCCCGGTGGTCGCCCTAGCGTGATGGCGGGAATCGCAACGGCCATGACACATGAGGTGGGCCACAATCTCGGTGCGGGGCACGACAACCAGGGTTCTTTGGGCGTGTGCAGCGTCAAGTTTCATTATGGATCCGTCCTATTGCTGGTATTGCCAGCGGCAGCCGACGACGTGGAGCAACTGCTCAATTGCCGCGATTCGCAGCAATTTGGCAACAAGTTGAGATTGTATCGGCATGTTGTCGTCACCGCTAAGCGGGTACGTGTCCATTTTCTCGAGGATGGGGACAGTAGCGATGCGCTTTGTCCTGACGGTCGATGTGTTGACTAGGACCGGGATCGTCGACCCAGGCGAGGACTGCGACTCGGGTAACCCTGTCAACGGGACTGCGTGCTGCTTGCCGCAATGCCAGTGGCGTCCCGGCGCGGTCTGCGACGACGCGCGCGGCCCGTGCTGCCGCGGGTGCCAGCTCTTGCCCTCCACGACCATTAGCCGTGCTGCCAGCCACCCAACCTGCGACGCGCCGTCGTATTGCACGGGCACGTTGAGCAGCTGCCTGACACCTGCGCTGTCTGCCCCTAAGAACGGTCTCGCATGCAACTCTACGACAACCGGCGCGGCCGGGTCCTGCACGTACGGAAAGTGCTCGTCGATCGCTGATCAGTGCTCGGCACGCGGGTGGACCTACACGCGCTTGTGCGACGGATCGAACTGGAACGCGCCGTGCCGCGTCTACTGCCAGAGCGGCAATTCTTGTTATACGGTCGGTGAGGCGCGTGGCGACTTTGCGCCGTGCCCGCTCACCGCCAACAAGACGAGCATCTGCGTGTCCGTCGCTGCTAGCGCGCAATTGAGCCAGGCGGAGCTTTGCGGGTACGTTTGTTCTCACCTCACGTGGAAATCACTCATGTGGATGAGCTCATCTCTGCTCACCTTTCGTTCAGGAATGGCATTGTCGAATTCGGCGAGCAGTGCGACTCGGGCGACACGATCGTCGGCAGCTCGTGTTTCACGACGACGTGCCAGTTTCGCCCGGGTGCCGCGCACGACAAGTCGAACGGCGCATGCTGCACGGCCGACTGCCGGCCCGCGGCTGCTGGCACCTTCTGTTGCGCCCGATCGTCGACGTGCGACGCAGCCGACTACTGTCTTGGCACGAATGCGCAACCGGACAGGGTCGCGTGCACGAATGGTGCTACGAACGGGGCGTGTTAGGCCGGCACGTGCACGCTCCCTGTAACGCTCATGCCGCAGAGTAACGGGAATGTGACGGGCGGTGGGAACGGGTCGAGTGCGACGCGCGCGATGTGGTGGCGAATGCCGAGGACGGGCGGGTGGATGGACGATGCCATGGCTGTGGGTGCCTACTTGGGCCGGTGGGGATCGTACTCGTGACCGCCTTGGTGCCGTTTGTGTAGGGTGGAGAGTTTAGCGGAGAGGGGTCACGCGCTTGTGCCGACAAGTAGGGGACTGGGGATTCGCAGAGCGCGCTGGGATTGGTATTCGGTCGTGACTGATGAAAACGCCACCAAGGTCCGCAGATTGTTGGCGCTAAGTGACAGCATCGAGCTGGCTACACCGTCCTTGGCCGCGGGAAATTGAATGAAATGATGTCCCAAGAGGAGGTGGTTGAGATGCGCGAATACATAGAGCCATGCTTGTGTGTTCGTGGTCCGCACCACGGTCTGATCATTTCACCCTCCCTCTTTGCGCATCGCAGGCTTGTGTCTTCCCCACCTGTCCTGATCTCAGACAGCACGTTCTCGCTTCGCTCGGATGCAATCCACGTAGATCTATTCCACTCCTATCCTTTCTCTCTCTCTCACCACCTTCCTATTTCGATGACCCCCACGCATCAAAATCATCTCCCCATCCATCATGCGACGACGACGACGCCGCCGGCTTGGCTGCCGCCGCGCCGTTACTCGCCGCGCCCCCCAGATTCATCGACGCAAACGCCGTCGCGAACGCGGGCGCCGCCGGTTTCGCCGCCGGCGTTGCAAAGGAACCCCACGGATCCAAATCATCCCACCCACCACCGGAACTCGCCGCCGCGGCACCTGGCGACTTGCCGAGGGAAGCAAACGGGTTCAACGCTGCGGTCGTCGACGACGAGGATCCGGGCGGCGGCGGTGGCGGCGGGAAGAACCCCCCGCTCCCACCACTACTCAAACTCGACGCGACCGCTGGCCTTGCGTTCGCGGGCTTCGGTGTCGTTGCCGCGCCAAACGCGGGCGACGCGAACGCAGCGGCCACAAGCGCAGGGCTCGCCGTAGCGTTTCCCGGGGTCGCGGCGGGGGACGCAAACGCGCCGCCGAACGCGGCGGCGAGAGACGTGTTGGACGCGTACGGCGACGCTGCGGATCCGGATCCGGTCGTGGTGGGCGGTTTCGGGTTGAGCGACGGGAACGAGAGCGACGGCGAAGTGCCGAGCGGTTGTTGCGCTGCGGGGTTGGAGGTAATAGATGAGCGGGACCCGAGCGACATGGCGCGTCCTGCGCCGTTGGCCGTGCCCATGGAGGATGGGTTGGGCCGCGGCGGGGTGGGTGGTGGGACAGCCGACGCGGTCGATGGCGAGTTTGGGAACGCAAACGAGCCCAGCGCCGAGGTCGCGGGCGCGGGCGACGGCGCACTCGGCGCGGTCGTTCCCGTCGATCCGCTCCCATACAGCGAAATCGGCGTGTTCCCCATGGAACTCGTGCCGCCGCTACTCCCCGTTGCCGCCACCCCCGTGCCGAGCACCGACAACGCCGTCCCCGAGAACGGCGACGGCGTGACCTGCGGCTGTTGTGGTTTCGATTCGAGCCCGATGGTCGTCGACAGCGACCGCGTGATCCCGCCGAGCCACGAATCGTCCTTGGGCGGGGCGTTCGGGTCGACTGACATGCTCTGGAACGCGGCCGACCCGATCGCGTTCGCGTCCGGCGGCGGCGGCGGCTGCGTGGTCTCCGGCATCCCCGCTGCCGCGTCGCGCGCCGAGGCCGTAATCCGGTCGAGCAATTGGAACGCCAAGTCGCGCGCAGGTTTTTCCGTATCGAGCAGCGTGGGCGCGACGGCGGGCAGGACCTTGGACGTGAGTTCGTCCGGGTCAAAATAGTCGTAGGTCGCGACGAACCCGGCGAGACCGGCTTGCCGTGCGGGCGGGAAGGGGTCCTTGAGAATGCGTGCGAGCCCGACAGCGAGCACCTTTTTGCGAATGTCGGGCGTCAGGTGCGGCGCGATCTTGGCGAGGCACACGGTCGCGTTGGTGCGGATCCCGGCCTCGGCGTCGATTTGGGCCTTGCCAAGATTGCGCAGGACGTCGTTGTTGATGGTGCGTTCCGAGAGCTTGGGCGCGAGCAGGACCATGGACTACAAGGTGACACGTAACGTGAGCAATGCGATCCCCAACCTGCGAACACGCATCTCGGCCAGTACCTTGATCGTGTGCTCACGAATGATCGGCGCCGTATCCGCAAACCCGATCGCGACATGCGAGTAAATCTTGTCATTGACCGTGCGCTTATCGAGCCGTTCCACAAACAGCGGCAGCGCCTCCAGCAAGGCCAGCCGGATCGTACGATCCGTCATCGAGAACAGCTTGATCAGCGACGGGTTCACGTGCTGCTTGAACTCGGTGTCCGACAAGTGGCTCGCAATCTTGAAAATGGGCAGCAGCGTCTTGGGCGCGACCGTGCCGTACTCGAGCGCGGACAGCAAAATCGGCAAGATCTTGTGTTTCGAGAACTGGATCGGAAACTCGTCGACGACCTGGGCAATGCGCTCAATCAGATGGTTACGCTCGCGCTCGTCTTGGACGGCCATGTTCTCAATCGCGTGCGTGATCGCAACGAGTTCCGACCCGGTAAAGACTGAGCAGTGCAGGAACTCGGCCAGGTCGGCGGGCCGCTGGCTCGGCTCCGCCGCGAGGAACGCGTGCATGAACGCCTGGATCGCGACAAAACTCGTGTGCCCAGCACCGCCACCCGTCACGTCGCGCATGAGTGCGCCAAACTGGTAAATATCGGGCGCGGTCGGCCGGGACTCGTCGAGTCGGAACCCGCGCTGTTTCATTTCGGGCGCCGTGTGCTCCTGCACGACCAGGTGCTGGTGCGTCGTGTAGAGCGGGTAGGTCTCCTTGATCGACGAGGTGAGCTCGAACCCGCCGAGTTTCCACTCGCCAGCCTGCGTTACGTAGACAGACCGCATCGACAGGTGGCCGTGGATCATGCCGCAGTCCTTGTGCATGAACTGCAGTGCCGTGGCCGTCTTGAAGAGACCCAGCGTGATGAGCCGGTAGTCGGTGTCGAGGCTGAGCGTCGTGACACGGTCCGTGACAATGTAGATGTTCGAGTCGGTCTGCATCGCGCCCACCAAGCCTGGTCAAATTTCTGGTGCAAATCGGGATCGAGATGGACACACGCAAACGCACCATGTTCCCGTCAACAAACCGCAGCACTTCCGGGTGCCGAATCATCTTCATTTTCTTGTAGGCGTTTTGCGCGAGCGGGAGCCACTCCTTGGCGCGCGACCCGCTCACCTCGAAGTGGAACACGGTGACGGGCGCACCCGAGTCCTGTCCGGTAGCATCGTGACGCGTGGCGTTTTTAGTCTCCTTCCCCCCAAAATTGCTTGCGTGCATCCAACGTGGGCAATTTTTTCAACTCACGCGCATCGTGCCATTGTAGAGCGTCCACATGCCGTGGTCGCCAAGGACCTTGTCGCCGACATTGACGTTGGGCAGGTCCTTACCGGGCCCGACGACGCGCGAGACGGTCGACTTGATGAAGTTGGAGACGAGACTGGCCATGGTGACGATCGCAGCAGGGTCGTGGTTGATGGAGGAGGCTCCAGAGGACGGCGACAAGGGGTTGGCGGGCGCGCACGTCGGCGCCAACACGGTGCAGGCAGTCGCGGGCGCGGTCGTGCGGTTGCTGTCGTCGTTGGGGCCGTGGGCGATGGTCGGTGCTCGAGTACGCGTCGTTGGCAGGGCTGACGGTGGTGGACCGGTGGTTTGGTCGTGGCGAGCTGCGGTGGCGAAGGAAGAGCAACAAGCGTCCATGCAGCTGCGGTGGATTGTCGCACGCGTGTTGGACTACTGCGACAGGCCGGTGATTCACCTGGTTTATTCTATAATCACACACAATATCCACTTTTATCAGTCGCGGCCCAGTGCCCAACCGACGTGCGTGTCGACGAGCTGCAATGAAGCCGAAAACGAGGCGGATCATGGCGCATTCGACGGTCCGCACGCTCAGCAAAAGCTCGTCTTGGCGCCTGTCCTCGGCGCGACGCCAAAGCGACGCGACAACCACAAACGACCAGGAAATAATCCCAGCCGCCCAACACGAGTTGATTGCCGCTCCCTCCTCCTCGTCTCTCCTTTCCAGTCGAGGCCGACCAACTCCAGTCAACGATTTTGGCCCCTCGACCCCCTCCCAACGACGAGTTGGACCCGCTCCCCTTTCTCTCTCTTCGACTCTTCCACTCGCGACACCAAGCTCCACACGGCCCAAACTCCACCATGTCGTCTCTGCTACCCCCAACGCCACCCGGCGCGAGCCCCGTCACGCCGCCCACGCGTCCGGTCATCGACTACCGGCTGCCATCGCCTCTGCCGCGCGCGCTCGTCGTGTGCGACTTTGACTACTCGCTGATCGACGCCGACAGCGACGAATGGGCGATTACGCTCGGCGGCACGCGGCCCGACGCCGAAGTTGCCATGACGCGCATGGCTGCACGGCACCGCGACGGCGAGAATTGGGTGCACCTCGTGAACGAAGGTAGCGACGCGTCTGCCGTCGGTCTGGAGGAGAGTGACACGACTCTGACGATGATTCAACGCGTCTCGTAGAGATTGCCGGCCTGTTCGAGTCTAAGGCACTGGCCGACGTGACGGCTCTCCGCAACTTGCTCGCGACGATTCCGATGCATCGCGGCACCGTCGCGCTGCTGCACGACCTGCACGCGCGCAACGTGGACGTGATTGTCGTCTCGGACGCCAACACGTTTTTCATCGAGTCGATTCTCGAGGTACGTGTTCGCGTTGCGCAGCACACGTGCTTTCACCGATGGGTGGACAATGACCACGTTGGCTGACGCGTTCTTCCGCCAAGCAGAGCTATGGAGTTCGACACTGCGTGCGCGACATTATCACGAACCAGTCGCGGGTCGTGCGGTCGGTTTCGGGTCACGACCTGCTTGAGATTGCGCCGCTGCAGACCAAACCGAGCGCACCAATCAACGGCAGCGGGAAACTCGTCGCGGCCAACTGTCCACGACAGCGGTGTAATTGGAACCTGTGCAAGTCGGCGCAGCTGGCCGAGTACCTCTCGTGTACGTTCGTCTCGACGCGATTTTGTTGTTGCGACTCGACCGCCCCAACTGACCGGTCCGCGACGTTTCTCATCTCCACCAGCACGCATCCAATACGACCGCGTCTTCTATGTGGGCGACGGGTACAATGATCTGTGCCCGCTCGCCCTGGGGCTCGTCGACTGCGCGTTTGTGCGCGCCGATCGCCGTCTGCACCGCGAGCTGTTTGCGGTGGAGAGTGTCGAGAACCTGGTCGCGGAACTTGCCGTGGGGATGCCGGTGCGCCAGGGCTATTCCTGTCGCGCGAATACGAACACGGTCGTGAGGGACGGTGATCGGGAGCCGTGGTACGTGGCGCAGACGCGCGTGCCGTGCGCGGCAGTGCTGTGGTCGACGGGCGACGAGCTGCAGGCGCGGGTCGTGCGCGAGCTCGAGCGAGTGTAGGTCGATTATTACATATTTATGGAGGAAGGACAGAAGAATCGGGCAGGGAGAGCACGGAGCCATTTGCGACAGCGCGGTCAGTATCCGGTCATGCGACGTCAGCTGACGCAGCTCGCACCCATTGACTTGGTCAAGACGCTCCAGCGCCAACCACGGCCCGTCGCTCCGCGTCCGCTGCCTGTCCCTCGCGCCGACAGCCAGCTCGACGACCAACCGACACGACGACGACGACGACGCTGCTTGCAAGCTCGACGACGCCGTACCGACCCCGTGCCTGACACCCTCCCGCTCAGCACCCCCTCGCCTCTCTGACCGCAAGCGCGCCTTTGCCGCAACTTCTGCCGTCGCTGCACCCTCCTCTCTACCCTCTTCCCCGCAATTTCTCTGCCCACCATGGCCGCGAACCTGTCCAAGCACGACGACCCGGATCTCCTCGACTACGAGGACGACGAGGTCGAGGTCGCGCACCCCAACCTGACGGCGTCGGTGGCCGCGCCCATGGCCCCCGTTACCGCTGCGGCCGCTGTGCAGGACGCGGCCGACGGCGCCGCGCCCGGCGGCAAGGACGCCAAGGGCTCGTATGTGGGCATTCACGCGACGTCGTTCCGCGACTTTTTGCTCAAGCCCGAGCTGCTGCGCGCCATCACCGACTGCGGTTTCGAGCACCCGTCCGAGGGTATGTCCACCACCTAAACCACGCAACGCAACGCAACGCGGTTGGCAAGTCGTCGACGTGCTCGTTGGTCCTCGCGCGCGCCCCTGCCTCTTTGTCATGTCCTGCCCTCGTCGCTCGAGTCGTTCTTTTATTGCGCTGCTTGAGCGATTTTTCTTGATCGCGGTGCCGGCTTGTCGAGGGATTGTCATGGCCGGCCGGCCGGCTCCTGCGGTCGTGTGCGGCCGTGGCGGTCGGCGGAAACCACACGCGCTGTTTTCGGTGGCCGCCGACGGTGCTTTTTGACGAGCACGTCCGTCGCCGCTCGTGCGACGTGGTGACGGCCTCGACGGGCTCAATGGAGCCCCGAGCCGACCAAGTCACTCGAACGGCGGTCTGCCCGTCTGGCGGTCACAGGACCGACCCGGCACCCGCGCCCGGCACCATGGATATGCCGAGGATCCTCAATACCATCGACGATTTTCTTGTTTGGTCGACACGCACATTCTCGAACCTGCTCAACATACATGACGGCAAGCAACGGCGCGCGCGCAGGCACCGGACCTCGACGACCAACAGACTCGACACAGCCCGCCCCGCGTCCCCGTGTCCAGAGTCGCCGTCGGTGACCCCACCCACCTGCTTCCCGCATTTCCAGTCCAGCAGGAAACCATTTCGCAGGCGATTTTCGGCACCGACATTCTGTGCCAGGCCAAGTCGGGCATGGGCAAGACGGCCGTCTTTGTTCTGTCGACGTTGCAGCAGCTCGACTTTACCGCTGCGGCCGCTTCGTCCGACCCGGCGGCGTCGGTGCGCGTGATTGTGCTGTGCCACACGCGCGAGCTGGCGTTCCAGATCAAGAACGAGTATGTGCGGTTTAGCAAGTACATGACGGGCGCCAAGATCGAGGCCGTGTTTGGCGGCACGCGGTACGACGAGGACGTGTCACGGCTGCACTCGCAGCGCCCGCAGATCCTGGTGGCGACGCCCGGGCGACTCAAGGCGTTTGTGCGCGACAGCAAGATTTCGCTGCGCAACGTGAAGCACTTTGTGCTCGACGAGTGCGACAAGCTGCTCGAGGCCGTCGACATGCGCGCCGACGTGCAGCAGATTTTCCGCGCGACGCCGCACCAGAAGCAGGTGATGATGTTCTCGGGCGACGCTCACGCCCGAGGTCAAGGCCGTGTGCAAGCGGTCATGGTCTCGCCGCTCGAGATTTACGTCGACAATGAGGCCAAGCTCACGCTGCACGGGCTCAAGCAGTACTACGCGACGCTCCCCG
>GG745365.1:212579-225734 GCA_000151295.1 Allomyces macrogynus ATCC 38327 | reverse complement strand
AACCAGTGCTGCGTGTTTGTCAAGACGACGATGCGCGCCGAGGCGCTTGCCAAGCTGCTCGAGGGCCTGCACTTCCCCGTGGTCGCGGTCCACTCGCACATGAAGCAGGAGGAGCGGCTCAAGCGGTACCAGGGGTTCAAGAACATGGAGAAGCGCATTCTCGTGGCGACCGACGTCATGGGCCGTGGTATTGATATCGAGCGCGTCAACCTCGTCATCAACTACGACATGGCCGACTCACGCGCGTCCTACCTGCACCGCGTCGGCCGTGCGGGGCGGTTCGGGACCAAGGGTCTGGCCGTCACGTTCATCGCGTCCAAGGAGGACACGGACGTGTTGAACGACGTGCAGAAGAACTTTGAGGTCACGATCGAGCCGCTGCCGGAGACGATCGACAAGGCGCTCTATATGAACAATGTCGCGGCGCCCGCGGCCGCGGCCGCGGCTGCGGCGGCCACGGCTCCGTCGTCGGTGTAGGCGTTCTAGTCAGTGCGCGTCGAGTCGAGCCGAGTCGAGCCGAGTCGAGCCGAGTCGAGCCGAGTCGAGCCGAGTCGAATCGTCGATTTGAGCCGTGGCAAGGCATGCGCGTTGGAGAGGGACCCATGGGCCGCGCGAAGGGGGTTGTTTCCGTCGATTTTTGTTTTTTTGTCGCTTTGTTGGTTTATCGTTCTCTCCGCCGCATTTCTACCAAAGCCAGCGCCGTGTCGTCGTGGAATAACATTATTTCTTGTGCAGAACGGAAGCGCTCGCTGCACTGCTCGTCAGGGCGCGTTGGGTCCTGCTCCACGGAATTACGTCGATGTCTGTTTTCTCCTTCGCTCCTCCACAGAACACGTCCGCTGCAATCGTGGAACGTTCAGGAACGTTGAGTGTCGCGCTTTGCCGTGCTTTGCCGACGTTTGCGGCCTTCGCCTCTGTGTTTGCAGCCAAAACGATGCGCCAACGTCAGCCTCAGATCGTCGCGACCCTCCATTTCATTCGCGTTTGGCCTGGCTTCCATCGCCAACCTCACCAACCTTAACATCTACAAAAGCAATCGACACCACACCGCCGTACTCGTCGCACTCCAACCAGTCGGCATCAATCATCACGAATCCGACCCAGCAGCGGGACCGCCGATCCAACCAATGCAGTTCCCCAACCTCCTGGCCGTGCTCGTCGTGCTTCTCGCCGTCCTCGCCACCATGGCCTCCGCGACCGCGACCGAAGGTGAGTCTCCGCCCCCTCCACCCCCTCCACCCCCGCAAAAACCACGTCCTTTCTTGCACCCGCTCAACCACGCTGCCCATCTGCCAGACCTCATCATCTCGTACTACAAGCCCGGCACCTCGGCCCGAATCCTCGGGCGCCCCGGTCCCGAAACAACTGACGCGTGCCGAACTCGTCGCCGCTCTGCAATCCGGCGACGCCGCGTCCTCGCTCGTCCGCTCCTTCACCAAGGCGTCCACCGGCGGCGCGACGGTCACGGGCGACACGCTTGCGGGCGCGCTGCGCGACACGGGCGCCGACGTGCGGTTCCAATACACGATTATTGACGCGGTGGCCGCGCGCGTGCCGGCGACGATTGCCGCGCGGCTGCGTGAGTTGAGCGCGGCGCACGTCGCGATCGAGGCGGTCGAGAAGAACGGGATCGTGCGTGCCATGTCGGCCGAGGAAGAGGGGAAGATCAAGGCCGGGAAGGGGAGTAAGGAGCCGGGGCTCGTGGGCGCCGCGGTGATGGGGCTTGACGCAATGTAGTGTGGGGGCCCAAGGGCGTGAAGAGCTTGGAGCGCCCGCGATCGACGCGCTCGTGCGTCGTTCATTTTGTAATTTAAAATCTCCCTCGCCCCCGTGAGCACGGGTGCGGGCAGGCTACGTCTTCGCCTGAGGAGCGCGACGGCGATGCGGCACGTGGTGCTGGTTGGCCGTCGCGTCGTTGTCGCTTGTCGTTGACGGTCAATATTGTAAATGAAAGCCGATGCCATGCACGACTCGGGTGACCTGAGCCGATTGACCCCCACAAGGCCGTGATCAGGTGCGGGTGATTCCGCCATGGAGCCCGCTCGCTGGCTGGGAGCGGCTGGAAGCCGGTCGCACGAACCAGTACTGGGGGTGGATCGCCGATGGGAGCGGGGTCGGTGAGGTCCGCACCAGGGAGCGAGTCGCTGATGGGAAGTGAGTGGGCCGCCAGGTCGGGGAACGGGAGATCTGTCGCCTCGGCCCACCCGCGACGGCAACAGCAGTGGTGACAGGTGCCCCACGATCGCGAAAGTTCGGCGGGCTGCATGTGCTCATGATGGGGAGCAGGTAAGGATGACGGTGGAGAGCGCCGCAGCGGAAGTGCCGTCGGCCGCAGAATGAGGAAATCAGATTTTTTGAACCGCCAAAACTCATCCGCAACCCCTCCAAGCACGACGAAACCTGTTTTTCTGGAAGATTTGAGGAAGGGCTTTCGATTTGTATAAGAACTTCGAGTTTTAGGGTCAGTCAAAGAGAGGAATGGGTTCGAATTGTCAGATGTCGTCACTTATGTTCTGCGGCCTACGGCAAGCAGGAAAATGGAACCAATGTCGAAAGGAAGCATGAATGGGAGGATTGGTATGGGCACGCACGAATCACAACCCGCAAGAGATATGATCGGCCAGTATGCAGTCAGCATTCGTACGATCGGCACGCAGGAGCCTGCCATCAGCTCACCGCGGCCAAACATCCGAGACATAAGGACAGGATTGTCTCGCGTCTTTGCTGACGTGCACATCGCGAATAGGCATTGGTGGCCCAAATGCTGGACAGAGCGGGAGACCTGCGTCTGATGCCCGTCAGTCGCCCATTGTCAAATCGTTCCTTCGTCCTAGCCTTCTCCCAGGGTTATTCTATCGGGTGGAGAAGATTCTCACGGCGCTCGACGACAGCCGCGACAGCGAAACAAGCAATCAATTTGGTCTGCAAAGACTGTCAGTGGCAGCATCAGACAATGGGCAATGGGCAATAGGTGAGATCCGACAGCTCGTCAGGAGAGCGGGTCGATCAAAAAGAACCAAATGAAAGGAATTGAATAAGCTGATGCGCAATGCAATAATAAAGGTCGATGCAAAACAAACGATACAACGAGTGATCACCCACCTGATCACACATCGCGCAGCCTACACCGGCAGCACAGTCACTTCACTGAAAGCACGGTCACCTCGTGCTCGTCGGTCTGCAAAGCGTGGCCGCGCGCAGCCTGGTTGCGGCGGAGGCGGTGACGCCGCACAACGACCGCCGCGCCATCAGCAGCCGCAACAAGCGCGCCTGCCGTGACAGCACTATGCCAGACGCGGGCTCGGCCGTCTCAAGCGCCACCGAGACACTCGTTTCGGTGGTCGACGCGACAGCAGCGGCATTCTTACTGCACGAGCTTCTTGGCGGGCGGGTGCGCGACCGGCGGCACTGTAACACGTGGCAGTGCAACAGGAACAAACTCAATCATGACCAGGTGGGGGCGCGGCGGTGCCAAACGTTTCGCTGGTCATCATTGTCGTCGTCGTGTTCAGTGGCATATGGTCGCTTATGAGCGAGATCGGCACGAGTTCATGATGGACTGTCTTTATATCCTGGGCCAGAAGAGCATTAATACTTATGTCGATGCAGATCGGCCGCATACTCATGCATGGGCGTTCCCGGGTGGGCACATGCCGACGTGTGGCTGCTGCTTTTACGTTTTGGTGCGCCGTACCTGTATTTTTTTGTTTTGAGGGCAGGGCAGGTGGAGGATCTCGGCTTGTAGACTTGTGCCGAGTCCAACAGAATAATTTGGACTGATTTGCGCGCTCACATGATCGCATCGCGAAAAGGGTTATAACCCGTTGAGCTTTTCGTTGCGTGGCTTCTGGAGCAAAAAGCAAACAAAAAGCAAAAGCAGAAGCAAAAAAGTGCCAACGTGTGCGCGCCGCAACGAGAGAACCGCTCTCGTTCGAGCCGCCAGCGGGGCGCCACGAGCCACCGTCGGCTCTGCTCTGACGACAGAGTCCTCGCTTCCCCCACCGTCGCCAACGTCTTGCCGACCGCCCCGACTTGCTGCAACCGCGCCCGCGACGCTGCTGCACCCACGACCGCGACCATCGACGCCAGCACGCCCATCATCGGCTCCACGGCGGATCGAACTGCAGTCTGCACTCTACCGAGTCCATTCCACCCCACCCTGAGCCCAACTACCCCGCACACGACGCGAATCGCACCACCATGTCGGCCGCCAAGTCGTCGACCTACGACCATTTGATCAAGCTGCTGCTGATTGGCGACTCGGGTGCGTGCGTCATGCGCGAACGCGTAACGTGATCCGCCGCGTCGCCCGTGTCGGTCCATCCGCTGACCCCCCTGCCGGCTCTCTCCCCACCGCGTCGTCTTGCGTGGATGGACGAATCGTACCCAATAGGCGTCGGCAAGAGTTGCCTGCTCATGCGCTTCTCGGACGACTCGTTTACGCCGTCGTTTATCACGACCATCGGCATTGGTATCTATGTTGGATTCTGTTTGTGCGCTCGAGCTCGGACGTGCGCGCGGCACCCCAGACTAACACCGCCGTGGAATTGGCGCGTACGACGACTTTAAAATCAGGACGATTGAGCTCGACGGTGCGTCGTTCCCCCCCCCCCCCCCCCCCCCTTTGTCCTGGCCCTGAAACGGCTCTGACCGCTCGAAACCTGTCCGAAACGGCCAGGCAAGAGGATCAAGCTTCAGATTTGGGATACCGCTGGGCAGGAGGGTTTCCCCACCATCACGACGGGGGCGCGCTGTCCGACGCGTTGTACTCGATTTCCTGCGTCCGCGCCGGGTGACGGCACACTCTCGCGATGATAGCCTACTACCGCGGCGCCATGGGAATCCTGCTTGCCTACGAAGGGAATGACGAGCGCTCCTTCAACAGTACGCTGGCCTCGGACGACTCACGCCGTCGCGTCGATTACGTCTTTTCTCACCATCTCGCATATTTCTCCGTAGACGTGCGCAACTGGGTGCGCAACATTGAGCAGAACGCGACGCAGGGCGTCGACCTAATTCTCGTCGGCAACAAGTGCGACATGACCGACAAGAAGGTCATTTCCAAGGAGCAGGGCCAGGAACTTGCCGAGGAGCTCGGCATCAAGTTCTTGGAAACGTCGGCCAAGGCCAATCTCAACGTGGACGAGGCCTTTTTCACGCTCGCAAGGTCCGGCATTTTTGAGCTGCTGCCCTGGTCGCACGAGCCATCGCAGCTCACCCCACTTTGTTTGCCGACACTTAGGGACATTAAGAAGCGCCTCATCGACAACCAGGCACCACCTCAAGAAAAGGGCAAGATCGACATTACGACGGGCGGCGGTGCGCAAAAGCCGGGACTCGCGTCAACGTCCTGCTGCACCTGAAGCGCGTGCGGAGTGTGGGCAATGAGATGGATGAGGACGAGGGGAGATTACCGACCAGACCGACCGGGGGAGCGACCGACCGACCGAACGAGAACCGATGCGTGTTTGCTTCGCCGGCTTGACGGCTTTGAATATACTGTACCATTTGGTTTTTTTTTTCTTCTTTGCACCTTTGTGGATCCGCTGTTGAATCAAAATTTGGTCTAAGCTGCTCGCACCAAACGACATCGATCATCAACTCGTGACGGCAGCCAGATTCAAAGCTGCATTCCCGCCGTGTCGACGCGACTCGCTGCATTCTAACCTGTCCACCATGAAGCGACCGGCCTCAGTGGAATCGGTGCCGTCCAGCAAACAAGCCGTGCTGAGTCTCGCGACCCTGGCCGTCCTTTGGCTTGCCGTCGATGTAAATTCAATCCAAGACCAGCTTGGCGTACCCCTGGCCGTGCTCGCCGTCTTCAACGCCGCCGTATCCTTGTGGCTCGTGCCGAGGCCTGCCGACTTCGCCAGACACGCGCTCAAGACCACGGCCCTCACGCTTCTCCTCGGCGCTCCCTTGGCCAAGTACGATCCGCTCCCGAGATTTGGCTGGTTTGAATAAACGACTGACCTCCATCTCCACCAGGTGCCATCTGCGCACGGTCGCGCTCGGTACTCTCCTTGCCGTCCGGTTCACGTCGCTGCTCACGGCCCTCCCCACCGTCCCGCGCATCACCTCCGCGCCTGTCATCGCGGCCGCACTGACATGGGTCGCGTCGATCCTGTACGCGCTCGACTGGGACGTGTGGTGGCAGGCCTACCCGTACCCGACGGTCGTCGCGGTCGAAATCGGGACCTTGGTCGGGTGGATGGTGGAGCGCGTCGTCGGGCAATGAAAATGATAGGTTTTATTGCGTCTTTTTCGCCGTCGCGTCGATATCGGGCACCGGGTCGCCCTCGGTCACGGCCACAATCACGTATCCGAGCAGCACGACGTTGGCGGAAATGGCGGCGGCAAACGCGCTGTAGGTCATGTTGCCTGTGCGATAGAGCGAGTGAGGGGTCAGCGTTACTATCAGGACGCGAGGGGTGCATGATCAGGACGGACCTGGGAAGAGGCGGTGCAAGGACACAAAGTAGGTCGAGAACGGCACGACGAATAAGAGCACCGAGAACAATATCAGCTTGATGACGACGCGTCTGAAGCAGCACGAGGGGAGAAATGTCAGAGTCCCATTGGTCGTCGTTCACTGAACGTCGATCAGCGTACGCGGGCATGACGGGACCGTTCGCCGCTGCGACCAAGACATTCTTGGACGTGGCATCCGTTGTTGCGTGACCCACTGCACCCGCAGGTGACAGATTCGCGGCCGTCTTGGATCGTGCCGAAACCTGCGTCGCGGAAAGGGACGCGCCCGTCGTGCTGGATTCGGAGCGTTGCATGGTGCTTGACGAGGAGAATGAATGGAAGGCGCGTTGTTTGCAGCGGGTTGTAGTGGTTTGCGGCCAGCGGTTGGTCACGCTCGTGGTCGCGTCTGTCCTTGCTCGAAGCGTGAGTGATTCACAAAAGCCTGGGCGAGCAAGTGCATATTTTGCACCCAAGCTCGTTTCGTACTGCACAAAGACGAGCGCGAGCATAAAATTGGTTCATCTACTTTCCCGACATCATGCTGCTGCCTCTTCTGCTTGGCGCCTCTTGGCCTCCAAGGCGTGCTCGAGCTGTGCGACCGCCAGCAACGTCTGGAGATTGCTCGTGCGTGTCTCGAGCAGTTGAAGGTGGGCACGTTGCAACTTGTCGAGAGCCTCCGTCTAACCAGCAGCAAGAAATGTGTCAGTTCCTCGCAAACGAGCGAACGCTCTCCACCGCGATCGCACACACCTGCTCAGTCTTCCGTTCGCGATTGACGCGCGTGACCGCGGCCTGAGCGCGCGCCAACGCGCCCTCGGCCGCCTTGACCGCTGCCTCCATCTGGTGTAAGTGGTAGAGCCACGCGTTCGAGCCATACACGCCGAGCAACTCCAAATTCTCGAGCCGCGTCGCCTGATGCTGCAAAAGCGTCGACGCGCGCTGCACGGCCGCGAGCCATTCCTCAGGCGGGACGTTGCTCGGGTCGTCGAATTCCACGAGATTGTACGCGTCGAGGTCAATCCCGTCGGTGGGCTCGCTTTGGGATGTGCGTGCGAGCGCGTCTTGCAGTGCGGGACGTTCCGAGAAGAGGGAGATGGGCGGGATGGATGCGACGCGGTCGTGCGGCGCGTTGGTGCGCATCGTCCGTAGCTCGGCGTCGATCATCTGGTCGACGAGGGTCTTGACCTCTGGTGCAGCGATGGGTGGAAGGTGAGGATATGATGAATGGTGGGTGGAGAATGACCGGCGGAGATAGCTTTACCTGGAATCGTGTATTGCGTGTCGACATCTAGACAATTTGGAGCGTCGGCCCGTCAGTCGCCGTGACGGGGGTCATCTCGGTTGCAGCAATTTGGCTCGAAATTGGCTCAATAAACGGGCGACGCATACATGGCAGTGCGTCGGAGGACATTTTGCAGCTGGTAATTGGTTCCAACGGGTTGGATTTGTCGAGAAATTGTGGCTGTCGAAAGAACGGCGACGACTGGGACTCGGCCAAGCTGATCAGTCAGGTGAACATGGTGAGCGAGCACACCGCACGCTGCCGTTTGCTCTTGCGGCCGTTCATCACAACGAACCTCATCTATTCCATCATGGCGAAAAAGGCAAAGGCCAGGTATCAACACGCTGCAACCCCCCGCAATGCATGCTCAAGCACAATGAACTGCGATTCCTGACGCTCGACTCGACAATTTGGACCAGGACTCTGATTGTGCGGTTGCTGTCGTCGGCCGGCACCGGCTACTTTTACACGACGACGCGCGCGCGGCTGACGCCCAAGCTGTCGCTGCGCAAGTACGACCCCGTGGGTGCGTACTCTGCGGCATGACGTTGCAATGGTTCAGCACGGCGGATTCGCTAACCTTGGTGCGTGCGCGGCGGCCAGTCAAGCAACACGTTCTCTTCAACGAGACCAAGCAAAAGTAGGCGCCATGTGCAACCGTTTATTGTAGCTTTTATTATTTGGAATACACCCCTTCCCGCCGATCAAACGCTTTGTGGTCGTTCACTTCGCGACAGCGCGCCGAGGCAAATCACCCAGCGCATTGGCGGCGAGCAATGCTTAGCACCGCGACTCGGTCCGGCTCAACAACATCGCCAACTGTCGCGTTGGAGCTTCCCATTCTCCTTCCTCCCCCCTCTCGTATTCCTCCGGATGCCTGGCAGTGTGGCAAGCACGATCACGTCGCGACAAAACGCTGGTTTCCCCTATCCCGCATCGCCCCATTTCCCGTGCGTCTTTTCTCCACGCCAAGAAGTCCAGAATTGTTTGACAAACTGCGAAACGGTTTATTACTCCGTCCACCACGCCCGACATCTCCACCACCACCTGAACCCGAGCTCACCACGCCATCGTCATCGTCTGCTGCGCGACCGCGGGCCTCGCCGCCCCGGCCGCACTCACCGTCGGCACCATGGGCGGCGGCAACCCGCTGCCATACTTCACGGCCCCAAAATCGTCGCGGTCGACGGCCGAGTACGGTGCCGGCGCCGACCGCAGCCACGGGAACCGCCGCTCGTCGTCGGCCAGATCGTCGTCGAGGAGACTCGTCGACTTGGGTGCGGGCGGCAGCGGAGCGGGGGGAACAGGCCGCGTCTCGAATCGCGGCAGGTCCGTCTTGGGTTTCGCAAGCGGGTTCGGGAGTGTCGGCCAGTCCCAGCCGCCAAAGAGCCGTTTGGAAGCGGTCGCAGGTTCGGCGGCAGCCGCGGCGGCCGCGGCGGAGGTGTCGTCGTCGATCTGGATGCCGATGTGCGCGGTCGCGGCGACTTGTGATGCGGGTGTGGGTACGGGCGTAGATTGGGCGGGCACTGCAGCAGGCAGAAATGCATCAGCGGTCATGATCAAAAAACCGCCACGAATTGACGAGGAAAACGTACGGGATGTCGAGCGGAACGTCCACCACCCGAGCGGCGCGGCCGCTGATGCCGCCAAGGACGGCGTCGTCGTCGTCGTCGTCGAGGTGGCCGTGGGGGTGCTGAACGCGGTCACATTGGGCCGTGATGCCCGACGCGGAGGGAGCTTGGCCGTTGCGCTATCGTTTGCAAAGTATAATCGTCAACTTTTGCTCCATTTCCGATCAGCCACAAATTATGATCGTGCTGATGCCACAAACGCACCCTGCTGTCGTCGAGCGGCCCTGGTCGTCAAATTCGATCCCCGTCGGGTTCAGCGACGGCTGGACGTGGCCGCAGCTTTCGAGGAGCGTCGAGATCCGCGATGGCGGCGCCGTGCACGATGCAGCGGCCTGTGCGTCGCCCTCTTCGCGGAAAACGGGGGCATAAGGGCGCGGAGCAAACATGGTGGTGGGATCACTTCACGATCGGCGCTGCGAGTTGGAACAGTTGCTTGCTGAAATGGATTGTCGAGCGGACAGCGGAGAAGTAGTCGAAACGGGGTCGTCGACCTTTATGTCCTCCTCCTCGCGCGCCACTGCCTCGAACTGGCTCTCACTCCATCATCGTTGGCCGGACAGAGTTCGGATGGCTGCCTGGGTCGCGCGCGGCCGGCAGGACGACTTTGTCGGTCTCGTTGGGGGATATCCCTGCGACCCGAGCGGTATCCTGCGGCACCATGCGCCTGCCGCCAATTACGATGACGCAGTTTTTGAAGGGTCCCACGCCAAGAGTCCGGCGGCAGGTGCTTGGTGATCACCGGCCGGTCGACCGGTGGGGCCGGCCTCGCAAAAGAGTTCTGGTCGACCGCTCAGCTGTCTCACGGAGCAGGCGTGCCAGTCACGCCCCTGTGACACAGACTGTCAATTTGCCATCGTTGCCGTCGTCTGCTCCACCTCGACCAACCATGGCCACGCGAGCAGGTTCTATACGCCAGTGCCACGACCACGATTACGACCTGCGCCGGCACGCTGCTGGGTCGGTCCACCCGTTCTGCAAGTGCTCGCTTCAACACTGCCCACCCGCCCGCTCCAACCACACGGACACTCGCCGCCACAGTTGTTGCTTGCATTGGACCGCCTTCCCGCACCGCTTCAATAAGCACGGCCGCGAGCACGATGACGACGGCATCGCGCTCTCGTTCTATAACCGAGCGCACTCGACGTTGGCCGCGCCTCGGAGTCTCGTGCACGTCCGCACTGGCCCTCTAAACGTGGCACGATACACGATCTCGCTCGTTTGCCTCGAACACACGATCCCGTCGTTTCCCGACCTGTACGACGCGTACTTGCAGCTGCCTCCCGCCGCCAAGCGCCAGAAAACGGGCTCGACGTGCGTGACCTCGAGGGTGCCTGAGGGAGCGCCTGCACCGGCCACCGTGCAGGAGAAGCACCAATCGGTGGCGCCCGAATCTGCGTCAGAGCAGTCATCGCCGTCCACTGCGATTGAGCGCACTTTTTTCATCGAGACCAAGCAGGAGCTCAGCTACATTTTGGACTTTGTTACGCTGTACGTTGACCTGTGTTTTTCTGTCGTGCTGCAGCCAAATCGTGCGGTTAGGTACGGACATTTTTCTGGCCTGTGGCAGACACCTTGATCATTGTGCTGGCGTGATGTCGTGCACCGATGCCGATGTGGCAGACCGATCATATGCCCAGCTGCACCACAACCCGTTTGTCCACCGCCGCACCACCCTCAACTCGACGCTCCGCGCTGCCGATTGTCACTGGGTCGCCAAGTCCAGCTCGTCGTGGCATTGTGTGCCGTGCGCGCGGTTGGCCAAACAGTTTTCGGGGCATAAATACGAGAAACGCAAGCTGAAAACCGCCCTGACTCCCTTTACCACGAACCCGCCCACCCCGACTCCGCCCGCCGCACTTCACCCACCACGACTACACAAGCGTAGATTGGGTTGTGAGTAGCTGTTGGACACGATCAAAGCGGACCTGACCGTTTTGAAAAGATGAATATAGCATGAAATACCGTTCTTACATTAATTTCAATAATTTATTCTTTTCGCGTAACCAACCGCCAATGCCTTGCCTGACAGAACCTGAAAAGCGTGTCCTGTGCAACGCGCTGGCCCCGCATTCCCATTCGTGGTGGAATTTGGTCGAACAACGACATGGTGCGCTTGGGCTTCCGCCTTTGTGCTCTCAGGTTTCGAAGCAGATCAAGCGCAAACGGGATCATGATTTTGGCACCACGGTCAACATGGGTGTTTGCAATCATCGGGAGGTCCTGCAGGCGCGCGAGCTGCGCCCAAGGAACCGTGTATATCTAGACACTCGGTCAGTATCAGCATGGGCTTCTTCTTGCAGTGGCGATCGGCTCGTGAAGCGGCGTACGATGCTGTCTTCGGTTCAGGCATTCATTCCCGACTCTGACCGCTGGCAAATTGTGGCCGCTATTGTAGCAAGGAAGCAGGGCTGCAAGGGAGTAAGCGCGGCGTTGAGGTCGCCATGGTCAGGTCGGACAAAATGTGGCCTTTTTCTCTCGTCCTAGGCTGGCGGGCGTGCATAGTGTATGTTGGAAAAGAATGGAAAAATGGCTCTCTGAATGCCCAAGATTGCGCGTTCTCGGTGTTGATGCATTGGCTGATGGATATGCACCTGACACCATCATGATTTGTCCGATTGTGGAGCTGGACGATTCACAAGCCTGTTGATACTTGTGGCCTAGCATCCCAGTTCTCACTTGGCTTAAAATCGTCATGAAGCATTGGAAATGTAGCACATGCTGCTTTATCCTTGGAATCGTGCACAAGTCTGACTCTTTGCGACGTGCAGACAGGAGTACGAACCTGAAGCTTGCGGCTGGGCGACCAACCATCATGCATTAGCTTGTTGTATCGTCATCACCCTAATCTTGCAGTCCGTATTGACTGCGATCAACAAAATAGACGGATTTTGTGAGCACGAGATGTAATATTAGGCACTGGATGATCAGAATGCATGATGCGTTTCCGTCGCATCAGTGTCGAGACAACAGCTGGCTCAAACAGGAACACTCGGACAGAGCATGAACCGCATGCATTTGCTGCCGCTCTTACTGCTCATCGATGGACGACACAGATTCCACACAATCCAACAAATCATCGGATATATCCCTCGCTCCGCGCCCAAAACTTCAATCACAACTCCGGCGCACACCACACCAATCTTCTCCACCCCCGCTCCGCCTTAGTCTGCGGCCGAATCCACCCCACGCCGCCGCAACCGCAACTCGATCCCGGTACTCCTGAGCAAATCATTCGGCGCCAAATCCGGCACCCCACGCACCGCGTTCTCATTCCCGACCACCTCCCACTCGTACCGCAACAACATCATCGCCAAAATGACGCGCTGCTCGACCAGCGAAAACTGCATCCCGAGACAGATGCGCTGCCCACCGCCAAACGGCGCCCCTACACATTCTCCGACGTCAGTTTCCCACGACCGGGACGAGAAGACGAGGGCGGCAGCGTACACTCGTAGTTTTGCGCGGGCGGGTGCATCGCAATTGATCCGTTGGCGTCAGCACGCGTGCCCCACCGGTCGGGCACGAACGCGTCGGCGTCGGGTCCCCAAATGGCCGGGTCGCGGTGCATCGAGAACGTGTCGATGGTCACGAGCGTGCCCTTGGGCAGCGCGGTCCCGTCGGCGAGGGTCACGGGCGCGGTCGTGACGCGGCGCGGGAGCTTGGCGACACTGCACACGGGGCGGTCAGCAACTCGCGGAATTGGTGGAGAAGGGCGCCAGGTACCTCGGGAACACCCGCATCGTTCCAGATCACGAAATCAGGTAGGGAACT
>GG745365.1:184771-196774 GCA_000151295.1 Allomyces macrogynus ATCC 38327 | reverse complement strand
GCGCAGGGCGTCCTCGTCCCCCACCGCCGTCCACTCGTACCGCAGCAGCATCATGGCCAAGACGACGCGCTGTTCGACGAGCGAAAACTGCTGCCCGAGGCAGATGCGCTGGCCGCCGGCAAACGGCGCCCCTACAATGATGGGACTTTGGTCAGCATCGCGTCCAGTCATGTCATTGCCGGGTGGAGAAGAGACATACAAGTGTACCCGCGCGCGCCCGGCTGCATCGGAACCGTCCCGTCCGGCAGCACCGACTCGGCCCACCGGTCCGGATTGAACTTGTCAGCGTCGTCCCCCCAATACTCGTGCGCGTGGTGCAGCGCCCACATGTCGACCGTGATGTGCGTGTGCGCCGGCACATGCGTGCCGTCGCTCAGCGTCGACGACGCCATGGCGATGCGCATGGGCAGCTGCGGAG
Organism: Allomyces macrogynus ATCC 38327; assembly: GCA_000151295.1. Classification (NCBI taxonomy): domain Eukaryota; kingdom Fungi; phylum Blastocladiomycota; class Blastocladiomycetes; order Blastocladiales; family Blastocladiaceae; genus Allomyces; species Allomyces macrogynus. The sequence continues at coordinate 196,356 of GG745365.1, read as the reverse complement.
CGCTGGATCAAGGAGACTCGAATGTGAATCAACAGATAAGCATGAACGGGTGCGAGCAAGCCTGAAGCTAACACGCACCTCGGGTAGAGCCGCATCACTTCCTTGATGACGCAGTTAAGGAAGGTGAACTGGCGCTCCTGCTCGACGGTTGGGTACGGCACCTGGTCCACGGGTGTCGGCTTGGACGGCAGGTCGCCCATGATCTGGATCACTTCGTCGCGCGCGCGCTGCTGCACGCCTGGGTGCATGGCGAGAAGGTAGAGAGCAAAGCTGAGCGCCGTCGCCGTCGTTTCGTCTACCAAACAATCATCAGTTGAAGAAACAGTGGAGAGGAACGGTGCCGAACGCAGAGAGGAAATGCATGTACGCCCAGCGAGGAAAAACACGACCGTGTTGCTGCGCAGGTCCTCCTTGGAAAACGTGGTCCCCTGCTGCGCGTCAATCATCATGTCGAGCAGGTCGCGGTGGCTCTCGTCCTCAATCTTGCCGCCGCCGCTCGCCCGCCGTAGGTCGCGCTCAGCCGTCTTGGCCTCGATCATGGCAAAAACCTGGTTGTTGAACGCCTTCATGTCGTGGCGGAGCCGCGCGGCGCCCGGCGTGAGCTTGTAGAGCGGGTTGAGCAGCGGCCCTTGCTGGAACAGGTTGTGAATGATGCGGTTGTAGGTCGTGACCATGGGGTTGTCTGGGTGGTGAATCGAGTCCATGGTGTGGCCAAACGCCGCGCTTGAGAGCGCGTCGAGCGTGAGCCGCTGCATCCACTGTGACGGATCAATGACGCCGAGCGCATCCCAGTGCGCGATCAGGTGCCGCGCCGGGTCGCCGACGTGGTCCACCGCGCGAACGCGGGTCACGACCTTGCGCTGCCGCTGCAGTCGGGCGTCTGCGAGGGAGGATGGACGTGAGTCGTGTAATGCAGTCCAGGATGATGCGTACCCCGCAACTTACCTGCGCGCCCGCGACGTTGTTGCCGAAAAACTCGCGCGCGTAGCCGACGTTGATGCGGCCCTTTTCGTAGAGTTCGTGGTTGAGAAACACAGTCTTGGCGTCGTCGGGGTTGCTGACGGCCACAATCCACACACCCACGCTGTCGAGACAAGTGAAACACGACCATCAGCGCCAGCATCAGGCCCACGTCGACCGATCCAAACATCTAGAGCGACACGCACAACCACCGCAAATACACGCGCGGCGTGTCGCTCATGCTCGCAATCAGGCCCGTGCGCAGCGCGTCTTCGCGCACCGCGCGCATGATTGCGTCGTTGAGCGCCAAGAACCCTCCGCCCTTCAATATCCACCGCAGGTACACGGCGATGGGCGCGCGCGGCAGGTGGCGCAGAGCACGCGGCGGCACGAAAAATTGGTGCAGGCGGCACGCCGCGTACAGGAGCGCGACAGTGAAGACGGCCGCGACCAGTATCGTGCGATCGCGGATCATGGGTGAGACGGACGCGGCGGCGCGTGCGATCCAGGCGTCGAGCGTCGCCGGCAACATGGCGGTCGTGGCGCCGACAAACGCGCTGAAGATGGCGGGCATGTTGAACCTGCTGCGGGAGGATTCGAGTGCGACAGGTGGGACTGGTTGGGGGCGCGCAGTGGTTTTGAAGGGCCTGGCAGTTGCTTGGGCGCGCGATGGGATTGCTGCCAGTTACTCTCGGCGTGAGCGTGCAGACCGTCGGTCCAGCGGGCGCCGGAAAATTCGGGCTGTGCGGTGGTTGTCGCGGGAGAATGGTTGCCGCAGCCCACGCGATGAACTGGAGAGCGGCGTTGGCTCCTTTCGACTTGCAGCTGGTCACAGGTTGTTCTCACAGCGCACCGCGCCGTGCCGCGGCATCAGCTGCATCAGCCAGCAGCCAAACCAGATTTGACAATTCATTTATTGTATGTCTTTGCGTGATCAGCAACTAGGCTGACGGAACGCTGGTCAAGCTGCTGAGCTTGTGACGCCAAACGCAGAACACCGCAGGCTGGTCAAAAGCGCTGCATGTTCTCCTGTGTGCTTTGCCACGTGCAATTATGCTCATTGTTCGTTGGACTCAGTGCTCCAGAAGTATCAGCGGATGGTTCTGGCAACATGGAAGTTGATGTACTCAATATCCCATGTAAAACATGACACGGCCACACTCGAACCGACTCTTTTATGTCCGATCCACCATTTCGATTCCACAACATAGTAGGCACCTGACGGTGCATTCATTTATGACTTCAAGAACGCTCAGAGCACATAGCAGCAAGTCCATCATGACATTGCAGGGAAAGGATCAGGAATCTGGCCTGCAGAGTATGATCCTGCTCGCATGCTTCATGATGAAAAATAAATGACCATTTTCTGGTTCCAAAGTGATTGGTCTCGATTTGCCGTGCAAAACATACTTTTCAGTGGTCGCTAGCGGTTCATCGTGAGGACCGTTCGCTTTGAAAGCGCATGCGATTCATGTGTATCCACTGGAGCGTCAGCTTTTCAATGACTATGAGACACATCCTCCAATGGATGTGAACGATTGCAAGCCATGTCTTTATGTACGATCTGGTTTTCCCAGCGAACAGCTGAAGTAGCAAATGAACAAACGGCACATTTTTCTCGACCCTCATACAAATATGCAGCCCTCACAGTCAATTCGCTCTCATATGAGTTCACGCGCTGCGCCGCTTCAGCTGCACCTCGATGCCCTTGCTTTGCAGTGTCACGTCGCTCGGGATCATGTCCGGTACGCCCTCAAGCGCGTTCGCGTTCTCGACCACGTCCCATTCGCACTGCAGCAGCAGCTTGGCAGGCACGACACGCTGCTCAACAAGCGATAACTGCATACCAATGCAGATGCGCTGGCTGCCACCAAATGGTGCCTCTATTTTGAGCCATCTATCAGCGGGAATGATGTTGAAGAAAAGACGCTCCGATACCGGTACGTACACGAATAATTGTGTGCTGGCGGATGCATTGCCACGGTCCCGTCCTTGCCCACCATTGACACCCACTGGTCAGGCTTGAACTCGTCCGTGTCGGACCCGTACACGTCCTTGTCCTGCTGCTGCGCGTACGTGTCGACAGTGACGACCACGCCCGCCAGTAGCTTGAAGCCGTTCGAGATCGTGATGGGCGCAGAGGTCTTGTGCAGAGGAAGCTTGGCCACACTAGGTTCAAGGGCAGAGTGAGATGTGCATCAGTGGCCAAATGGAAATTGGGTGGACAATGCTGGCGGTAGAGCCGCATCGTCTCCTCGATGACAAGGTTGACGTACATAAACGCGCGCTCCTGCTTGTGCTGCGCTGTCTATGCCGGACTTTGGGCCGTCATCGAGCTTGGGCTGAGCTTGCATGAACTGAATGATGGGGGGTGATACTGGTGATGGGTGGAGCGACACAGTCACGTTTATCTCGGAGACTCCCACCACAGCAGCAGACCTCGGATGGCGGCCATCGGTGTCCATTCCCATCAAGGCTCCATCAAATGCATTTAGATGAGTGGCCAGACAACCACAACATCCACAACATCAGAGCAAGAAAGGAGCCAAAATGGCGCGATAGTATCACAGCGTCCAACTTTTTCTTTCATTTCTCTTTACATCGCTCGAGCCTTAGAGATCGCAGCCGCTGCTGAGCATAGTTCTATAGAACCCCTGGCGACACTCACGACAGACGAGGCTCTGTGTGACTGTAGAGCCAGGATGCGGCGTACTTGGCTGCGTTTGCAATCCTGGTGGCCATTGGCGCAGCCCATGCAAACGACCGCTTGCTGCACCCGCCCCAGTACCTGCGCAAGTACCCGAATGTCGCGCCGTGGATCTTGATGCGCACGATGCTCCAAGGGAAAGGGCTTCTCGAGCAACGCGACGTGCTGTTTGACACGATGCGTGTCAATGCGCGGAAGCGCGGGTGCATTACGACTCTCGACGAGTCGCCGCCCGTGCCCCTGTTGTGGTTGTACGTTGATGATAGAGAAAATGGGTCTGGCCGGATAATCGCGTTGGGTATCCAACTGAGCTGTCGTCACTCGCCAGCATTGACGGCCGTTGGATGGTTAACATCGCCAACACGAGCGATATAAAAGCAGTTGTCGCCAAGCACGACGTGTTTGAGAAGATGTGTTTTTTGTTGAGCGTCTCAAGCAATTTACCGGAACAAATTTGGCGATTGCTCGAGTTCTTGCTCCCTTGCCGTTCTGATCATGGCTCGTTCTGACTCTCACGCCTGGCATGTCGATTCTGCTCTCCAGACCCACGAATGGAAACGGCAACGCATGGTCGTCAATGCCGCGTTCCGCCGCGGCTGGGCGCCCGCGCTGTTTGGCGGTCCTGCGCGGCACTTGATCGCAAAATGTGACGAGCTGGCCGCGAGCCGCAGCAGCATCGACCCGGCCGAGTGGATGCAACGCATGACGCTCGACGCGCTGACTGTGGCTGCGTTCGGCATCGACTTTGACTCGATCCACCACCCCGACATGCGACCTATAACGCCGTCGTGGCCGAGATCATGGACGTCGTGCAGCTGCTCAACCCGCTGGACAAGTGGTCGGTCGCAGGACGCATGAAGTCGCTGCTGGTCCAACTCGGCGGGCACACCTGATTGATGTCAAGACGGCGGCACTCAAGGAAAAGCGTACGGGCGCGAGTGACGACGAGGACTCGCGAGACCTGTTGGCCATGATGATCGAGGCCAGTTCGCGCGACGACTAGTTCACGCGCGAGGACCTGCGCGCCAACACAATATTTATTGCGGCCAGCCGTACGTTCTGCTGCAAAGCAAACTGGTGGAGAGCAATTCCAACGCTCATCATTCTCCGACCGCGCAGACGATACGACGGGCAACGCGCTCAGCTTTGCCATTCACTTGTTCGGCATGTACTCCAGATCCAGGAGCGCGCACGCCAAGACATCGTGGGCGGCGTCAGCCCCAGCACGCCGGCCGACATGATACCGTTCCCGACCATCGATCAGGAAAAGACCATGACGTTCCTGACGTGTCCATCAAGGAAGTCACGCGACTCTACCCCAGGTGCGTTCGTTCGACCAGAACCGCTGCCAGCACCACTGTTTGTGCTCACGATTCATCGTGCCATTTCCGCTTTCATACGTCCTTAGTCTCACCAACCTCCCGCCGCGGTTCACGATTGCCGACGTGACGCTGCACGACAGCACCGTCCTGCCCAAGGGCACGCTCGTCAACGCCGACATTTAGTCGCAGCACCGAGCGCGCAACGTGTTGGGTCCTGACACAGACGCATTCAACCCGAACTGGTGGCTAGACTCGGTCGGCGCCGATGGGGTGGTGCCTCTCCACCTGCTTTCGACTGGCTACACGTGTACGATTGAATTACCATGTCGACTGGAGGTGGTCGAGATTCTTCTGACACACCTGTCATCGTCCAGGGGTGCCGTTTGGTGGTGGCCAGCGCATCTGTCTGGGCCAGCAATTTTCGCTCGTCGAGCAGCGCGTCGTGCTCGGCATGCTGTTACTGAGCCACAAGTGGACGGTCGTCGGCGACGCGCATGCGTTGAAGGGCACGCTGCGCACGATGCCGGGCATGCTCATGATGAGGTCAAGCTGGCGGGCGCGGCGCGGGTTGTAGAGCTCGTGAAGATTTGATAGACCGGTGCAGCGTGCGCCAAGTGGACGTGTTTGAGTTGTTGCAATATTGGCAGTGCGCACGAAAAATTACCAGCGGCAGCAGCAGTGTGGTTTATTGACATACACCCATCCTCCAACCCACACTGTATTGTGAAATCAAACAACATCATGGCTTCCCGGAGGCGCAATCCACGTTCATTTACCTCGCCGATCTGACACGCTTCCCGTTCGCATCCCCATCCACCACGACCTGCACGGCATTCCGGTCCTGGTCCACATGCACGCAATGCGCATGCCACCCGGCCTCCATCACCATCACGACAAACTTCTCCACCTGCTCCGCATCCCGTGCCGCCGACGCGAGATAATATCCGCGCAGCACGTCCTCGTCCTCGGCACCTGCCGCGACCCACACCTTCCCGGGCGCCGCCAGAACCTTCCCACCGCGCATCCAAGTCGCGTCCGACTCAGCTACCAGCGGCGGGTTCACGTGCACTAAAGACTGGTACGCGCCGAGGAACCTTTCGCGCGGCGCGATTGTTTCGGGGGTCGGGACCGACAGCGTCGCAGCAAAGTCGGCGAGAACGAGGTCGAGCCGCTGCGCGTTGAGCGTGCGGGTCACGACGACGCGGTTCGATTGGTGCAGGGCCCACAGGGACAGGCCGGAGAGCGGGAGGAAGGCGGCGAGGAGGGATGGCACGTCGTGGCCGACCATGGCCGACACTGGGATGGGAAATAATTGTGAGAGAATGCGGAGGGGGTGAAGGAAGAGTGAGAATTGAACGCACCAACGACTCCGAGGCCCGTGCCGACCACGCCCGCAGCCGTCGTCTGCGACCCGGCTTTACCCGTAATGTCGCCGAGGTTGTCGTGCATGGCCAGCGTCTGGTGGATCTGGGCGCGCGTTGCTGAGCTCGCGAGCCACGCGATGTTTTTCCCTACACTGAAACGTCAGTCGAGTATTCTTTCACTCCATCAAGCACACTCTACGTACCGATATTGGACAGACTGGCGAGCGGCAGGAACAGGTGCGGCACGAGCGGCGTCAAGAGATCCACCAAGCACGCGCCCTGCATGGCGAGCGCGGCGTTGAACCGAAGCCGCTTGGGCTCCGAGTCGAATTTCTCGCCCATGATCGATGCGTAGAGCACGCCGCCGAGTTGACCGAGACCGTCCTTGATGATCCAGTTGAGCGCGGCGGCTGGTCCCGGAGCGGAAGCGTCAGAGCGCGCAGCGAGTGCGAGTAGATGAGAGCACGAAAACGCACCGACAGGGATCGAGCCAGCACCGAGGCCAATCGCGTACAGGAGCGATTGCATCGAGAGCACTGGAGCACAGGCAGCAGAGAATGAGCAAGTTGCCCTCAGCCATGGCCACCGCAGCAAAAGGTAAACGTGCCACCCGTCACGGTGCCCATAACGGCATGCACAAACGTCCACCGCGTGTACCGCAAGTACTCGGGCGCGACCGAGTGCGGATAATTGGCGGGTAGGAATGTGGCGATCACGGCGTCACGCGTATCGACGGCACGGTCGCGTAGCGACGGCCGTGGCCGATTCGCGAGGGACGCAGTCGTGGGAGTTGTCGACGTTGTGGACGGAATCACCGTCAACTTGGCCGACGCCTGCGCGCCAACGACAACGGCCTCGACCGGTGCTGCAGGACCGCACACGCGGCGCCTCCACGCCGCGACGGGCCACTTCCACCACGCCGTATTGTCGGTCGCGTCCTGGACGAGCCGCACGGTGCCGGGTTGATACCCCGTTGTTGATCCTGTTTGCGCGGTTGAATCGTCGCGACGGCTGGTGGCCACGCCGCGACGGCATCCTGCGACCACGGTGCAGGGACCGCTGATGCTTTTGAGTGTTGATGCTTGAAGAGACCACGAGGAACGCAATGGCCAGACCCCTACGCTGTGGCCGACGGGATGATGCAGCGTCGACCTTAGCCTGATCGGTGCAATTCGAAACATATTTTTGCTGTGCTCGAGCTTGTTCTTCTGGTCTTGTTCTTGCTGTTGCTGTTGCTCGCGGGCCAATATTGCGATTGGTTGTGTGGGGGGATGCTGGGCGCGACGGAAGGGACTGGTCAAGTTGACCGCGGCGGCGTGGTTGGGGATGGTTGGTGCATGACCATCCTGATCAGCGGCACAGCGCTCCCTTTCGTGTTCGCTGTCGACGTTTCGCTGCTGCTCATGCTAGTCCAGCTCTCCGGGAGCAAGGCACGACACGGCAAGTCACAACAAAGAACGACACGTCCGTTTGCGTGTTATTCACGACGAGCCCACAACGGAATTTGGAAAGAAACTAAATACAACAACGATGGCCCACGCTCCCATGCCGGCCACGCTGGTAGCTCTCCAGCCGAAAATATCAACACCAACCTCGGGAACAAAACAATGCTACTGCTTGCATTGGGGGGCAAGAATGAGAAACGAGTATGAAAAAGCCGGCCACCGACGCAACGCCAACGCCCTCGAGGCGCCCGACCTCCTTCATTCCCTCTTGGCCGTGCCGCTCGCGCTTGATGCCCTTGATGGTGCTGGTGCCGGCACATCCCACTCCCAGACTGGCTGGAACGACTCGAGGATTCCAACGTCGGCAAACAGGTTCGGGAACAGCCACCCGGGCTTGCCGACCACGTAGAGCACCACGTAGAGCGCAAGCCGGACCATGGCCACGGCAAACAGGACACCCAAGAGACCGAGCAGCGCGTACGACAGGTAGAGCACGCCAATGCGCAGCGTGTCGGGCCACAACGGGAACATGACACCGGCAAGCACAACCGCGACCATGGCAATCGATCCGAGCAGGTGGTACGGCGACGTTGGCACGTGCGCGAGAACGAAGTACGCGGCCGGGTCCCACGATTGCAGTGCCGTGACGCCGAGCTGCTTTTGCTTGGGCGCCTTGTCGACGCGGATCAGCAGCGCGTGCAACAGGAGCGTTTCGAGCGTGGCCGTGACGCGCGCCTGCACCGAGTCGGAACTGTCCGAGTCGACGTCGGCGTTGGTTTCGGTCTCGACGGGCAGGAGGAGCGGCGTGCCCTTGGACGACGACAGCGCCGCAACCGCGTGCTTGCCCTTGAGGAACGGCACGCGGCGGCCGTCGAGCACGCCCTCGCGCAGCTTGACGCCCGACTGCGAGCTGTTGGCCAGGTACGCGGTAATCTTCTCCATTTGCGAGCGCAGCGACTTGGCGGTCGCGCTGTCGTCGTGCGCAAGCGGGCTGGTCGGGAGCGGCGCCGACGGAGCGTGGTCGTTGCCGCAGCAGGAGGAGCCCATGGTCGTGGTTGCTGTTGCTGTGGTCGGTCGGCTGGTCGGTCGGCTGGAGGTTGCAGCTGGCGAGAGCAAGAATTGCGCGCAGAGTGGAGGGAAGAGAAGAAGATGTCGAGCGTGTGGAGCCGTTGGCGACGTTGCGATGGGTCCTTGCGTGCGGGCTGACCGAAGGCGAACGGCTGCGAACGACTGGAGCGAGCTCGCGACGTGGCGCCGCGTGCCTTGCCCGCCGCGTGTCTTCCACGTGCACGTCCGCGAGGCACTCTGTGAGACGCGACGATCCGACGCCTGCCTGCCTTGGGCGGTCGGCCGCAAGTCGCGGTCGCAACCACGAGGGCGAACGCCGCTCCGCCAAGTCAACGACGGCAAGCTTGCTGACGGCCTGCACCGTTTCGAGGCGCAACGGCGGTCAACGAAATCTTTCCGCAACATGCGCATCTGTTGTCACATTTACAGGAAAAATCACGCCGTGATCAACCAAAACAGAAAGAATTCTAGGCCTTGGCCGCGGCAACGGCCTCGTCGAACGCGGCGCGCGCCGCATCGATGCCACCGGCCTGGTGCGCGGCCGCAATCTTCTCGCGCGCGGCCGTGAGCACCGCAACGTCGTCCGAGACCGTGAGCTTCTCGAGCGCGACGAGCGTCGCCTCCATCTGCTGCGACGACGGCGTCGCGTGCAAGTAAGTCAAGTCCTTGGTGACGAGCTGCTTGAGCGCCTTCTTCTCCTTCTTGAGCGCGGCCTTGGCGTCCTTCTTAGCAGCCTTGTCGGCCTCGTCAGCTGCCTTCTTGGCCGCCGCCGCAGCCTCGGCCGCCTTCTTGGCCTCCTCCTCGGCCTTGGCCTTGGCCGCCTTGTCGGCGGCTGCGTTCTTGGCGGCCGACGGCGCGGGCGACGCCGACCCACCGCGCGCCATCTGCTGCTTCATCTTCTTGGCGATCTTGTCCTCCTCCTTGTACCGCTTCATGCGCGCGTCGTACTTGAGCGCCAAGTCGACAAGCGTGCGCTGGCGCGCATTGTCCTCGGTCTTCTTGCGCGCGCGCTCGGCCTTGTTCTTCTTCTCAAGGTACCGCTTGTTGTCGCGGTTGTCGGTCGTCTCGGCTAAATCGGTCCACCAGAGTCAGCGTCCCGTTCCAGGGTGGAACAGATCGCATGAGCGGATCAGCGTACCATCCTCGTTGTCCTCGTACTCGAACGAGCGCCACGAGTCAAAGTGGTACCAGAAATCGTAGAACCCTTCAACCTCGTTGCGCGGCGAGTTCGAGTCGCCGAGCACCGGCACGGGTTGCTTCTTGGAGAACCGGCCCTCGCGCACAAAGTAGGGCGCCAAGTTCTTGTAAGCGACATCCTCGCCCTCGGTGGCCCACGCCTTCACCTCGGCCTCGCTCGGGAGCGTGAACTCCATGCCCGGGTCGACCGAGTCGTACTGCATGCGCTTGACCGGATCGGCGAGCGTCTCGTGCGCCTTTTGAATGCACTTGAACACGTCGTCAATGTTGACGCCGGGCAAGGCGCGCGCCGCCAGCTTGTCCGGGTGGAACTTGAGCACGCGGCGGCGGTAGGCATCCTTGACCTGCTCGTCGTTGGCCTTGTAACGCAAGTGCGTCAGGCCGAGCACGCGGTAGTGGTCCTGCTTCTTCCACAGCCGCGGCGTCAACATCATCAGGTAGGCCGCGTCGGCCTCGTCGTCGCCATTGTCTGAGTCGTCGTCGGGGAACTCGTCAATGGTCGCGGCACCGAAAAGGGCGGCGAGCGCGGCCTCGGCGTGCGGGTCCTCGCGCTCGAACGTGCGCGGCGAGGCAATGTCGATGGCGAGCGAGCGGAACTCTGGATAGGGCGTCGCAGCGTGGTCAGCAAAGGGCGGTCGGGATACTTTCTCTTGAAGAGGCTGCAGCATGGCGTAAATACCGGTCAGCTTGCCAACAGCGCGCGACGCGTGCGGGGCGCCAGCGAGCAGGTCGCCGGGGGCCGCGGGAAGGGCCAGGTCGAGCTTGATGATCGTCATGTTGCAGTCGTTTCTTGCCGGCCGTGCTTGCAGACGGGGTTCTGCGATGGATGGTGCGTGCTTTGCAACGGCCGGTCGACGGGGGTGCGTCCTTGTCACGATACGACACGTGTCTCGTTGTGATGGGCCTTGTCCTTTGCATTGGCTGGTTCTACCTTCTGTTCTTTCTGTTGCACCACCAGCACGCCGTGTGCCCGCCTCTTGTAACTTGTCTCTCCCAGCCTGTCACGCAAACGTGGGCGGTGCGCGGCATCGCTCGCCGCCGTCGCCGCCATCACGATTAAGACGGACATCAACGCGAAAACCTGTGCTTTCGCGCTGGCGGGATGGAACGTAGACCACAAATACTTTGCTTTTGTTTGATTCACTACCCCGACCGAAGTCGGCTGGCCGGAGCGTCCAAAAATGGCGCGCCGCGCCGGTTTGTTGACGGCACGCTCGCGCGCCTGCTGCGCTTGAATCACACGGTCTCCGTCATCTCGCGCAGCAACAACGGCGATCCTCTAGGTACTGCGTGGCGGCGGGAGCCGCAGCTCGCGACTCGACGACGTTCGACGAGGTCGAGAATCGGTATCGGCCGGGCCCTCGGCGGCCTCGGTTTCTTCCCGCGGCGGCCCGGTCGATGCAGTCGACTCGGTTTAATTGGCGCGGCTTTTTTAAAATAAGGAGTCTGAAAACGGCCGAGGATATTAAAAACATAATTTACTATAGACAGCGTCTCTTTGTTTCATAATCGGTTATGGTAA
>GG745365.1:117367-128193 GCA_000151295.1 Allomyces macrogynus ATCC 38327 | reverse complement strand
GAGGAGGACGATGAGGATGAGGATGTCATGGATGAAGACAGCGCCGATGAGGAGGATGCCATGGGCGTGGACGTGGCGTCGGACGCCGACTCGAGCGCGAGCGGCTCCGACGACGGCAACGAATCCGACGAGTCGGACGCAGACCCCGCTGCGCGTATGGCCGCGGCCAAGCGCGCGCGCGGTGGTCGCCTGCCGTCGGCCGACGAGGGCACGACCGTGTTTGTGCGCAACGTGCCGTTTGACGCGACCGAGGAGGAGCTGCGCGAGTGCTTTGCCGCGTTCGGCAAGCTCCTCTACGTGCTGATCACGCGCGACAAGGACACCGATAAGCCCAAGGGCACGGCGTTTGCGTGCTTTGCCGACCGTGCGGGTGCTGACGCGTGCCTCGCCGAGGCTGCCAAGACGAACCACCTGGCTTACTCGATGTCAACGACGGCGTCAATCTCGACTAACGCCGCGCCGGCACCCGCGCCGGTTCCGTCGAGCTCGTCGCTCCTGACGCCCGAACTGCCGTCGGCGCTGCACGATTCGCCGCTGGTACTGGCAGGTCGCCTGCTCAACGTGACACGCGCCGTCGACCGCACCAAGGCCGCGCACTTGACGGCCAAGGAAAAGTCAAAACGCGAGCGCCGCGATAAGCGCAACCTTTACCTGTTGCGTGAAGGGTTCCAGGGGGACGTGGCCGAGCGCCGCACCAACCTCGAAAAGAACCTCGGGCTCTACGTGTCGCGCACGCGTGTGTCGTTCCGCAAGTTGCCGCCGACCGTCGACGAGCGCGCATTGCGTACCTATGCGCGCACCGCCGCGAGTACGTACCTGTCGCAGATCGTGGCGACTGGCGAGGACGACCACTGGCCGCGGCACCCGGACCTGGATAACCCGGACTCGTTTGAGGACGAGTCGAGCGAGCGCGACTTGAAGGCCGAGGTCAAGGCGATTCGCACGGGCGTGTTCCAGGCCAAGGTCGTGCGCGAGCGCGACCGCGTCGACAGCAACGGTAACTTGCGGTCCAAGGGGTTCGGGTTCGTTGAGTTTGCGAGCCACGGCGCCGCCTTGGCGTGTGTGCGCGCGCTGCTTGACTCGAAGTCGGACGCGGCGGTCGCGGCATGGAGGGCGGCGCTGGCCGTCATTGAGCCGTCTCCCAAGAAGAAGAAGGGCAAGAAGGTCAACGACGGCAGCGACGACGAGGAAGCAAGCGACAAAACGGACGCTGAGGAGAAGCCAATTGTGCCGCCAGTCGTCCACGTTGAGTTTGCCGTCGAGAACAAGCAGGTCGTCAATATGCGTGACGCCAAGCTCAAGCGGCAGCAAAAGCTCGCGGCGACAGATGCCAAGGAGTCGACCTCGTCGTCATCGGCGGCAGGAGCATCAGCAGGGTCGTCGTCGTCCACTGGGCACCGAGGGCAACAAGGTCGTGGAGCCAGCGCAACGCGCGGCCGGCCACCATCGGGCCGCGGCGGATCTGGCGATCGTGGCAGTCGTGGCGGCTCCCGTGGAGGTCGTGGTGGCGGTCGAGGCCGCGGCCGGGGTCGGGGTGCTCCGCGGAGGGCGTAGAGTGCTCGTCGCGGGGGAGTGTGTCTTGTTTGTGTGCTTTTTATTACAATCGTATTCCTTGGGTGCGTTGTTGCCGTCGTTCGTGGCATGATCGATCAATCAATTTCAGTTGCACCATGTCACTACTTTTCTGTCCATCGTCCGAGAAATTACGAAGCATCAAAGCACATCAACCCTGAAGTATAGAATGCAACCAACCGCAAAATTGTTATGACCCGCAACCTTTGCCCATTTCCTGCCAGGCGCAGCAATACAAGTAGATGCAATGCGCTCCTGAGTTGATGAGTTGAATGCCAGGAGAAACTCCGGGAGCTGCACAATCATCAACAATCCAGCATTATGGCGACGAGTTCCCGCTGCAACATGAACCGCGACCGTCTGGAACGCCGGCGCGACACCCGAGCATCGCTGCGATCCAGCTCATTGGCTGTTCGCGGACGAACGCGCACAAGCACCAACTAACAAAGTTGTCGCGATAGATTCTTTGGCTCCGCGCGAAACACACAAATTTCGCGGGATTTCTGTGCGGCACCATGAAACCGGTGAGCGGTTGACCAGCATTCAGGCCCATGGCAGCGCGCGCGACGCCGACGGAAACGCGCAGTACGTACGGCAGCTGAGCATCGAGCTGGAAGGGTTCGGCGACGATCCCAAGTTTCTCCACCTGCAGGTGCGTCGGTTGCCCGCAGTTTCCCACGACAATATGGGCACATCGACGTGCAACTCGACCGAATTTATCATGAATCCGTATTACTGCGGGTCGTGCCAGCAGCAGCCCGTCGTGTTCAGCAACTGCTCGATCAACGAGATGCATACGGTGCTCGGGTCGCGCGCCACCTGCTTGGACGCGATTGCGTCGCCGCTCTGCGGGTTCGTTGCCGGTCGATGCTTGCATATGACTCGACTCATTGTTCTTTCTAACGCCTTCTCCACCCTCGCAGCAACGGCCAAGTCGACCCCGGCGAGAAATGCGATTCGGGCGACCCGTTCCACGGCAGCGCGGGCTGCACGGCGCAGTGCACGTGGCATGCTGTCGCTGTGTGCGACGACACGAAAGGCGCATGTTGCCGCGGGTGCCAGCTCATGCCCGCTACGACCGAGTGCCGCGCAAGCGCCGACCCATTTTGCGACGTGGCCGAGTACTGCACGGGAGCGTCCCCCGTGTGCCCCGCCAATAAGGTACTGCACCCGGGCACAGCATGCGCGTCGCGTGCGGGCGACCCGGGCCGCGGTCGAGCGGCACGTGCCGGTCAGACATTGACGTTTGCACTGGGTATGGGATCACGTACGCGGCGCGGTGCGACGGTACCACCGCGGTTGGATACCCGTGCCGCATCTGGTGCGTATGGGGCGACGGCCGGTGCATGACTTGGGGCGACCTGCGCGCCGACAGCACGCCATGCATGGCCGGGAACGCGACGGGCGTGTGCCTCGACGGATATTGCGCATCGAACACGACGCGGATCGGCGAGTCGGCTTGTGCGGGTGCGTGCATTCGAGACCCTCGTGGTCAGTAGCTGAATCCTGACCAACCAACCGTGTTGGAGTGTAGAAACGGCGTCCTCGACCCAGATGAGGGATGGGATCCGGGCAACACGATCACGGGCACCCCGTGTTGCCAGGCCAACTGCAGGCTGCGCCCAGGCGCCGTGTGCGACGCGTCTCTCGGCCGTGCTGCACGCCGCAGTGCCAGCTTGCCGACAATGTCACCGTGCGCCGTGGCTCGGCACCCTCCGGACCCCGCGCGCCGTGCGATGTGGCTGACTATTGCTCAGGCACGACCGCGACGTGCCGGGACACGTTCCAGCCAAACGGGACCGCGTGTGTGACGGGTACGAATGCGACAGGGACGCGTGCCGCGGGACTGTGCGTGGCAAACTCGACGCGCCCGGGTGGGACGCTCTTGATGCAAAGCAATCTGACGGCCGGCAACAGTTCGAGTGGAGCGGGGTCGGTTCAAACGCGGCTGTGGAAAGTGTTCGATGGGGCCTGGATGGACCGTATCTGGGCCGTGGCGACGGTGGTGGTCGGACCGCTCATCAGTGCACTTGGGGCAGCGGCGCTGCTCTGGGCGTAGCGGTGTGGTCGGTGGTGGAAAGGACTGTGAACCGCACTTTCCGTCCAATGTAGTTTCGATCATCTTGAAATGATGCCTGGCCGTGCCGTTTTGCAAAAGAAACAATGATGTGCTTTGCACGACAAAGTGATCCCTCCAACAGCGGTGCCAATGTTGGGAAATTGCGCTGCCGTCGCATCGTCATCGGGCGGACACACTATTGGATCTGCATCGACAAAAAACAGTTTGGGGCAAGGACCGCAAGCAAAAAGCACGTAAAACATGACCATGTGGATGGATGAAAGCGACGACACGGTTGATGGATGCTTGCAATGAAGCGCAAGAAAAGAGATCTTGAAACTGGACATTTGAGAACAGAGCTCTTATTTTACTACTCGCCCTGAGACAACTCGTGCTACAACTTGCAATTATATCTTTGCGATGTCAACTACCACCAGCCAATACTTCGCCGAGTTTGATTAAGTTGGAGGCAAGCAGTGACCGGGGCAAGATCTTGGCTCCAGATTGTGTTTTCTTCTGGCAACCATCGTCGACCGTCGACCGTCGTCCATCGCTGTCCATGTTATTTGCCAAAGATTGAGATCCATCGCGTTGGTAGAGAATATTGCACTCTTTGTGCTCGCGCCGGAGCGGAGATCATTGCAAAAGGACTGGTGCTAAGAAGGTGTTGAAATCTCAGCAAGCCATGGCGCTGTCGCGCCAGCCTCCGCGGCACAACGTTTGTGTCAGGAGTGATTGTTCTTCGCCCTACTTGGTCACAGGCCCATATCCATTGATCTGGCGACACAGCTCCATGCGAAGAAGCGACATGGACGACCTGCAAGTTGCTCTGCTCAGCGGTTTGAGAATTCTGGAGGAACAGGGCCACAAACGTGATAACAACGGACCACAAACCTGGCAACCAAAGACTCTACTTGAGACGCGGGCCGTAAACGCCACGCAAGATTTGATGAAGGTACAGGCGCGGCACGAAAATCGAATACGATCGATATTCCCCGGAAATATTAACATGCAACTTGCAAATTTCCCGCAGAGAGCTCACGCCTGGTAATAAGCAGCAAATGCGCGCCGTGCCTCAGCAAGGTCAACGCTCACGTCACCCATGAGCTGTTCGATCTGTGCTAGCGCCTGGTCGGGCGTAATGGGTCCTGCATCCGACTCAACTACGTATCCAATCGCCAATCACTTTAGCCGTTGGCTTCGTGGCGCAAGTCGCGGCCGACTCGCAAGAAACGTGAGGATCACTCGCACCCTTGCCCTGCCCGAGGTACTGAATTCTTTCAAACGCTTTTCTCAGCTCGATAATACCAATCGCAGCCGCCGAACCCTTGAGAAAGTGACCCTGGCGCGACAGCGCGTCGAGGTTTCGCAATGCCCTGTTGGTCCGTTCACTGGTGTTAGCATACTCTGCCAATGCGAATGAGGCTACTCTTGTGCGATATAGATCGCGCACGCACAGGGATCGCTGCATCTCTTTGAGCACGTCTTCGGTCTGCTCAAAGAAGTTCTCGACGAGGCTCTGTGAAAAGCCTGGGTCCTGCATAGAGGAAGCGCAATACCACGTCAGTCGAGATGGCTCGACCAAAAGCGACGTGGACGCGGCGACAGTTTCCGCGCCAACGCACGCGCCCGCACGTCACTCGCGCTGAATGCTTCGATGGAGGACAGCGCATGCTCAAATCTGACCGTCGCGGATCGCGCATCACAGTCAAAGCATGTGGAACGCAGGATGGTGGGCGGAGCACACACGGAGAGAGCGGCGAGTGTCTTCGACAGCGGGTTGAGCGCGGGTGATACGTGCGTCTTCGTCCATTTCGAGCAGCTCCTCAAAGGTGGCCATATCGACCACGTCGGCGGGCAGAGGCTCGCCAGGCATGGCTGTTGGTTGGGATCACTTGTGGGCGGGCGGGGACCGTGTTGCGGAGGAGGTGACGACGCGGTCAAGACCGGGCAAGGAACGGGAGGTGTAGCGCGCAGGGGAGGTGGGGAGTTCGACGAATGGCGCGAAAGTTGGTGGAGAGGATACGTCGATCACGGCGCAGCCGATCACGGCGGTGGAACAAGGCGGACCGGTCAAGCAGCGCGGCGCGGGCGAGTGCTGAAATCGGATGCGGACATTGATGTTCGATCGGAACTCGGATGAGAGTGCGGCGGATGGGTCAGGGTGTTGGCGAGGGGCCGGCCATAGAGCCCAGACGCTTGTTGTCTGCAGCGCTGGTGGTGCGTTTTGACTGCCCACCTCACTTCGTCCGGCCGAAGCACGAATCCTGCAACGCAGGCGTAAAGCTGAATGTGGATTGTGCGCTCCACGGTACGGCAGACCCATTTTTTCGGCCGCTGGGCCATCACATTGCTGTACAATTGTGTCTCCCGTGGACGGGTCCGTCCACGAGCTTTCCGTAACTCCACGAGCACTTCACCACCTGCCGCGTTCTCCCATTACCGTGGACCTGCGGTGGATGGTGAAGAGCTGCTGTTTTCTGGTATTCAAATCGATATGCTGTGTGCAAAGATGCGCTGCATTGGAGACTGATCTCAAGAACTCTGTTGGCTGTAGGCCTTCGCGTTCTTTCAGCTGCTTGAGAGCCAATAATTGACTGGCTGGAACGTGGTGAGAGTTTTGATTTCCCATGCTTCACCATTGTTGCAACGATAGATGACAAGTCACAGCTTGCGCAAGGCTTGCCGGTATGAGCACCCAATGCGCGATTATCGTCATGTTGAGAGCGTAGATTGGCGCTGAGGTAGACCTGACCAGAAAACTCATTTGCTCGATATTATAAGTATGAGACATTGAAAGAACGTTTTGTGTTGGACCCAACTCATCGATCTCAGTCCGTTTTGCTTTCAGCATGCATTTAGGGCCCGTCATGTCAGAGCACGAGCGTAGCCAGACGCCATTTACAAGAAAAAACAAACAAAACAAAAAAAAAGAGATTGTCAACTCACGATGGACGGCAAGCCCTTTGCTCACGCAATGGGGGCTCAGTGGGCGACGTGACTGATGCAACCGCTCTCAACTCGGCGGCTACTGCACCCTCGAGCGTGCGCGCGACCAACGACCCCGACATACGTTTTCGCGCCGACCGTTTCCGCGCGACTCGCGGCGCAATCATCGCCGTCCGCCCGACGTTACTCGACATGCGCGACCCGTGCGACTGCGCCGCCGCGCCCGACGCGAGAATCGGCGACGAAGTTGACGCCATCTCTCGCAGGGGCGCGCCGGCCTCTGCCTTGCCCGTGATCACGTCCTTGTCGTCATCGCCCGGCATGATCGTGATCGTGCGCATTTCCGCGAGCGCCGCGCGCTGCTCGGGGGACAAGGTCGGGTCGTCCTCCACGTCAAATTCCACGTCAAGATTTGATATTTGTCGCTGCAGGGACAAAGCAGGCGCGAGCCGTGGGACGTGTGAAGCCAGCAAGTTGGTCGTAGCAGCACCAGGGGACACCATGGCCGCAGCCGCTGCTTGGGTCGTGTCGCGCGTGGCCGCAGCAGCAAAAGAATGCACGTGGAGTCGGTCAGCGTACCGGACAAAATCGGCCGGCTCAAGCTTGAGATCATAGTCGAGGAGCATCAAGATCTGCAATTCAAGCCGGTTTAGCTGTACGACATGAAGCCCGCCGACTTGAGCATAGTGCGCGTTCGTGTAAAACACGTCCGACCAGTACTTGGTCGCGACCATCGTGACCGTGATCAGAAGTCGGCGCACATTAGCCGACGTCACAACGACCGCGCGTAAGGGCTTGCGGGCCAGTCGGTCGAGGTACATGATCACAGTGAGGAGGACGGCTGTTGGGCACGGCGCATACCGGACAATCCGTGTAAGAAGCGCCGCAATCGGGTTCGGTGAAGGCGCAAGTATGTGGGACTGGCGCGTCACAGTCGTGACACTCTCGTGGACGAGCGCCACGCTCAGCTGCCCAAGCTTGTGCGCGGCTGGCCGGTCATTGCTCGTGCAGACTTGCTGGAGAAGTCTTGTGAGTATGTGCGCGGCCTCGATTGGTGTCACGAGCGCATTGATCTGCTCCATGAGCATTACGGCCATGGCATACTTGTCGTCTGCGGTCAGGTCCAAGTCAGGTACGGGGCTGGACAGGAGGACATGGTGTTGATCGCTGGAATTGGCTTGGGCAGAGTTCGCGCGCGCTGGAACGTTCAGATGCGGCTCCTGGGTCGTGGCTCGGGGCGTCGTTGGGTGGTGGTGGTGGCAGATGCACGGACGGCGACGGGCAAGAGACCAGGCTGATTTTCTGCCAGGCCCGATCGTCGTTGGGTGCCGAGCTGTGTCGACGACGGAAGGGCTGCCTCTTGGGGGGAGGTGGACAGTTAATATACAAATCCCATTTGTTCCATGGAAGGGTTGCATGGAAGTCGACACGCATTCCAACGAACCTGTGAGTGTTGTGTGGCGCAAGAACAAGGCCACAAAAGGTGATGTTTGCCCAACAAAAACGAAAATGGTCCACCGATCACGATGGTGATGGCGGTCCGTCCTGCCGGCAACACGATCGAAGTGTTGCGCGCCGAGGACGTGATCCAGGGTAAGCACCAGAGAAGGAATATACCAGCCAGAGGGATGGGGATGGTGATTGAGGCCGGACGCCGTAATTATTGTTGTCATTCACGCTTGCCGCCTGGTTGCTCTCATCCATGTTCCTAGGAGGTCGCGTGATCGCTGTGCCGAGACGGTCGCTCACCTGGACAGCCATCATGGCCCCGCCAAGTGTCGCCTTGTGTCAGTTCTGCTGTGCCGCAAGCGGTCATCGGCGCCCACTCTCTTGCCTGCGAGGATCTTGATGCGGATGGAATGCACAGACACAACGCAGGCGACACGACAATGTGACCTGCACAGTTCGTGTTTTGGTCACCGAGCTCCGATAGTATTCCACTTTCACGTTCTTGATTCACTGACCAGCTCGTTGTTTTCGGACTGGTGGTTCTAAGGGATCGCCCGCTCTTCGATACCACATGTGAATCACGCATCGCATCCCGCAGCTGGGCCACAAGAGAGTGATCGTGCTCTCGAGCTGTACTTGCTGGGACCGTAAGTCTGATTTTGCAACGCTTGTCCACTGTATTCATGACTTCTCCACCACTTGAACACGACATGCTTGCATTTCTCTGCTGTTATCAACGGTGGCGATTCCGCAGCCATGGTTCCTGGGGCTTCCGAGATGGGCTGGTTGGCTTCACAACCACGATGGGCCCAGAACATCGAGAAAGTTCTGGATCTATCATGCCTCGAACAAAAAAAAATATCGCCATCTAGCGGCGCACTTCACTCAACCAAGGTATAACGTCTCCTCCCCATCTGCAGGCGGCGCTGCTCCCGTTGTCCTTGCAGCATTGGAAGAAGGTGCGGTGGTAGGCCCAGCTGGACGAGACACGGCTTCGGGCGCTTTGGTCCCAGGCAAGTAGAGGGGTTCTGAATCGGCCTGCTGCAGCGCTGCCGCTGCCGGTCCCGGTCGAGCTGTGGACGGCAAGTAGAGCGGGTCGTGCGCGGACGCCGTGAACGGCGCTGGGGTCGTTCCTGCAGGCGCATTGGTGCCCGAAAGCTCAAAGACGGTCGGGAGGCCGTCCGGTGGACCCGTGACGGCGCCAAGCGGCATCGGCGCCGAGGGCTTCTCCTGCTTCTGCTTGCGCCAGCGCATTACGAAGAACCCGGCCGCAGCAACGACGAGCACCGCGCCAATCACAATTCCGGCAATCGCGCCGCCGCTGAGCCCGCCACTGCCACTCGAGCTGGTTTCCGTGCCTGACGGCGTGGACGACCCGTCGGCGGATCGCGTCGTCGACACTGCGGTCGGCGTGCCCGTGACCCACTTGAACTGGAGCGACGCGTCCGACTGCGTCTGCACCTGCAACAGCGACAGGAACGGCGCGTAGCCGCCGTCGGTCGTGCCGTCCTTTGCCGCCTGCTCACCGCCAACATAGATGATCACGTCTTCCAACAAGTACGCGCACCCAGCCAGGAGCGACGCCGGGCCGTTCGCGGAATTGATGATGGTCCCGACCTGGGCGCGGCCGGACGACAGGTCCGTGTACTCGACAAGCGCGTATGGCTTGGTCGCCATGAACCCACCAACGTGAATCACATACCGGTTCTTGAAGACGACCGACCGGTGTTGGTACCGCGCGCGCGCCATGGTGGCCGACAACCGCGTCCACGCGCGCGATTTGGTCTCGAGCAGCCACTGGTCGCCGAGATCCTCGTCGGACGTAATAAACCCGCCCGAGAGCAGCTGGTGCGTCGCGTTGAGTCGGCCCATGGTCGCGAGCTGTCGCGCCGACGGCCCGCCCGCCGTGACGTTGGTCGCGGTCGCCTTCCCGTCAGACGAAACGACCATGAGCGTGCTGAGGTTGTTGATTTCACCGCCCGTGTAATCGACGCCGCCAAACGTGTAGACGCTCGACCCGTCGTTGGTCGCGGCCGACGCCTGCAGGCTCGACTTGAGCCCAATGTTGATGGTGTTCGACAAGGTGCTCGTGGCGCCCTGGGACGGATCAAACTCGTAGACGGCCGGGTTCGGGTCAATGGGCGTGCTCGATGTGGTCGGCACGCGAATCCCGCCCGCGAGAAGGACGTGGCCGTTGGTTTGCACGACGGTAAGTTGGTTCAGGGTCCCGGCAATGGACGGGTCGAGCGCGCCGTGCGATTGCAGGTCGGCGGCCACGCCCGTCGCGACCGTCTTGGCATAGTCGATCGAGTAGACGCCATTGGACAGTGAAACAGAGATGGTGTTGGGCTCTGGATTTGGGCAAGAGAGAAATACGTCAGCGTCAACGCCAGCTGATTGAATGGTCACATTTTAGACGCAATTCTGCTCGACGGCAACTATTCAACGCACCGCCAACGTAGCCGCCAAACATGTACAACCGCGTCCCGACAACAGCGCATGCGCTTGCCGACGACGTCTCCGACGCGTTCATGCTAAATGCAGCCGCCGCGGCAGCATCGGATGCCGGCGCATGCTGCAAGAGGGCAACGAGCAAAGCAACAACAAGAACAGTTCGCGACATGCGGGTCACCGTCGTTTTCGAGCGCATGGTTGTTGTTCGCCTCGACATTTCGCAAATAAACAAATCGGCGAGGCCAGGCAGCAACAGGATTGAACTTGCAGCGATCGTCGGCGTCGTGATTGCAGGTGAAGCAGTGCGCGCCGACCGGGGAGTAACTGGAGCAAAACGAGCTGT
>GG745365.1:66810-88658 GCA_000151295.1 Allomyces macrogynus ATCC 38327 | reverse complement strand
ATCCACTTGAAAGGGCCCGAGACCGGACTTTGGAAGTCGGGGCGGGCCCCGATCATCCACACCGCGGCTTGATGCCAACACACAATCGCTTCCTGGCTCGACTCTCGACACGCACACGTCCTCCTCTGCTACTCAATTCCTGTCTGCCCTCGCGAAGTGAACACACTCCAACGAGGTCTATATAGTCGAAGGATCTGCACCGTGGCAAGTCAACTCATTGGCACCGACCCTGCCTCGTTCCCCAACGACGTCTGCACGTCCACGTCGTGGCCAATGCCACACCTCTTGAGCACGCGCAGCAGCATTGGCCGCTTCGCTTGCACCGTCAGCACGGCAATCTCAAGCTTGAACCACAGCACGCCCTTGTCCAATGCAGGCCGTGCCACCGGCTCTGACTTGCTCTTGTCCTCGGACGCGGCCATCAGCAATTCGGTCGCTGGAAGCAGTTTAGCCTTGACGTTCAGGATACCCGGGTTTGCCTCGAGATTGGGCATGGAGCTGAGACGGCAGGTGAGCACGGACGAGAGCAGAGCATGGTATGTAGTCAAGGTTGAAGCGCAGTGCAGAGGACTGAATGAGACGGAGCGCGGGCCAGTCAGATAAATAGACGCGTGCCGACGCGGATCTGACCCCAAGCAAGCATGATCGTACGTCACAACTCGTTCAGGCGTGTGTCGACACGTTGCGATGTGATTGACTGGTGAGGCACGTGCACAAACATTGCAGGTGGATGATGTTGGCTCCTCACACTCAATGACATCAGATTATTCGGCGCGCAATAGAATAAATGTTTTCAATATCCATATTACCCGTAGCAATGATAAGGGCCGAGCTGGCGAACACGCCAGCGTTTCAAGACGAAGTCCGGGTCAATATCGATGCACTGCACGGGGTGAGAATCTCTCAATGGCTCTTTGCTTTCAGCCAAAATTTGGGTTCTGCGGGTTGACCACGTGCAAGCCAAAGTTCAGGATTCAGGTTCGCTGCGCTAGGTTTTTAAGGTTTTGTGACACCAGAAAAAGGGGGTAATTAGGTTTCCAGGACATGCCACGTTGCAAGTTTGGCTGCACGAGCCACGTGTGGCCTGCCTGGGCGAAAGTGCACGAAAGTGCGTTGTCCGCGGCGTAAAACACAAATTCAACGCGTCGCAAGTCTTCCGCCTGTTCGGTCGTGCTCCGCAACGTTTCCGATCAGCGGCGTCGTTTTCTTGTCGTTCTCGACCTGCTCGCTGGCAGCGCTGGCCTTGCCGCCCTCTCTCCGACGGTGGACAACCAGCAGCACTTGCACCGCCTTCTGCAACCCGCGCTCGCGACGACGACTCTGGCACCCCCCCCCCCCCCCCGCGCGACCTGCAGCAAGACCTTCCGCGACTCTGCAAGCTGCTACTGTGCACCACGTTGGATCCGTTCTGCCCTGCCGCCTTGACGCCGACGATTGCCCACCGCACGCTCTCAACACCAGCTCGCCATGGCCAGCCCCGCCATGTCCGCAGCGCCAGCGTCGCCGCACCCTGCCGAGGCGAGCAGCAGTAGTAGCAGCAGCAGCAGCAGCAGCAGTACCTCGCCAGCTCCCGCGTCGAGCAACGCGCCGGACCCGTCGCTCGTGCCCGAGGCGATTCTCAACTCGCCCTCGGTCGACGTCTCAGCGTCGACCACGTTCCGCATCAATGCGCCGCCGACCGACCGCGCCGTGCGCATCTACTGCGACGGCATCTACGATCTCTTCCACTACGGCCACGCCAAGGCGCTCGAGCAGGCCAAGAAGGCCTTCCCGAACGTGCATTTGCTCGTGGGCGTCTGCAACGACCGCGAAACGCACAAGCGCAAGGGCAAGACGGTCATGGTCGACCATGAGCGGTACGAGTCGGTGCGCCACTGCAAGTGGGTCGACCAAGTGATTCCCGACGCACCGTGGATCATCACGCAGGCGTTTATCGACGAGCACCAAATCGACTATGTCGCGCACGACGATATCCCGTACGCAGCTGGCGACGTGGCAGATGTCTACGCGTTTGTCAAGGCGCAGGGCCGGTTCTTGCCGACCAAGCGCACCGACGGCATCTCCACGTCCGACTTGATCACGCGCATCGTGCGCGACTACGACGAGTACCTGCGCCGGAACTTGAACCGCGGCGTCTCGCCGCAGGAACTCAACATTGGCTACTTCAAAGAAAAGCGCCTGCGCGTCGCGCAGCAGGTCATGGAGCTGCAGACGGAGATCAAGTCGGAGCTCGCCGAGTGGAAGGACGAGTGGAAGGAGACGGTCAAGACCTGGGAGGACAAGTCGGCTGGCTACGTCAAGGGGTTTGTCTCCATGTTCCAAAAGGGCGTCAAGCTGCTGCGCATTCGGTCGCCGACGGGCTCGCGGCCCACGTCGCCATCGGTCCCGCAAAAGCGGCGGCGCGCGTCGGACGATGATGGAGACGACGGCGACGAAGGGGATGACATGGACGCTGACGAGAATGGGCACGAGGACCGGCAGCGCGGTCGCCGCCATGACGCCGACGCTGACGAGGGCGAGTCGGACGAATCGCCCATCGACCCGCCGCCCGTGCTCTCGCCGCCGCCCAGGAACACGCGGCAGCAAAAGCAGCAGCAACAACCGAAGCAGCAGCAGCAGCGCCCAAGCAAGCGCCGGCGCCAGGGCTAGTCGTTTCGTTCGGCACCCCCCATTTGGATATCTGTTTTCTACTTATTTTTCTGCCCGTTGGTCTCGTCCTTTGGACCCATCGGAACTGTTAGGTCTTTTCTTTTTATATTCACTTTCTGCCGACATTCGGCACCAGTGGGAATGATTCCCTTCACCAAATTCTTTACTTGATGGAAAAATGCTCGACGGCCAACACACGTCAGCCGCGATGCTCCTTGTCATGAACGAGAGAACCAAATAGTGTCGAAACATGTAACCTGTACACGCCATCGATGGAGGATCAACGGAGCGCGGCGCGCAAGACGGTAAGCCGCGCGTACAGGCCGCATACTTGGTTGTGGGTAAACAGGATGAAAGCTGTTACAGCTATGATACCTATGCCAAGAGGACAACAGCGCGCAGCGTCCGCGGAACCAAGACTGAAGGCTGGCAGCACGCTGGCGGAGAGCAGCATGCATTTAATGGCCACGGTCGCAATAATCGGATGCGTGAAACAACAATTTCCCAACACTCAACGTTGAAAGGGTTGGTGGGCGGCGCACTCCAGAAAGCTGGCGAGATCCTCTCCCGCGAATCTGTCGCATCGCGCAAAAAAAACGGTCCTGTGGAGAACAATCGCGAGCAAGATAGGCATGAAATTATGGAGAAAACATTAGCTTCACGACCCACCCGCAGTTGACGTCTGGGCAACACACAACACACGTACAAGTAGTCGGCCATGCTCGCTCCGCGATATGCTGGCTGGAAGTTGGTAAATTAATGTCGAGCGGGCACGGCGTCCTTGGTCCTTCATTTTCTTCCACTTCACCTCACTTCACCTGCGCCTGCCTGCTACCTTTCCACGCTGGGCTTTGATCCTTCCAACCTCCGATAGACGCTCTCTGTTTGGCGCTTCCAAAAGTCTCTTCCCCCTGTCGACATTGACTTGCATGGTCCCCTTCGGCGGATGCTTCAATAAGTCATTCTAACGGAGAGGTCGGTCGCAGGTCTAGGAGGGCAGGGCTGAAGTCTGGGCTGCAGCGACAGTAGTATTAGAAGTGCTGACACCAGGCCGCGCATCTCCTCTCACAGACCTCCGTAACTACAAAAAGCAAGAAGCGACGCATCTCGATGATTCAGCGTCGTCCACTCCACCCACTTGACGGCTTCGCTGCCTGCTGCGACTGCGACCGTGAGCTGCGAGCATGCAGATCGACGCCTCAGCGACGAGTCCTGCGACTGTCGCTGCCATCATACACAGCAAGTGCGCCGGCTCTCCTCCGCGAAATCCTCGCTACGCAGATCAAACAGTCGCCCGCGTTCAACGACACGACTGTCCTCGTCACCGACGTGGGTCAAATTTACAGCCAGTACCGCCAGTGGCGCGAGCATCTGCCCACGATTGAGCCGTTCTATGGTGCGTTCTTCCGCAGATCCTCTCTGTGTTCGCTTTTGCGCGGCAGGCGACGCCCCTCGTGCGATCAGGAGCGACACCGAATAAAACAACGTCACTGATCCTCTGCGCTCTCGCATCCTGCACCATGTCTGTAGCCGTCAAGTGCAATCCCGCACCTGTGATTCTCGAAACGCTGGTCCGCGCCAGCGCCGGATTCGACATTGCGTCCGCGTGGGAGGTCGACCAGGTTCGGGCCACGGGCGCTGATCCGGCCAAGGTCATTTTCGCAAACCCGGCCAAACCCGTGTCGCACCTAAGTCACACCGCCGCCATGGGTGTGCGGCTCCTGACGTTCGACTTGATCGGTGAGCTGCGCAAGATCCGCGCGCACCACCCGAACCCGCTCTTGGTTCTGCGCATGGCAATCGGGGCGGGCCATGCACGTATGGCGCTCGACACGGTCGGGTGCTCGGCGCGCGCGCAATGCTCATGGAGGCCAAGCAGCTGGGACTCGACGTTGTCGGCGTCGCATTCCATGCTGGAAGGGGGTGCTTTGATGCGCGCGTACACCAAGGCCGTCATCAAGGCACGGTCGGTCTTCACCATGGCCGCCGAGCTCGGGTTCCAGATGACGCTGTTGGACGTGGGCGGCGGGTTCCTGGTGGTCTGGCCAACGACCCGAGCGACGGCCGCAGTGACTCGACGTTTGCCGACATGGCCACGGCGCTGCGCGACTCGATTGCGCGCGAATTCGCCACGATGCCCGTACGCGTGATTGCCGAGCTCAGGCGGTACTTTGTCGCGCACACCTGCCACGTTGCCGTGAACGTGATTGGCCAACCCACGCCCGATGCGCCGCCGCACCAGCACCTGCGGCTCCACGAAGGCGCGTTTTCGCTGTTTGAACGTGGGAGCTATCCGCGCGGGCCGTACGTGATCGTCAAGGACGGCGAGATAATGGCCGACCCGCACAAGTACGTGGGCAACGGCCAAGTCTTCCCGACCACATGCTTCGGGCAAACGTGAGCGGCCATGGACCTGGTCGTCGAGTCGCGCATGTTGCCGGACGTGCAGCCGGGCGACTGGCTCCTATTTGACGTGAAGGGAGCGTAATCCGTCGCGGTCGCCACCAAGTTCCACGGGTTCAGCCATCCACCAGTGGTCTGGACCAACATGGAAGCGGCCGCGCTTGCCGGTTCCAGTCCGATCGCATAGAACATTGATTGGCAAAGAGAATCCGCCGTGATCCAAGCTTTGGGCCAGGTAACAGGGAGAAGCGTCGTTTTTGCAGCGTTGCAGACGGTCAGATGTTGTTTTGCTGGTAGTATTTGTGATTGATTGTTTGGTTGTCGTTTCAATTTCTTTATTTCAGCTTGGCGTGGGGAACAATGAGCATTTTATTTGGAATGCAATCACTATCAGTTCGTTCGCTCGTCCGTCTGTTCAATCATGGACCCGGCACACAATCGGTGCGCAAGCAATGCAATTTGGCTCACGACAGAGCAAAGAAGAGTGCCGGTCGATATCGACCTTTTATTGCCGTCAACCGAGCGAGGATGCGACGGAAGCTAATGAAAAAAGGTGGAGGACATAAATGGCCATTCCTTGTTGGGAAACATGTGCAAGGGTCTGATTGAGAACAAAATCGCGTTGAAAAGTATGGTGGTGCATCACTTGCATCGCGTACGGCTCAATCCCGCCACCAACGTCCAATGGCGCGGGCGGAAAATCGCCATCAGCGTGGTCAGAAAGGACTTTGAGCGACTGGGGCTTTCCGGCCTGGGAAGGACCAATTAGAACTGCACGCACGGCGGGCACAGCAGCGGCGGTCCTCACGATGCAAGAAGGCTTGTGGCAATAACACTTGGATGCAAGATGCGACTTTACAACTGTGGATCCAGCAGGCTCGGAGTATTGGATAAAGAAAATGCAGCAAGAGAAATACGGGACGGCTGAGTCTGCGCCGTGCGTGTTGGATTTTGAAGCCAGTTTTTGCTGTCGTCGTTTCCTGGGTGGCGTCTTGTCCACTGCAATGTTGTGACTTGGAGTCTGTGATGTGTTGGAAGGCATCAACCAAAAGCCATCGAAACTCACTCATGAGCCAAGTCAATGCTGGAGCGTTGGACCAAAACGAAAGCATGAATGCCGACCGGTGGATCTGGACAGAAATTGAAAATCTAGTGCCAAGGAGGAACACCTGAACGGTATAAATAACTCGCAGCGACCCCCCATGATCCGGAATCATGGCGCCGACAGGCATTCATCAAGACATGCGTCGCCAGCATTGAAACCACAATCCCTGGCGCAATTAGTTGTGGCTGCAAAACATCGCCAGTTTCAATTTGTGTGTCGTGATAGGCAGGACATGGATTCGACCGGACTTCTCGTCCACAGTAAACGTGCTGGCCCTGACCTGGTCGAATTCGTCGATAGAGACGTGGCAGTCCTCTGTTGACCGGTTGGCGGCCAAGGAGCAGAAGTCGAGAGCTGGCCCAGCGACGAGAAACTAAGCACCAGCCACTTCAGTTCCATACGCCAAACCAAGTCATGATCCGACCCCCTCCAGGTCCCTCCAGAGCGCCGAGCTCCCGCCCACCATCCCGCCCCTGGTCCAAAACCTACTTCGCGGTCTTGGGCGACCCACGCCCCGCGGCCCCGCCCACCGCATTTGCGAGCGCTGACCCACTTCCAACACGGCCCGCGGCACTACTCGACCTCCCCGGCACGCGCATCGACACGGCGGGCGCGCGCGGCTGCCGGCGGCGCAAAGCCGCATTCGGTGACCGTGCTGGCGCGGCAGTGGCCGCAGCATGTGCAGCACGGATCAGCGCGAGTGCCTCGACCCACGCCGCGGCCTCGCCAGGGGACGCGGCCATGATATCGACGATAATCAACGTGGTCGTGACGCGGAACACGTGTTCGTGGAAGAGCGACATGGACGAGTCCATGGCGGCCGGTGTCGTGGAGTTCGGTTCGCGCGTAGTCAGGTCGGTCGCGTCGACAGCCGTGATCGAGGCGAGGTCAATGACGTGCCCGGTGTCGCGCGGGTCAGCCTGTGGTAGTTCCACGGGATCACGAGCGTGAATGAAAGAAAATCAGCAAACGTGGCAGAGCACAGCATAGACGCACCGAATCGGTCGGCTCGAGCACCAGCATCCCGAGCCCCGGGAACAAGTGCATTTTCGCGCCTTGCCACGCGGCATACGGCAGCCACCACCGCGACCGGGCCACGCAGTAGCTGACGAGCCCAACACGGTCGGTATTGGCCGCGTGTGCGGGACGTACAAGCGCGGCCGCGCCACTCGTCTTGCGCTTGAGCCCGGGCCCCGACTCGGCGGCGGACCCGGACGCACGCCCTGCCCCGCCACCGGACGACGGACTACGCCTGCCCTCGGCTGACGCGGCGGCGCCCGCGCCGGAACTGCTGCGCTCGCCGCGGCGGAACGCGCGCGCGGTTCGTAAATGCGGGAAGATAAACAGGCCGTAAAAGACGCCGGTCGTGAGGAAGAGAGCCACGGCGGTCGCGGCGTACTGGATCGGGAGCCCAATCGCGTCAAAGAACCGGGTCGGGAGCTACAGTCGACATGATCACGGCGTTAGTTTCTCATCCAGCCGCATGCACACGATATCAGCAGTGGACGCACCACCAAAGCCATCAACAGCGTCGTATTGTAGACGCCGAGCGCAAGCGCCTGCGCGTCCGGGAACACCTTCCGCGCCGGGTGCGAGCGCGCCGCGAGAATCAGTGCCGCCACGTGCAATCCACCATGGAACACAAACACCGGAATCCCCGCGGCATCACCCTGCGACTTGCACGTCATGTACCGCCACGTCGTGCGCTTCACGTCCACGGGCTGCGGCGGGTCGATGCCCGTCCAAATGGCGAATAGGAACGTGTCGACGGCGATCAAAGCGAGCATGACGCGCACGACGGTGCGGTCGCGTAGTACGACAATGTGCTTGGCAAACACGTTGCGAAACATTTTGCGGCACCGGAACAGCCGCAGCGCGGCCCCGCCGACCATGAGCGTGTGTGAGGTCACGAGTTGCCACGGCTGGAGCACGCACGTCACGCTGTTGGGAACGCCCGCCATCACGAGCGGGTGAACGAGCGCAATCGCCATTCCCATCTGCATGACGTTGAGGAGCGACCACGGCGCGCGCTGGATCTTGGGCGCCGCGCGCGACTGGTAGAGCAAGACGCTTGTTGCAATCAGACCAATTGCGCCGCCGAGACCGATCGTGACCATGGTGATGACGACCGGGTCGGTCCACGTCGGGTTGGTCGGGTTGCCGAGCAAGTCAATGCCGAGAATCGTCGCGATTTGCCGGTTCATGTTGTCGATTCCGACTTCAGGCGTCGCTTGGCCCGAAATGATGCCCGACCATTGCGTGTAGATGGCCTGCGACACTTGGCTGTATTTTTCGCCAGCAATGAGCGATGGTCGATGCATAATCTAGTGGAGTGTGACATGCGGGTAAGCCGAATCAGCGCACTACCCGGCGTGCCATCAAGCAAGGGATCGAAAAGCGCACCGTGACGTTCTTGTAGACGTCGCAAAACATGATCTCACGGCACACGTCTGGGTCTGCGACACGACGAGCTCAACGTCAGCGCTCAACATCGCGCTGCGCAACTCGTGCCATGATCAAACGTACCATTTAAGAGGCTCGGTACCGCCGGCATGACCCCAACTTGTAGCGCCATGGCCTTTTGAAACGTCGCCGACCCCAATAACCGCACGACCTGTGCGGCCGCCGTCATATTCGCCGCGCCCTTCACGACCCCCGCCGCGACCCCCGACAAAGTTGACGCGCCACGCACTTTCTCCCCCGGCAGCAGCGTCGCATTCCACTTCACGGCCGTCCCCCTTGGCACGATCCGGTTCGGCACGATCGGCGAGAACCGCATCATGACGACATTGTTGGCGCCCCACTGCATGCCCGAGACCATTTCGTCGGCGACGACCGCAGTTGCATCGACGACGGCCGACGTGACCCACTTGCGTACGCGCTGCGCGACTCGTAGGACTGCGGCGTACTTGGAGCCGGTCGTGAACGAGGACAGCGTGCGGTCGGGTTCGAGGAGGGCGCCGGCGTCAGAGCCTGCGAGGTACTCGAGCAGGTTGGTTGTGAGAAGCTCGTTGCTCATGAATTGCGGCAGGTACCCGATCAGCGTCGGGTCGATCGCGGACTCGCCGCTGGTGATGGTTTCGGCCATGACTTCGAGCTCGGACCACTGGGAGGAAGCAACGGTCGAGTGAGCCAGTCTGTTGCGTCCAAACGACTCTGGAGAGAGTGAACGTACTGTACGCGGCGGCCCGGAAAACCCGTACTTGGCGAGCAAATCGGAGCGGTAGTAGAGCAACGTGTAGCTCGTGGACACCGGGAGACCCATGCTAAGGAGATCTCGTCAGCGATGATGGTAATAATAAAGTCCCCAAGGCGCATTATCCCATACACTTTGGGCCAGTCGGTGATTCCCGCTAAGGCGCGCGGGTCGTGCGCGTGCAACTCACTTGCTGGAATCAGCGGTGACACGTCGATCAAGCTGTTGGCGAGGATTCCTGCCCAGTGGTCTATCGCAGTGGCACAAGGAAAAAGCATCAGCCATTCGCAACGAGAGTCGAATGGGCCCAGAAATTCAAGAGACGAATCGAGAACATACACTCGTAGATTAAGACATCCACGGACGACGTTTGGCCCGTGCCAATGGCCGCTTGCGCCTGCACCAGCCGCTCTACAAGAACGCAATCGCATCAGACTCCGGTGGATGGGCCGCGAATAGGTTCAACGAGGGGAACAGAGCACACGCACCGTTCGTGTTGATACCCGACTACCGACAGCCGTTCAACTTAGTCAAGTGGTCGCCGGTTTCGAAAAGGCACCAGGGGGGTACGCACATTCCAGACCAACTCGACGTGAATTCCACTCGTGCTCTCCCATGCGTCGAGCAGAGGCCGAATCGACGATGATTGTTCCGCCTCTTGTCCTGGTGTTGCTGGTGCGAGAAAGAGCCGCACAGTCGTAACTACCGTCCCAAAGAGTTGTTAACGCGGCGAACGCGAGCAACTCAAGAGCACGGCGAGAGCGAACCGGCGGTCACGGTCGTTGTGAACAGCGCAAGCGCAAAGACGAGCGTCAGCGTGGCCAGTCTCGACGACCACGGTTGCGCGCGCAGTCGCCGTGGATAGGCGGACGTGTAGCGATGGTCGGATACGCGAGATGAAGAACTTGAACGGAACAGTGTCGTGTTTCGACCTATAGCGGCCAAATTGGACGCTGCGATTTGCACGGCAACAGGGTCGCGGATGGACGCCTTGGTCGTGCGCCATCGTCGCGGCATTTGCCTGCCAACATTGTCCCCGTCGAAGCCGAATGGCCCTGTCGCGAGTACATAAATTCCCGTCACGGACCTGTACGGACCATCGCCTTGCACAAAACATGTGGTGGTCGTCAAGAAGTGGTCCCCGCGCTCTCGTTCGGAACGCCTTGCAGTGCTGCGTCCAGTGTGATTGGCCATTTCCGTTCGTGGTCGGCAGCAGGTCGGCAAGCCTGAGTCAATTTCGATACGTTGTCAGCGGTTTGCAACGAGTGGTAGCATGATGGCTGGACGGTGACGACGGAGTTGCGATTTGCGGCTGGCTGCAAGGTATGGTGGTCGTTGGCAGGGTTGTTGGCAGTTCTCGAAAAATCCACGCTTGCGTCGCTCCCACGCGTCTCGCGGCCAGTCGCTGATCTGTCGCGACCATCTGCCTCGACCCTGACCGACCGCCTGTCCGCCCTTTGCCCGCATTTCCAGGTGGACACTCCTCATTCACAAAACCCCCTTCTTTTCCTACCCATCCGCGCGGCCCCGCACCACGCTCACCACGCCGCCCCACCACCTCCTCCCCTCGCTGCCCCACCTCCACCACTCATCCACGCCGGCGTCCACGCGCGCCGCGGTGTGCGCCGCCACGCCGGGACATTCGCCCTTGCCGCCGTGCGTTTCGAGAACATGGGCTTCAAGTACCGGCGATCAATCCTCACAAACCACCCGCCGTCGTCCGTATCCTCCTCCTCCTCTTCCTCCTCGTCCTCCTGTGCACCCCACCGCGCCGCCGCCGCGGTCGCCGCATTTTGCCGGCTCCGAGGCGTCCCGAGATTGGGCACCGTCGCCGCATGCACTTGCGCGCGGCGCGCCTGCACGCGCACGGGCAGCTCCGACTCGGAGTCGTCCTCGATGTCAGACGTGACAAGCCGCGCGGCTGCGGGAGATGCAGCCCGTAACAACCGCCGGCGATCCGCGTCGTCGTCTGAGTCGCTCGGCGCTGGTAGTGTCGCGCGTGATGCTGGCGGCGCCGCCGGAACGACCGCCGACGCGGTGCGCGCGCGCGGCCGCGCCGTCGCCGCCGTGGTCCGGCCCCCAAACAACGGAATCTCATCCGTCTGCGTCTGCGGCTGCGGGACGAGCCGCGGCATCCCATCGTCCGAGTCGAACGCGACCAGCGCGTCCAGCACGAGTTGCGACTTGATATTGAAGTGCGTGAGCGCCTGGGGCACGGTCCCGCCGAAAATGACGACAGTCGCAATCACGATCAGGAGCGTGGTCGTCTGGATCATGGGCGCGTTGGTCGGCGACGAGACTTCGAGCGCGAGCGCGAACGAGACGGCCCCCCGGAGACCGGCCCACCAGAGCATGATCTGATGGTTGCGTGGGATCACGTCGTGCAGTGGGCGGGTGCTGCCGGTGCTGGTGGTGCTGGACCGGCGCGAGCGCCACCGGCTGAACCAGTTGATGACGGCGGCCACGGGGAAGACGGAGACGTAGCGCGCAACAAGGATCGCGACCAAGGTCAGGGCCACGACGAGCACGGAAAAGGCGCCCTCGGCCTGTTGCGTGAAAAGCGTGATCCCAAGGTAGATGAAGATGAAGTTTTCCGAGAGTTGTGCGAGCGTGCTGAACAGGTAGGTGGTCGTGAGTTGCGCGCGCCGCGAGAGCGACTCGTACGCGTAGTGCTTGAGCGTGATGCCGGCGAAGAGCAGCGAGACGATGCCCGACAGGCCGCACGCTTGCGCGCCGAGAAACGCCGAGTAGGCGAGGAGTGAGACGAGGCACGATTCGACCCCCGGGAATTGGTCGAGGTCCGAGTGCTTGAGGAGGAGCGCGGTCGCGAGGCCAATGCTCACACCAATGGCCAGCGATCCGATGAAGACAAAGACAAAGACGCCGAGCAGGTGCAGCGCCTGCATGGCCGGACCTGCCGTGGCCATACCGCTTTGCATATCCTGCTGGATCTGGTTGAGCGCCGAGAACATGACTAGGGATCGGTCTCGGTGTGAATTTTCAAGGTCGCGAGAAAAGTGAGAAACTGGGGTTAACGTACCAATGGCCACACTGTCGTTCAAGATCGACTCGCCAAAGATGATCGAGTAGAGCCGCGCGTCGACCTTGAGCTGCGAGAAGATGGCGAGGACTGTGACGGGATCGGTTGACGACAGAATGCAGCCGAACATGAGGCACTCGAGAAACGTAAGCGAGCTCAGGCCCACGAGCGCCAGGAGATACTCGAGAACGCCGACGACAACGATTGACAGGAACGTTCCGCCAAACGCAAACGTGAGAATCGGTCCAAGATGGCCGAAAAAGTCGCCCTATTCATAACAGCGCCCGCCGTCAGTTCACGTTCATCGGAGATCCAGCGTACAGCCAATCAAAAAGTGTGTACCTCGCGCAATTCGTAGCCCGAGTTGAGAATGATGGGCGGCAGGAGCAAGTTAAAAAAGTAGGTGTGCTTGAAGGAGAGCAAATGGCCCAGGGCCGGGCCTGCGGCCGTGGCGCGCACAATGAGCCCGACCATGGACCCGAGAATAATGGCGACTACCTTGAGTCGGTTGGTAAGATGGCAGTCGCGCGACGTAGACTCCACGATTGGGCAGAGTCGTAACGTGTGGCCATACCGATTCATGGATGATGCGAATGCGATGTCGCTGCAGGTAATACGAGGTCCAGAGCGTGACAAACAGCAGTGAGATGAGCAGCAGGAGCGCGCGGGAGCTGAGCAACTCCTCGTCCTCGGGCAGCGTGGGCGGAGGGAGAGGCGCTGGGGATGGTTGGGCCGGGGACGAGGGAGCCAAGAGCTCCTGGTCGGGTGGCGGTGGTTGGGCCAACATGGTTACTGCAGCGGGCTGCTGTACTTGTTCAGACTGCCTCGGTGGCACGCGACGCGCGAGGATTGTGGTGCGCCGGCGCGGGTGCAGCGATTGCAGCGAGTTGCGGGTGCGGGCGAGAGCGGGACGCGCGCGGAAAGAGCCGTGATCGTCGTCGTCGTGATCGTCACTGAGAAGAGCGCTTTGGTGCCTGCTTGACGTGGTGATCTGCCGCTGGTCCTTCGTGTGTGATCGAGCGGCCGTGGAAGCCCAGGCACCTGCCGTGAGCGCATGCACAAGACGCGATCGCGTGATGGGTGCCGATTGATCCCTGCCCTTTCTGACGGCAACCACCTGTGCTGCGGCGACCGCGAGTCGCGACCAAACCGCCTTGCCACCTCGCGAAACGACAACGCCAACGACGACGCCAACGTATCACGAGAACAGTGTGTGGCATCGGTTCGCGCCTTCCGCCTCTTCGTGTTCGCCACATCGGCGGCAACAAGACAAGCGCGCGCGCCGGCCAAGGACCCGCGCCGCCAAACCAAGCAAAGGCCGCGCCCTGGCGAGGCTGCCCTCATGAACGCCGGCCAAGGGAGCGGGGAGGGGAGGCACCCAAGGGACCGACGACGCACGCGCGCGCGGCGATGCACGAGAGGCGTTGGGCGACGCCGCGGCGAGGCTATGCTGGCGGCTGCTACCACCACCTGGCACGGCCAACAGCTGGTGATCACGCCCTGTCCTCATCGCCTTTTCGGTGCCGCGTCCAGTTGCGGTGCCGCGTCCAGTTGCGGTGCCCACCGCGCGAAGACCGTGGCGCACGCCCACCGTTCCCGCTCCAGGTTGAGGCCAAACGTTGATGGTGGTGGTGCATGCTTGCAAGCCCTCATGTCGTGGCTCGCCATTTCATTTTCCGCTGCGGTGGAGGGGCGCGCGCGTGCGGGTGCGCGAGGCCTTGGCGACGCCCAAAACCAAACGAAGCGCAACAGGGAAAAAAACAATGGGAAGCTGCACGCGGGATGCGTGTTTTTGCTCGTTGGATTTTGCGCTTGGTTGGATGGGTCTGGGCAGGCCCTCGAGTGGGGCAGACGTTGAAGGGCGTGCGGCGAGCCGAGAGCCGAGAAAAGGCGACACGAGCGCGCACTTCAGCGCCGCCAGCGGGCCGCAAAGTCGACTTCCAAGGGTCGCCGCTGCCAAATTTCGAGTTTCCCCTTCTGCTCTGCGCCCACGGCAACACACAAGCTGCCCACCTCTTTTTGCCTGCCCCGTTCTCTCCGCCTGTGCTCGCCACCATAAAGAGAGCGCGCGCCCCCTCTCTCCCGCCCAATCCGTTCGTCCCTCCTCTCTCTCCCGCCCAATCCGTTCGTCCCTCCTCTCTCTCTCGAGCAGCAGCAGTAAGGCACCGACCCGACCGTTCCACTTTACACGGCCGAGTCTTCCCTGCAGCGCATCAAGTCGGCCACTCGCACCAGTCTCGCGAGCGTAAACGGCCCCTTCAAATTTCGGCTTCTGCTCCCCCAGCAAGCCCTGCCCGCGTCCGCCTGCTCGACGCGCTGCCCCCCGTCCCTGTCGAGTTCGCTGCGGTCCCGCCGCCTCCGTATCCGCCTGTGATCATGGTGAACGTACGCCTTGTCTTGTATTTGCACGCAGTCTCGACCCGCAAACCCGAGCAGCATGTGCTCACTGCCGTCCCTGCCGCGGTCTCCTCTGAACAGATGAGCCGTCCCGAGAAGCCCCGGGCGTTGGGCGACGAGTTTGCGCAGCTCTGGGAGTCGGCGCACGTCGCTCTCGTTGAGGACGCCAAGCGCCCCACGGTCGCGCCGGCACCGCTGCCCTACCACGGTGCGGGCTCGACGCAGTTCCCGGACAAGACCATGTGGGCCGCTATCTTTGGTGTTCCGGCCGTGCCCGTCGTTGCGCTCGGCGCGTCGTATGTCTGGTACGTCTTCTTCGTGCGACTCGGCGACATTCTTGCGGTGGAGAACGTGGGCGGCGACGTCGCGCGGGTGCACAAGAGCGGCGAGGTGTGCGCGGGCGTAACCTGGAGTGCGGGCGGGTGGGCGTGCGGGCGAACGGGCGTATGCGTTCGCCCAGAGCCGGGGACCGCGCGGGCCGGTTTTCGACCTTGCCGAGGCAGAAGCTGGCGAAAGTGAAAGCGGCGCGCGAAACCGCATTTGGGTTTGTGCGTGCCTGCGGGCGCCGCACTCTTATCCTGCAACGTTGCTCGCCCGCGCCTCGCCTACGTCGCCGCCGTGAATCGATTCCTGAGCGGTTCGAGAATGGACTGGCCACTGACTCGTCACGCCTCACAACCATACTAGGTACCTCCCGTCACTGCTCGTCCTCGGCCTGCCGACGTTTGCCGTCTTCATCTACCTCTCGTCGCGCCTGCTCTCGCCGCCGGCGCAGCTCACCAAGACGCCCGGCAAGCCGCTCGAGCACTACCTCAAGTTCCGCGATGCCGAGTGGCAAAAGCGCTTCGGCGGCCGTGCGCCGGGCAGCACCAAGGTGCCGATGGAGGAGCTCTTTGAGGCCTACTTTGACGAAAAGGTGGATCTCAAGGGCGACGTGCTCGACGTGCTCGAGCAGCGCTACGATTACGCGCAGTTCCAGTTTTCGCTCGGCCAGTTCCTGTTTTTCTTGACGCAGTGGGTGCCCGAGACCATTTGGCACTCGCGCACGCAGGACCAGGACCAGGTCTGCGAGCATTACGATCGCGGCAACGACTTCTACGCGGCGTTCCTCGGCCCGCGCATGGTCTACACGTCGGGTCTCGTTGCCGACCCGTCGACGCGCGAGTCGCTCGAGCAGCTGCAGGACAACAAGCTCGAGCGCGTCTGCCAGATCATGCAAATGAAGGCCGGCGAGCGGCACTTGGACATTGGGTGCGGGTGGTCGACGCTCACGATTCACGCGGCCAAGCACTACGGTACACACTCGACGGGCGTCACGCTCTCCAAGAACCAGGTCGAGTTTGGCGGCCGTCGCGCCGAGGAGAACGGCGTCGCCAACCGCGTGCACTTCCTGCACATGGACTACCGTGACATTCCCTACGCCAAGTACGACAAGATCACGTGCCTCGAAATGGCCGAGCATGTTGGCGTGCGCAACTTCCCGAAATTCCTCGAGCAGGTGCGCGGCATGCTCACGGACGACGGTCTCTTCTACCTGCAAATCGCCGGTCTCCGCCGCCGGTGGACGTTCGAGGACCTCATCTGGGGTCTGTTCATGGCCAAGTACGTGTTCCCGGGCGCCGACGCGTCGATGCCGTTGGCGTGGGTCATTGGGCAGCTCGAGACGGCTGGGTTCGAGGTGCGCGAGTCTCACACGGTCGGCGTGCACTACTCGGCGACGATCGAGCGCTGGTACCGCAACTGGATCCGCAACCGCGCCGTCATGTCGGAGCGGTACGGCGAGCGGCTCACGCGCGTCTGGGAAGTGTTCCTTGCCTGGTCGACGATCATCTCGCGCCAAGGGTCGGCGACGTGCTACCAGATTGTCGCGCACAAGAACTTGAACCAGTTCAAACGCGAGGGCCTGTTCCGCGACGTGCACGTCGCGCAGCACGGCATCTGCTAAGCTGTCGTCGCTCGCTCGCACGCGATGCGCCCGTCTGGTCGGGTCGCGGGTTTTTTTGTGCTCGGGTTCCCCTCAAGATGCCCCCCTCGTCGTCGTTGCGCCGCGCCGTTCGTGCCTCACGCTCGTTTGATGGCGCGACCCCAGCACTGCCCTTTCATCTGTACCCCCCTCACCATGCACCTTCTTAATCCTGTTTTGACGTGCGGTTTCGACATCGCTTTTTGGTTGGGCTTATTGTTTTGACTTGGTCTTCCTTGGTTCGCTGTTCACGTTTGTTGTCGCTTCATCCTTTATTGTCGGTTCTCTGGTTTGTTCGTTCGTTTGTTTGTTCGTTTGCCTTGGTCGCTCGCTCTGTTCCGTTCCGTTCCTTCATGTTCGGGCCAAATCGTCGCTTTCGGTCGTGGACTCCTCTCCCTTTTCATTTTTTGCTGCTGACCGCGGGCGCGAATGCCCGCAATACACATGCGCATTGAATGACCCCTTCACTGATGTTGCCTATTCCCTCGATCATTCATGCGTCGACACTTCCATCAATTGCGTCGGCACCACGACGATGGCGTCCCCGAATGTCGCTGGATACGAACGACCACGTCGAGCGATGGGACCACGCGCAGCCAGTGATCCAACCAAGAAATTGCAAGCTGCGACGACAACTACCATCCGTCCCACGTCCATGTCACACCAACCGCTTCGCATGCCACTCCACATGCTCCCCCACGAAACTCGCCACATAAAAATACCCGTGATCGTACCCCGCACGCAACCGGTACGAGAAGCTCACATTCTTGGCGTTCTCACTGGCCGCATCGACCAGCATCCTCGTATGCAACTGGTCGCGCAGGAACTGGTCATTTGTGCCTTGGTCCACGAGAATCTCCATTTTGCGCGGGCCCGAGTACGTGCGGACCAGGTACGCTGCGTCGTACCGCGCCCAGAGGTCGCGGTCGGGGCCAAGGAGGTTGGTCAGGGCCTTGACGCCCCATGGACAGTTCGGGGCGCTGGACATGGGCGCAAAGACGGAAATGCATCGGAACTTGGACGCGTGGTGCAGGCCGACGGTAAGGGCGCCGTGGCCGCCGACCGAGTGGCCCATGACGGAGATGCGCGAGGGGTCCTGTTGGGTTGGGGGAGGGGTGAGTTTGGAAGGGTAGAGAGCGAGCGGGTGGAGAAGGTGCGTACGATCGGCAGGAAGTGCGTGACAAGGTGGAACAGCTCGTCGGCGACGTAGGTGTGCATCTGGTAGTGCTGCTTGTACTCGTCCGTGCTACAATTGCGAGCGTGAGCCACGAAGAACGCCTCGGATCGACCGGGAGGGCCCACTACGTACGTTGCGTCAACGTAGTAGGACGCGCCCTCACCAAAGTCCCAGGTGGCCGTGTCGTCTTTGCACTTGACGCCGCCTGCAAGGGTCATGGTCAGAGTGAGTTCGCGTTTGGTCGTGTTCAGAGACAGCAGAACAGGGCGTACGCGGCGACGTGTCTGGGCAGATTAGCGCGATGCCGTGCTTGGCAGCAAACATGGGCGCGCCCGACTTAGAAATGAAGTTGTCCTCGTTGCAGGTCAGGCCTGTGGGGTTGTTGCACCCGATCGCGACGCGTTTTCGTCAGTTTTCGGGCTTGAAAACGATCTCCCAAGTCCAAGCGCACACGGTTCGTACCCGACAGGAAGAAAATCGCCTGTTGGTCGTGTTATGACCAGAGGCACCAAACAAATCATGGTCAGCAACGCGAATTTTTCCTTGACCCCATCGACGACCGACTACCGCGTGCGACGACCACCGCGGTCGTGGCCACGAAACGCTTCAATTCGAGAGAGGGTACAAGCGTACAGGCACGCGCGTGTGGCCCGCGCCAGCGTGCGTGGGCAGGAACGCGGTAAAGCGCATGTCGCAGCCGAGCACAGCCGACGTGTGCTGGTACTTGTTGACATGGCCGTCAAAGCAGGCCGAGGAGCTGAGGAGCTGGGCCATCTTGGTGGTGGAGAAGCTAGTCGCGGGGGGTAATTGCAGCGGGTGCTTGCAGCGCCGCGTGGTCGCGTCGTTGGTGTTGTTGGAGGTTGGGCGCGAGCAGAGGATTGGCGAGCAGAGACGAGCCGAGCCGTCGTGGGTCGCGATGCAAGAATGAGCGCGAAATGAGGCACCGATGCTGCTCATTTGCGCGCGACATTGCGCCGATTTGGGCAAATGAAGTACCATGGGCCGCCCTGCCAGGCCCATCACACACGCGCCGCGCCGCCGCCGCCGCGCCGCCTCCGCCACTCTTGCTCGTCGTTCGGCCCTTCATGATCTTTTCCTCGTCCACCGCGTTGCTCGACGTCCCTGGCCGTGCCCAGCGACCTCGAATCCGAATCCCTTGCCTTGGCTGCGCGCTCTGCACTTGGCGCACGCGGCCGCACTCGACCGTGACTGCCTGCTCGCGACCGCACGCAACGCCCCTGCCGCGATCCGCGCCGGACGGCCACTTGCACCATCGACCGACCGACTGGCGAGCAAGTCTTGCTCTGATCCGTCGCGACGCCCGCGGGTACGCTGGCTGGCTGGCTGCCGTGTGCTCGGCCTCGTCTGCTGTGGCCGCGCGCTGACCGTCTGCATCTGCGCAGATGCTGGAGCCGCCGCGCGCCAAAGCAACGCTCAGCTTCCGCACCCGACGCCAAACCACCGCACCCACATCGACAACGACGCGCCTCCCCACACCCTCGACCACGCCGACACGCCCGATCCCGATCCC
Source organism: Allomyces macrogynus ATCC 38327 (assembly GCA_000151295.1). Lineage (NCBI taxonomy): Eukaryota > Fungi > Blastocladiomycota > Blastocladiomycetes > Blastocladiales > Blastocladiaceae > Allomyces > Allomyces macrogynus. The sequence goes on along the minus strand of GG745365.1, from coordinate 69,197 downwards.
GCTGCTCCGTCCCGCGCCAATCCGCACCACTTCCAAATCGCCCGCAATGTCGACGTCGCTTTTTCTCGAGACGCTGCGCCGCGCCGAACTCGACCAGTTCTACCCGAACCTGGCGGGCCGCGGCATTCAGACCGTCGAGCAGCTCGCGCAGCTGACCATGCAAGACTACTCGTCGCTCGGCGTCACGTCCATGGACGACCGCAAGCGGCTCTTCCAGCTGATTCAAATGATCAAGTCGACCTACCCGCTCGCCTCCGACAATAACGCGCCTACGCCTCCCTCGGCCGCGTCGTCGCCGTTCACCTCGGCGCGGCCCATGTCGCTGCAGGCGCCATCGGGCCTGCCGCCGCCGCCGCAACAGCCGCCGGCATCCGTCTACTCGACACCGCGCGGTTACGCAACGCATGTCGATTCGGCATTGCCGCCACCGCCATCGACGGGGTTCGCGTCAGCGGTCGCGGCGTCATCCGCCGCCCGCCGGCTCGCGGCCTCACGGTCGGTCTCGAACCTCGCGCAGTACGCTCCACCTGCTCCATCTTCCGATTCGGACCATGGCGGCTGGCGGGCGCCACCGCCACCAACGCTCCCGCGAGGGTCCTTTTCCGGATCGGCCGGTGCCAACCCGCCGCCACCCGCGTTTCTCGCGCGCGCCGCGTCGCTGTCCCTCACGCCCGATTCGGGGTCGAACGAGCACGTCGCGATGCCCGTGCCGATGCGGTCGGACCCGAGCTCGCTCGAGGACTTGCACTTGCTCGACGACGCCGGAACGACATTGTTGCCAAAGACGATGATTGCCGGGACGCCCTCGCCGACCAAGAAGTTTGTCCCGAGCAAGCCGCGGCTCAACGCCTACGGCGTGCCGATCTCGGGTGGCGGTAATTCTGTCACCTCCGCCGCGCGCGCGGGTAGCCCGCACCGGTCCGGGTCGGCCGCGAGTTCGCTGTCGGGCGCGCCGGCGGCAATGGCGCAGCAGCAGCGGCCGAGCGATTTGACGGAACGCATTCGCGTGTGTGTGCGCAAGCGGCCGCTCAACAAGAAGGAGTTGAAGCGCAACGAGTCGGATGTGGCCGCCGTGTACCCGCCGCGGATGCTGGTCATCAATGAGCCGAAAGTGAAAGTCGACTTGACCAAGTATGTCGAGCAGCACTCGTTCTACTTTGACGAGGTGTTTGACCAGGATTGCACCAACGAGCAAGTGTATGCACGCACGGCGTTGCCGCTCGTCGAGTATATTTTCACGGGGGGCAAGGCGACGTGCTTCGCGTACGTTCTCTCTGATTTTCCGGGATCGTGAGGGGGTAGTGTCCAGGGGGCTGATCACCGCGCGACGTGTAGGTACGGGCAGACCGGGTCCGGCAAGACGTTCACGATGCTCGACCAGCGGCAGGGGCTCTACGTGCTTGCAGCGCGCGATATTTTCGCGCTGCTGCTGCGCCCGGAGAACACGGCGCTCTCTGCATGGGTCTCGTTCTACGAAATCTACCAGGGCCATCTCTACGACCTGCTCAACGACCGCAAGCGCGTGTTTGCCCGCGAGGACGGCAACCAGAACGTGTGCATTTCCGGACTCACGGAAATGCAAGTCTCGGCGGTCGACACGCTGCTCTCGATCTTCGAGCAGGGCAACAACGTGCGGTCGACCGGATCGACGGGCGCCAACGCCGACTCGTCCCGGTCGCATGCGATCCTGCAAATCGCGCTCAAGCGCGCGACGCGCGCCGGCAAACTCCGGCCGTACGGCAAGTTCCTGTTCATCGACTTGGCCGGGTCCGAGCGCGGCGCCGACCGCGGCGATGCCGACGCCAAGACGCGCATGGAGGGGTCGGAAATCAACAAGTCGCTCTTGGCGCTCAAGGAGTGCATTCGCGCGCTCGACCAGAACGGGAAACACACGCCGTTTCGCCAGTCGAAGCTGACGCAGGTGCTCAAGGATTCGTTTATTGGCAATTCGCGCACGTGCATGGTTGCCACGGTCTCGCCGAATATCTCGAATTCGGAACACACGCTGAACACCCTGCGGGTACGCCGACCGCGTCAAGGAACTCAAGGGCGGCGCGTCCGGCAGTGGGTCTGGGTCCGGACTCCCGCCGCCAAGTGTCGGGACGATGGCCGCGCCCGACGACGGGCCCAGGATGCCCCCCGCGGGCGGACCGTTTTCAGGGTCGGGCCTGTCGTTCCAGGGGTACGCGCCGCCGCCGCTCCCGCCGACGCGGTCCGGGTCGACGGGCGGCGCGTCGGGCGGCACGTCCTACAACCAGTACCAGCTGGCGACGCCCGGTGCTGCGGCCACGCTCGGCCGTGCGGCGCAGCCTGCCGCGCCCGCGCCGACCCCCGCAACTGGCGCACCCGCGTTCCTGTTCCAGCCACCGGCGACGAACCCGTCGCCG
>GG745365.1:55686-65767 GCA_000151295.1 Allomyces macrogynus ATCC 38327 | reverse complement strand
GCTCATGGACCAGGAGTTCCCGGGGTATGGATTTGCTGACGTCGTCGGACGAGGAGGAGGATGACGACGACGAGCGGGGGAGGATGGCGACCCGGTCGCCCGACGAGGACGAGGACGACGAAGATATGGACTCGGCCGCGGGCGGGCAGTCGAAGGTGATCACGATTTCCGACGACGAGGACGACGATCTCGACGACGAATCCGACGGCGTGCCGCGCGCGCCTGGAATGCATCCGGCGGCCGCGGCACGCGCGCAGTCGTCGGCGTCGGCGACCCCGACCGGCTCGGTTGCCGCTGGTCCCAGTGGGTCGTCAGCGTGGATGGACGAGTTTGTGCGCGTGCACCGCGCGCACCTGACGTCGGTGAACGAGCTGCAAAAGGAGGAGTCGCGCGTGCTCGCGCAGTTTACGTTGGGGTTGACGGCCGCGCACGCCGAGGCGTCGCCGGAGACGGCTCAGGAGTCGAAAGAGGATTTGGATGCGCTGGCGCTCGCGTACCTCGGCGAGCTCGACCGGCTGCTCATGCGCAAGGCCGAGGCGGTGCTCGCGCTGCGGAATGATTTGGCGCGGGCGCGGCGGTACCTTGGGTAAGTGGGCGCAGGGTGAGGAGTGGAGATGGGGAAAGGTGGAGAAGATTGCAGATGATCACTTGTTGGATTCGGATTCCGGTTTGTGTACGCTCTCGTTGGTGCCAGCGCCGTGGGGAGAGGGCTGATCGCAATGCGGATCAGGACACGCGCCATGCTGAGCGTGTCGAAGAGACAACCTCGCTCGACCGAGCCGTTGGAGCTTGGAGATGGTGGAGCGGCTTGTGCGGGGCTGAGCTCGCCCGAGGCGTCCGGGCGCGGTCACGTCTCGCTTCGAGAGAGCTGGCAGGTCAAGTGGCTTGTTGCAGCTGAAAAGCGCGCCGAGTCATGGTCACAAGAGCGCGCCGCGGCTTGACTTGATCAGCTTCCCCTGCCTTCCTTTCCGTCGTCGCTCCAGGATTGGGCAACGACGAGGCAACGCGCCGCTGCTGCACCACCACCGACCATGACTCTTCGCGCGCGCCGCGTGAGCTTTCCAGCAATCAGGCTTGCGCCGTCGCCGCCGCGCCGGAAATATGCACGATTCGGCGAACCACGAGGCGCGCGCGAGGCTGCAGCGAGCAAAGAGCCGAGCCGCACCGTGATCACCGTCGACCGGGCCTTGTCGGACACGCACCCGACGTTGGCCGGCCCAGGCACGAATCCTTCAGCACGCGCGACTATAAAGAGGCCGCGACCGCACTCTCTCTCCCGCGCAACCACCCCCAACCGCAACGAGTGATTGCTGCCCGCGGCCCGCCGACCCGCGTGCAACGACCACGACCGCGACTGCGACCACCCCGCCCCTTGGACCAACCCCAACCAGCAACCAGCAACCATGTGTGGCATCTTTGCCGTCTTTGGCCACGGCGGCGACACGACCGCATTCCGCGACCGCGCACTGACGCTGTCCAAGAAGTACGCGCCTTGCGCTGCTGCCGCAACATCACCAACACCCCGCACGACGATGCTCACGCTCTGTCCAAACAACCAGAATTCGCCATCGCGGCCCAGACTGGTCGGGCATCAAAGTCGTCGGTCGCCACATCCTCTGCCACGAGCGTCTTGCCATTGTCGGCCTCGGTTCCGGCGCACAGCCGCTCACCAACGCCGACGAGTCGGTGATTCTGTGTGTCAACGGCGAAATCTACAACCACAAGGCGCTGCGCAAGCAGCTCAAGGGCAAGTACGAGTTCCAGACCGAGTCGGACTGTGAGGTCATCATGTACTTGGTGCGTTTTATCTGCTCGAACAGGCGACAGCGAGGTGCCGAATGTGACCAGCAGACTGACTACGGTATTGAATAACCGATTTAGTACGAGGAAATGGGCCCAGCCTTCATCAACCTGCTCGATGGCATCTTCTCGTTTGTCCTCTACGACGCGCGCAAGGACGAGTACCTCGTCGCGCGCGACCCAATTGGCGTGACCACGCTCTACCAGGGCTGGTCGGGAAAGGACGGTTCCGTCTGGATCGCATCGGAAATGAAGTCGCTCAACGAAGACTGCGACCGCATCATTGCGTTCCCGCCGGGCCACGTCTACTCGTCGGCGACCAAGCAGACTACACGCTACTACGAGCCAGTCTGGTGGGACCCGAAGCGCCTCCCGCCGTCGACGCCCGAGCCGGACCTCAAGGCTGTGCGTGAAGCACTCGAGCGCGCCGTCAAGAAGCGGCTCATGACCGAGGTGCCGTTTGGCGTGCTGCTCAGTGGTGGGCTCGACTCATCGATTATTGCCGCAATTGCCGCGCGGTACACGAGGCGTGCCGCGGCGACCGCCGCCGCGGCCAAGAAGCAGGGCGCGACCAAGGCCGATGGCACCGACGACGACTACATTGAAGAGGCCGTGCACGCAGCTGCGCTGTGGCCGCGACTGCACTCGTTCTCGATCGGCTTGCCCGGATCGCCCGACATTGCCGCGGCGCAACGCGTCGCTGATTTCCTCGGTACCGCACACCACGCGTTCACGTTCACCGTCCAGGAGGGGCTCGACGCGCTCGCCGACGTCGTCTACCACCTCGAGACGTACGACGTGACGACAATTCGCGCGTCGACGCCCATGTACCTGCTCTCGCGCAAGATCAAGGCCATGGGCGTCAAGATGGTGCTGTCGGGCGAGGGCGCCGACGAAGTGTTTGGCGGGTACCTGTACTTCCACCAGGCGCCGACCGACGCCGACTTCCATGCCGAGACGGTGACGCGCGTGCAGAACTTGCACACGGCCGATAACCTGCGCGCCAACAAGTCGACCATGGCGTGGGGTCTCGAGGCGCGCGTGCCCTTCCTCGACCGCGGGTTCCTCGATGTCGCCATGACGCTCGACCCGAAACACAAGCGGTGCGGGCCCGGCGTCATGGAAAAGTCGGTGCTGCGCAAGGCGTTTGACACGCCCGACGACCCGTACCTCCCGCACGATATTCTCTGGCGCCAAAAGGAACAGTTTTCCGACGGCGTCGGGTACTCGTGGATCGATTCGCTCAAGGAAATGACGGAGCGCGCCGTCTCCGACGAAAAGTGGGCCGCCCGGGCTGTGCGGTTCCCGCACGACACGCCCACGACGCGCGAGGCCTACTATTATCGCGAACTGTTCCACAAGCATTTCCCGCAGCGCGCGTGTGTTGAGTCGGTGGTCCGGTGGGTGCCGCGCCTGGATTGGGGCTGCTCTGAGGACCCCTCGGGCCGCGCACAGACGGCACATCAGCAGGCGTATGTCGCGGCCGAGGCGGGTAAGAAGCGCGCCGCGTCGCCGGCGCGGAAGCCGGCGTCGCCGAAAAAGGTCAAGACGCAGAAGTAGGCGGTGGCTGGGGCGATTTTTTTGAACTGTTCATTTTGATGCGTGGTCGTGACCGTGGCCGTGGGAAGAATTGATATTTTTGTTACGAACGACTGGTCCGGTATCTGTTTACGGAATCTGCCAGCGCGCAATTCACAAAACAAGAATCCAAAGAAGGGTCGCCATCACGCATCACATCCGACCCGAGGTCGTCCGGAGCGGCCCTTGCGTCACAAAAGGACTTGTGCTTGTGCGCGCGCGGTTGCGAAAGGGGCACCGCGACGTGGGTGTCCCCTGCACCGGTCGGTTCGCATTTTGATCCACGGGTCTTCCACATCGTAGTCTGCCAGCTTGGAATTGTTCAGAAGGTGCATGCGAGGTCTCCAAACGTGCTCGTGGAGCGCAGCGGACACGACTGGCAAAAGGCTCTCCAGGAGCCGGCGCGCGCCGCAGTCGCTCAGGTCCACGTGCACACCTCGCCGGCGATGCGTACGATGGCACATCGTTGCGTGCCGCGCCCGCGTTGGCGTACCCATGACCGTGTCGAGGAACTCTGTCTCGGGCCGCTGTCGGGTCGATCGAGGCACGCACCACGCCAGACTCGGCCGACACTACGCCCCGAGCCGCTGCGAGTGCGTCATGGTTCAGCGCGCACACAAGCCAGTGTCACTGATCGTCGACGTCGCCACACTCGCAGTACAGTTCGTCGCCAAACCACAGTTGTCGTGCACAAGTGCCGTCTTCGCCGTCTCCAGCGCAAGTCAGCGGCGGCGTCCCCCGTCATCAAGGACGGCCTCTCTCATTCCGATTCTGATTCCGTCAAGGTGCTGCTCTTTGACGACAAGCCCACTCTTGACCGACTGTATTTGCCTGGCGATGTTGGTCGGGTGCCTGTTCGGTCTGCTGCGGCGCCACCTGCTGCACGCCAGGGCATGCCTGCCAACAACGTCGAGCCGACGCTGTATCAACCCGGAGACGTCCTGCCGGGCGACACGAACGCGATCCACGCACGAACGCTTGTGCCCGTGCGCAGGGACGTGGCGCGCCAGAACCAGATTGATCCGACGCTTTACCGCCTCTACTTGCCAGGAAGGAAGCATTCGGCCCAGTCGAGCCAACGCTCTACCTTCTCTATTTACCGGTGACGAGCTTCTGGGCAATACGTACGCCATCCGCGCGCTGGCGCTCGTGCCCATTCGAAATACGAGTGCGGGCGAGGGTGTGGCCGATTAGGTCGAGCCGGCAAACTGGAACGAGAAGTCAAAATTTGGGATCAAAAAGGAGTACTGATTGCCAGAGCTGCGTTGCGCAAATTTTCTGCTCTGAAAGGTGCTTCGCTTGCCCCACATGAGGAACGATGATTCTGGTTTTAATGCAGCTGCCACCACTCTGCAAGCGGCACCCACTGATCGGATGGTTGATCGGCTGGATTTGCCTAGGAACGTTTCGCCCAGCAACGCAGTGCAGCTCAGCGCGGCTACTCGAAATGCAACTGTCACCAGTGCGACCATTCCCGAACCAACGATTGCGCGGAGCCCATATCTTCTGGCAAGTTCAACTGACCGGTTCCAACTCTCAGGCGCAAGAGTGCCAACCAAGGGCGACCGCCAGTGCCCGCGACCTGGGCAAAGCAAAGAAAGCGTTGCGTCATTGTTGGACCAGATGTTGCTGCACGCGACAAAGGTGTCACTCTTGTCCCCCCCCCCCCCCCCAGTCTTAATTGTCCTTTGTCTTTCTGGACCGTTTTGATTTTCGGCATTAAGTTTTCCATGTCATATCTGCTTGATTTTGATTGCACATGAGTTCAATATGCATTTCACTCACTTTAAATTTCATTTCCTCCTGCGCGATCCCGATTGGTAGTAGCGCTCTTCAAACGGGAACCAAAGCCACCTCAATGCAGCGTCCGCGAGCGCAAGTATGAGCAACATAGCAGCCAGATTGTTGGCCCGGCAAACCGTCACCTCAGACAGGTTCTGCAAGCTGCGGACGTCATGTCAAGCGATACGGAACAGTGTGACATGGTCCGCCCCAAGCGAATCGTCGCCAAACGTGCAATTCTTTCGAATCCTCTCGGCCTTCGCTAACAACAGCATACCGTACAGGCCCCGGGGATAGTCCACCTTAGAAACTGAGGCACAGTCAGGAGGATCTGAGGTCGCTAACGTTGGCTGGCCGCGAGCTGTGTCACAATCACGAATAACAGGCACGAATAACAGGGCCTGAACCCTCTGGGCTATCCCCGGGGCCAGTACGGTGTTGCCCTTCGACTTAAGCGATTTTTGAACGGCGATGTGGGCGCGCGGCTTGGTTAGAGTCTTGCGACGTTCTCACCTGCTGAATTTCGTTATCTAAGTTCGTTCTGAAATGAATGAATGCACACGACGTTGCAAGCTGTAGTGGACGTAAAAAATTAAAATACCAAGCAGGACAAACGAAAGTACACCAGAAAAGTATCAGCGGCGGTCAGGAAAGCATGCGAGCAGTTGCAGCTGAGTGAAGCCTCACCACTCGTTATGGTAATAAATCTCGCCAGCCGCTTGGTGTCAGCAAGTCAGAAAACGTGCCCATCCGAGCGAGTTCCGTCTCAGCTGTTGTTGAGGGCAGTCACATCCGGCTCGAAGCGGTGGCCATTGGCCAAGTGCATGGCCGTGTGCGTGGGACTGCGGGTGAGGGCGGCGTGGAGCAACAGCGCACTCCTGTCGAAACGAATACTTGCAGAGACGGCAACGTGGGTGTGTATTATTTTACAGGCAGACAAACCATCAACAATCAAAAATTTCAACTAAAACCGACAACAAAATGGATCACACTTGACAAACGGCAAGGACGAGAAAGCAACAAGAACGCAAACGGCAAGACCAATCAACCCTACCTGACCCGACCCGGCACCTTCAGCGCATTCCGCCAATAATCCGCGCCGCCGCGATCCCGGGCGACCGCCCTCCCGCGCCAACCGACCGCTCCCGCGCCGTCGCCCCCATCCGCGTCGGCACCGCCGGCCGGCGCGCGGCCTCATCCAGCATTTCCACAATCTCGTCTGACAAGACAGGCGCCTCCTCCACCGCGACCTCCTCGCCATCGATGACGCGCAAAATCGACCGCTCCCCGACATTCGGCGGCACAGCGAACGGCAGCCAATATTTTTCATCGAGCATAAAGTACGTGTACGCCGGGTCGCCGGACCTCGGGTCCACCGCGGCCACAGCCACGACAGGCCCCTTGATCCGCTCGAGTCCCGGCGCGGCACCTGCGGGGTTCATTGCCGAGGGACGGCGCAGCGGCCGCGGGCGCGGCGGGGGCGGCGGAGCGGTCACGGGCACGACGCGGCCGAGCGCGTCGAGTTCGAGAGGCGGCGGCGCGGCCATCGGGTCCGGCAAGTCGTCGGCGGTCAGACCTTGCGCCGGGTCAGCGTGCCGCGCTTCGTCACGGATTAGTGTCGTGATCGAGAGGTCGATGATGCTCGACCGGCGCCGGCCGTCCGGGCGCGGCGGGAGTGCGGGCGGGATGGCGACAGAGTCGGGCGCGTGGCCCGCCATTTCGGCATCGACGTCGCGAATGAACCCGGCGGCACGGTGCGCGGCGGCGGCCTGCGCGGCGCGGTCGGCGCACCGCGCCACGTAGTTGGCGATCGCGTCGACAACGTCCGGCTCGTCCTGCTCGTACGTGTAGAGGTCGATGGCGCGGCGCAGTTGCGACCAGTTGAGAATGTGCAGGTGGTCCGACTCGCGCAGGGCCTCGATAAACGTTTCGAGCAGCTTGAAGTGCGTGATAATTTGCAGCAACTGCAGCATCGAGATGACCGGCTGCAAGTGCTTGGTGAACGTGTCGCGCGCGGGCGCCGGAATCGGGTTCGACCGCACCCATTCTTCGAGGTGCGACAGGTTCATGCGAATTTGCATGGCCTTCCACCGGCAGCACAGGTCGGGCCGCGAGAGGAGCCGGTTGAACGTGGTCGCGCCGAGGTAGAAGAAGAGCTGCTCGATTGCCTGGTGCACGAGCGACGGGTGCACGTGGAACGTTTGCAGCACGTAGAGCGTCGACGACAGAATGGTCGTGACCGTGCGCGGCGTGCGCTTGTTGCCGCCGTTCATACCCGCACCTGACGACAACGGTGCGCCCGGCGTACTTACCGGCCGCCGGCGCGTGCCCGGCGAGGATGCGGAGCTGGGCTGCGGAGCGGCCGACCCGCCATTGGCCGTGGGCGCGCGCAGCCGCGGGAGCGTGGCGGACGGCGTGTTCGGGTTGAGCAGCGACGACGTCGACGACGCCAGCAACGACGAGAGGCGGTTCAAGCGGCGGTCATTGGCGACGCGGTCGAGCAAGTTGGGCGTCGACGACGTGCGCCGCAGCATTGACTGCGCCGCATCGCGCGCGCGCGTCATGACGGGACTCCCGCCACCGTTCCCATTTCCATTGCCACCCGACGAGCTGCTTGCGCTGCTCACGGAACTCACACTGCCCGGCCCCGAAATCCCAAACAATCCCGTGGCGGACGGCGGCGCCGCGGCCTCGCGCGTGCGTTCGCGGAACTTGAGCGACGCGAATCCAGGAATCGTGTCGTGGTTGAGCAGCGCATCGTCAATGACCGCCGACAGCCGGTGCTGCGCGTCGCGGAGCAGCGCCATGAAAATATCCTGGATGAGCTCGTTGAGCCGCACCTGGTACGGCAGCGTCTTGATAACCAACCCTGTGTCCTTTTTCAGGTAGTAGAGCAGCCGCGAGCAGTTGCTGAGCCAGTACCCCAAGACCATCATGTCGTGGCGGCGTGGACGCAGCGTATGTTCGAGCAAGTCGAGCGCGCGCGAAAACAGCGCGTCCAACAAATCCTGCGAGGCATAATAGCCCGCATACCGAGCGGCGAGGAACAGAATATTGGCTGAGACGGGACGCCGCGTGTATCCGGCCGGGTTCGTGTTCTGGGACCGGATCAGGTTCGGGTCGGCGAGCCGGCGAATCGTCACGTGCAAGAGATGGTCGAGCGAGGACTCGGAAAAGACAAACATTTGGCTCGGCGGGCACGACTCCCACGAGAACTCGACGAGGCCTTCGTCCTCTTCGTCAATCACGATTTGCGGGTCGAGTTGGTCGACAGGCGTCGAGGTCGGCCCACCGACGGCACCACCGCCACCGGCGACTTGCGCAAGCGACGCGGGCACCGTTGTCCCGACAATCGCACACAGTTCGCGGTAGTCGACGCCGTAGAGCGAGGGCACATAGTACGAGTCGGAGGTGACCGTGGAAATGGAGGTGCCGGCCATCGACACGGCGCGGGTATCGTCGTCGTCCGACGAGGAGGAGGACTTGCGCGTCGTGTAGACGGACCGCGCGTCCGAGTAGAAGATGGAGACGAGGTTGTCCTGCTCGGGCAAGTGCGCGCGTGCCAAAAAGTCGCGCACCGACCGGCCAGACCGCGACTTCATGTCGGTCGCGGCGCCGCGCGCAAGAAGGTACTCGACGACGGCGGTGCGGTTGTTGTTGGTGGCCCACATGAGCGCGGTCCACCCGTCTATCGGCAGGTTGAGCGAGTTGGTCAGAATCCAGGGCGAAGCAAGCCTTTGCGAAAACAACACGAATCCAAGGGAATCTAGCGTACTGTTATCCTGCAAATCTGCATCGGCCCCCGCCTGAATCAGGCGCTGCACGACCTGGAGGTACCCAAAGCACGCGGCCTGCATCAGCGCCGTCGACCCATTCTCGTCGCGGCCATCCACCTCAATATCATTCGCGCAATGCTTGAGCAAGTAGGCCACTTTGCGCAAGTCGCCGGCCGCCGCGGCACGCAAGAATGCGGCCTGCAGCTGCAACTTGATCTCGTCGTCGTGGTAGACAGAATCGAGCGTGTTGGCGAGCTCAAAGGCAATATCAGCGTCCTCGCCCTTGGCACCGGGTAAAAGCACGACCGAGGGACGCCGCGTGTGCCCGTGCTTGGGCAACGCCGCGAGCCGCGACGTGTCAGGGGCCAGGTGCGTCGTATCGCCATTGGTAGTCGCGGGGGCAACGTCGGCAGCCGCGAGGGCAATGTCGGACGGCGGGGTCACGATGCCGGGCAGGACCAGGGTCTCGCCGTCGGGCGTGGTCGTGAACGAGGCGAGAATCGTTGGGAGGGCGTCGTTGGCGCAGGCGGCCGGGTCGCGGTCTGCCGCGGCAGCGGGCGCCTCGGACGATGGTGCCGCGGCCATTTTTGGGGGCGAGTTTGCGTGCGGGTGGAGAACAGCACAGCAGCTAGGAGCGCGGAACGGCGACCGAGGGCGCACGACCGACCTAGAAGAGCGACGTGACAAGGACAAACGGGAGAAGGGGCAAGCGGCGCCTGGCTGGTCAGTTTCCGTCCCACTCCGTTGGCGCGGAGCACAACACGCGGATTTCAACTCGCGCCGCCCCGCCCAGCGCGCGTCCAACCGAGCGCACGATCATGGGGCCGGCCGTGATGGCTGCGCATGCAACGTGGCAGGGGCGTTGGCGACGAGGAGCCCTTGACGTGGGCGCGGACAAGGACGGCGTGGTGGGCGACGGTGGGCGACGGTGGGCGGCCGGGCGAGCGGGCATCATCGTTGCCATGGGGCGCGGGGTCGGGACATACGTGAAGCGCGCCGGCAGCGGGCACAGCGACGACGACGGCGGTCGTCGGGTCTGCAGCAAGTTGCGGGGGCCGTCGGTCGGCAACAGTGAGCGGGCGAGATGGAGCGCGGTGCCGAGGTGAGAATGATGATGGGTGCTGCTGGGATGCGTGCGGGCAACG
>GG745366.1:489895-509672 GCA_000151295.1 Allomyces macrogynus ATCC 38327 | reverse complement strand
ACTCTCGTGACCAAACCCGAGCAACAGTTGGATCTATAAAATGACCGCCCCGGGGCTTCCTCTTCTTGCTCACCTTACAGTCCCTGCATGCATGGGGCGCGGCCATTTTCTACATCACTCATTTTCTCCTTACACTATCATTGCGTTTCACCGACCTTGGGTCGTGCCCCGGGGGCACGCCCGGCGGTGGTCCCTTTGTCCGTCCCACTCCGCTCGTCAGCCACGTGGTACTCACCTCGTCCTCCTACCCCATTATCGAGGTCGGCATCCACCTTGGTCGCGAATCCCACTCGGCCCAGTCGGCGAGAAACAGCTCCTTGGATGGCCGTCTCGACGGCCCGACGCGACCGACGCGCGCGCACGATCCGGATCGCGCGAAGGGCCGACACGGCCCACCCGTACCGCAGAAGATAAGCACACGCGACGACTGCGGCGCGGCCGATACCTGATCGCGGCAGGATTAGTGTAAGGGGGTCGCATAAAAATCGATCAGAATGGGAAAGTGGAGTGCGTACCACCGCGACAATGGATCAGGACGTGGTCCCCTTGCGTGAGCCGCGCGTTCATGGCGGCCAGGACATGCGCGAGGTCATCGGGCCGTGCGGGCGCGTAGCCTTCATACATAGGCATTCTTGATTGAAGAGAGCGGAGAGGTGAGGACGAGGCACGCGGCACAAAGTTGGCGGCCAAGGAGCGTACCGAACCACCTCGACCCCAACTTGCTGCGCGGCCCGTGCGTACTCGGTCCAAGGCGCACCGATGCGCGCCATTTCGTCGTCATACAGGCAACTATCGGGCCATTAGTATAGTGATCCCCGTTCGCGATGCCAAGACCGCGAACCCAGGACGTACCACACGACCATGCGCACGCCCATGGCAAACAACCGTGGGAAATCGCTGTCGAGTTCGCGGCGCACAGGTGGACGCGTCGATGGAACCGCGTCGGCGTTGGGCAGGCCCGGCACGCGCACTTTTTTACCTGGACATGAGCTCATGCCAATGTTGCCGTGGCGCGGCGGCGTGGTGGGCACGTCGTCGGGCGTGATGGGCCGCAGGCAGTCGGTGAGCAGGTCGATGATGAGGGAGGACTGGGAGGGCAGCGGGTCGTTGATGCGGTGGTAGACGTGCGTGCTGTCGTCGGCGTGCAGGTCGGCCAAAGGCGTGAGCGGGTCCGGCGGCGGGCGTGCGAGGACCGACGACGGAAAGAGCCACGAGACTGGCGGGGAAAGAGGATCAGATGGGGTACTTTCGGGTACGGAACGGCCAGAAATCAACGAACCTTGCAATGGATGCGAGTCGGACGTGCGCACGGGTTGTTCCCGTGACGGCCGAGTAACAGCGCCCGTTCGCGCTGCGTTCGTCCCAGCTGGATCAGCAACTCGATCCGGAATGCTCGTCGACGTCATGAGCCCCCGTGTAACGGCCTCCTTGCCCGCGACCTTGTCCACCGGAAGCGGTGCCTCCGAGGCGAGTTTTCCGTTCCTGGCGTCGACAAACGGCGTCGGGGCCGGAACCGAGGGCTTGACGGGGTACTGGGCGCGAGCACGGCGCAGGTGCGCGGCGACCTGAGCGGCAGGGGTCGAGGCAGAAGGCGAGAATGTGCGTGCTAGGGAGACCGATGACCAGGCAGCGAGCAGCAGGGCTGGGCCCGACGTGCGCCTGGCGGGGAGACCAGGAGCGACGGTGGTCGGAGAGGACGGGTTTGTGGCGGCAGTGCATGCGTCGCGCATGCGAACGGTCGAACGGCCGAACGGGGTACCCGCGGCCGGTTGGAAGTCGAAGTGAGAGGAGCGGACCACAATGGCGGTGGTGCGCAACCGTGACGAGAGTCGGACGTCAGGGCAGCGGCGTTGGGGCCGGTGGGGTTGAGCAAGTCGTGCCGCGGGTCGCCCGTCGGCGAAGTCGGAGGCGGCGGCAGCGGCGGCCTTTCGGTGCAGCGCTTCTGGGTGGCAGCGGGGCAGGCCACAAAAGCGCGGGGCCGAGCAGCGCAACTGAACGCGGTCACGTGTGATATTCCCTCCACTGATCACACCCGCGGTCGGCCTCACCGACAGCGACCGACGTAAATAATTCGTACTGACAACGGCGCCGGCGAGTCCCGCGCACTATCGAGCTCGTCAACCTTCAAGACTTGCTTCATTCCCACCAGCCCAGCCAGCATCCTGCGTCGTGCCCGCCGCTGCGGCCCCGGCAGCCGCAAATTGAACGACTCCGCCTCCCACCAAATATGGCCACCATCAAGTCGCGCCCGCTCCTGCTGCTCCAGCGCGAGCTTCTATCGCCTCCAGAAAGATGCGCCTTGGGTTGGTCCGTCCGTCTCGCCGCCGCCAAGCGCATTGACCGCTCGCTCACGCGCCGCCACCCGCGCCCTCCACAGTGTGATGTGATCCAGGGAGTTCGCGTCGAGCTGGTCCAGAGCAACCTGTTCCACTGGCGCGTCGAGTTGCAGGGCCTGCTCGGCTCCGACTGGGAAGGCACGCTCACGCACGGCCTCGATCGCGCCGCACCGTCGCGACTGACGCGAGAATTTCAACCGTCCAGGCGCTTTGCTCATTTGTGACCTGCATTTCCCCGAGACCTACGACACGGACCCGCCCGTCGTCCAGCTCCTCACCGTCCCGTTCCACCCAAATGGTACGCGCTCGGGATTCGCAGGACGATCTTGGCCTTTTCGGCTCGGCTCACCCTGCTCCAGTCCATCCTCAAAATGGAACCGTCCACACGCCCCTGCTCGAGTACTGGGCTGCTGGCACCGACACGGTCGCGCTCCTCATAACTCTGCAACAGCTGCTCGCCGAACCACCCGCGGACGAGGACCTCGACGGCACGTGCCGCGCCAACCCGGCCGCGGCTTACATGTTGCGCGACATGCCCCGCGCGTTCCGCCAGCGCGTGCGCGACATGGCTGTCGCAAGTCGTCGACTGAGCGGTTTGCCCACCTTTCTTGCAAAAAAGAGTTTTCGACGCAACTGAACGACCTCCTTCGATCCCTAGTCGGCCTCGACATCTTCTCCGTCCACCCCATTGCGCCACCCGACCTGTTTCCGGCCTCCACCGACTCGGCGCGCCCGTCGTCCTCGCCGCGTCGGTCTGGAGCACCACCACCACCATGGCAGTCCACGTCGCGCTCGCAGTCTCGGTCGCACTCGCCTTGTCGTCGGCTTGCCACGATCCCGCCAAAGCAAGGTGCTCCTTCGACCCGCACGCGCCGCGTCCGGTTTGACGACTATCTCGCTGGGTGGCAAACGCTCGCCACGACCGTTGCGGGGGCCACCGCACGTATTGGACGCGCTACGTCGCCGTCCACGGCGGTTAGACCGTCCACGGGTCCACGGGCGCTCACAGTGGCGCCACCCGTTGGGGACCGCGTGCTGGCTGTGATCCCGCGCGGCGACGAGGCACTGGTCGTGGGGAAGCCGGGCATGATTGGGGTCGCGGGTGTTGCGCACGCGAACTTACCGGCGGCCGAAGCGCAAGCGGTCATGGAACTGTGCGTGGCATTTGCGATCCCCACCGTGCCGCTGCAAGTGACTTGTTAACTCACCACTTTACTCCATTCAGGGAACACGATCTCAAGTACGGGCGCCCGCACGGCCGCCCAACCGCCAAGGGCACCCCCATCGTCGCCGCGGCGCCGCAAGCGAGCGCGCTCGCCGTCCCGGCCGATCCGCAACTCTTTATGTGGATCGGCGCCGTGGAGCTCGCGCAAGGCGGCGCGTCGGCGATCGGCGTCAAGGGCATTGTTACGGCCAATCTACCCGGCGGCGCTCCCGCAACGGTCCTGACCGCGCAGGAGTTGCCGCACTTGCCACGCTCGCCGTGCCGCCGGACCGCGCTTTTTCGCGCCGAGTCTCTGCGTGGGTCTGAGTCCGCGGCAATGAGGGCGCTGGGAGGGATGGGGCGTGTGGCGAGTGCCGAGAGCGTGGACACGTACGTGCCCGCGGACCGGTGGTCGCCTGTGGATCGGAACATCGAGAGCGCGGCGGTGGTGCGCGCGTCGACAGGGCCCCCGCGCGGATTGGTACCAGCGAGCCCGGGGAAGAGCGTAGGCGGTGGGTGGCGTATTTCGCAGAGCAGGGGAGGTGACAGCGTGCATCGGCTGCAGGGTGGTCGGGTGCCCAGGAGAAGCACGACGCCGCCGTTCCTCGTGCTGCCGCCGCCGCGGTCGCCATTGCGACGTGAGACCAAAGGAGAGGGCCATGGCCGGATGGGTGGGAGCGACTTGGACGGGGACTTGGGGGAAGAAACGGATAGAGAGGACCTGGTGGCATGGGCGGAACGGTTGCCAGAAGGTTGATACCTAACAACGCACGACGTGCTTCTTCCAAAATGAGAGGACGTGAACGGATGCGAACCGTTTGATTGAACACACGACCCTCGAAAAATGTATTTTCGCTTGCACACGCACACAAACCACACCGTCTCCTACTCGGCGTCCTCGAGCTGCAGCTGCTCAAGGTCCTCGCCCTCAAACAGGCTCTCGTCCACGTCGTCGACCGGCGCAATTGGCGGCTCGTCGGCAGAACTCGACCCGGCCTGCTGCAATGCAAGATCGGCCTGGCGCCGCGCGAGATCGGCAGCCTTGTTGTCGGCATCGGCGTTCGCCTGCATGAACTGAGCAAGATCAAAGTCGTTGTCGCCGGTCCCGCCATCGTCCTCGTCCTCCTCGGGCGCGGCAAACGTGAACAGGTCGCGACCCGACAGCCCTTGCTTGCGGCCGGCCTTGACGGCAGCCTCCTTGGCCTTGTTCTTCTCGGCCTCATCAGCTGCCTGCTTTTCGAGCCGCTTGCGCTTCCACTCCATGAAGGTCTCGTAGGTGACAGGCGTGAGATTCGACCCGAGCTTGTGCCGCTCTGACTCGAGAAACTCTTCGAGTGAGATCTTTTCTTCGTCGTCGTCGTTCTTTTTTGCATCCTTGGCCTTGAGCACGTAGCCGGGCGGCAGCGCGTGCTTGTACTTGCACGTGTCGCCGCCGTTTGGGCACACCCAGAACCAGCCGTACTTGGCGTTCTCAATGGCTTCGAGGAAGTACTTGCAGACAATGTCGGTGGTCGTGCGCGGATTGCCGTGCTTGGACTTGATGACCGACTCAAGCTTGGACTGGTCCCATTTGTCCATGGTGTCTGCCGGGTTTGGCGAGGGGATGGATCAGTTTGAGAATCCCGGACGCGCACTCGTGCTCCGAAACGAAACGCAAAATAAAAATAAATATAAATATAAAACAGTACCGTTCTCCTGCTCCTTGCGCTTGTCCGTGTAGAGGTCAATCTTGGCGCCCTTGCGCTCGACATTCACGTCGTGCGAGAACTTGCACTTGGTGCCTTTTTGGCACTGGCCCGACTTGAAAAACACGCACAGTACGGTCTTGGGGTCGGTGCCAAACGGGATCTTTTGCTGCGCCCTGGATCGGCTTGAAGAGTTCGGCGAGCTCGGCCCTCTTTTGCGCCTCGAGTTCCTTTTTCGAGGGGCCCAGAGTCTTCTTGCCGCTTGCGCTGCGCGGGGCCCGCGGCCTGCTTTTTCACTTCTTCCACAAACTTTTGCACCTTGGCCGACTTGTTCTTGTTCTTCAGGCCAAACGTCTTGTCGGCCACAACCTTGGCCTTCGCCTTTTCGGCGGCTTTTTTGGAATCGTTCTTCTTGGGCGGCATGGTGGTTGGTCACGGCGGCGGCGTGTGTGGATCGGGACCGAGGACGGGTAGTGGTGGGTCGGCGAGCGGGCGGATCGGCGCGCACAGGACCAGTGAACAAGCGCTTAGCGGGTGCAGCAAGTCGATTGCGGGTAGTGGCAGTGCGGTGCGTGCAGTTCGCGCGAGGTGGATCGGCGAGTCGACGACGTGAACGCGACAGCCTGTTTGACAAGGAATTTCGTGTGAGTGGGTCGGACCTTTTGGCAGGCGTCACGTGAACAGGAGGCATCTGTGGCACAGCATCGGTCCCAGCGCATTTGACGTGGCCGGGCCGTGACCGCGTGTGCGCCGCTCCTTGGCAGCAACGACGGGGCCCTGGCAACGGGCGCGGACAGCCCATCGTCGACGCTGCACACGAACCGTCGAGCGGCGGCCTGGCAGCGGCCGGCCGCTGACGAGCCCTGGAAGCGAGTTTGCACTTCGTTTCGAGGTGTAATGCGCGACACTCCACGTCCTGATCCGCGCCGTGATCGGCCATTGCACCTGCCATGCACATGATCCCATGGTATCTATAGCAAACAACTCTGGGCTCGCCATGTGCCTACGTTCCCATGCTAACACGCTCACGCGACTGATGGCGCTGTGTCGAGCGGTGACGCTACTCTTCGAGCAGCATGTGCACGGGGCCGACCGGGTGGCTGGCCGATCTCTGGCCGATCTCTTGGTCCCAACTGCGGGCGCGTTGAGCGGTGGCAAGGGCTGGCCGCCAACCGCGGCACCGGCCTCGTGCGCTGCCCCGGGGCTCGTTGCGGGATGATGGACGACGCGCTGCGCTCAAAGTATGCGATTGCGTCCGCTTGATCTTCTGCACAGGCTTGCGCTGCCCGGCCTGCCCCGTTGGGTCTAGATTCACTGCCGATGAGATCAGGCGCGGGAGTTGCAAGACCGCGAGAGGGGACCGTACCGGTAGCGACGACGCGCTCGTGCCAGTCGGCGAGGCGGCGCGACGTGTCGTCGAGCGTCGCATGCGCGCGGCGCCAACGGCGCGTCTCGCAGGCCGTGCACGCCGGCGGGTCGGTGTCGGCGTCGGCGTGATCAGATGTCGATGCTGTGGTGAGAGTTGTCGCGAGCTGGTCGCCGCGATCGAGCGCTTGGGCACCGGCACCGGGCCTGGCCACGCCCAGGCCGCAGCCGGGCGTCGGGCTTGCGGCATCGAGCAGGCGTGGGTGGATGGCGAGCGCGTGCGCGGCGGCGGCGCGGCAGACGTGGCACGACTCTTCGGTGTCGTTGAGCGCCAGGTTGAAGGTGATCAGGGCGTGGTCGTCGTTGTCGTCGGTGCAGTTGGCTGGGATTGAGCACGCGCGGAGGCGGCGGTGGGGCGTGGCAGGGGAAGGGGCGGCCATGTCCAAGGTGCGCTCAGCGAGCGAAGAGGGCACGCTGGGGGAGGTCGGGGCGACGCAGCAGCGATTGGCCGATGGAGACTGGAGAACCGCGGGCGACTGGAGAACATCTGGTGGCCTTCGTGGAGCTGAACCAATCCCAACCTAACCTAACCTAACCAGCCTAACCTGGCTGCAGGCAGATCGCCTTAGCGCGTTTCCCATCACTCAAGACGAACGAACCGAGCGCACCCGAGGGACCACCACCCACCACGATCCACGCTACACTACCACCAACTGGCCGCGCCCGCGTCGATCCGGCGCACAGCGACGCGCCTTGAATTGCGACCATGTCGCTGCTGCTCGACGCCGCCTTTCTGCGCGACCGCCTGCGGCTCGCCGCGCTCTCCACGCAGGACGCACCAGCCGAAAACGTCATCCAGCTCGACCTGCACGCGCGCCATGACCTGCACGCGCCCACGCCGGCGACTCCGCGACTACCGCTGCCGCTCGCCACGCTCGGCCACGGCCTGGCACCCCCGGCCGCCGCACCACCGGCCCACGCTGCTGTCGCCGACCGGCTCGTCCACGACAACTCGCCACCCGCCGCGCTCGAACTGCTCTTGCGCCAGGCCGAGTCCGACGGCAACCGCCAGCGCCGCCGCAGCAAAGTCGTCTCCATCAACACCGTCCCGCAAGTCAATGCCGTGGCCCTGTCGCCACCCCCACTGCCCGTCCCCAATGCCGCCGCCGTCGCCTCCATGATCAAGCCGCCCGACCGCCGCGCGAGCCTCTACGTGCGCGACTGGGGCAACGATACGCTTCCGCCCGCTACCGAGACCGTGGCTGTCGCAACCGTGCCGCAACCGGCCGGAAACGCACGTGGCGCCAACGCCGCCACAACCCCGAACCAGCTCTCGGCGGCACCGGTACCGGCACCACTCACCGATCTCGATGCGCAGTCGCTCCCACCCGCCGACAGCCCGCCGCGCCATCCATTACCACCACCAACTCTGGTCGCGCGCTCGCTCGCCCCTCACCATGAGCGTCGACCCGGACGATGACATGGCCGAGGTCTACGGATACGACGACGTCGTTGCCGCCGACAACGACGACGACGACGACGAGGACCGGAGTGACGGTGGCGACTACGGCAGCGCCGTCGGCGCGGTGAGCGATACCGGCGCGGATCCGGGCAACGCCGTGTCGGCCGACCGTGCAACCCAAATCGAGCAGCGAAGAGGACCTGGTCCCGGTCCCGGTTCCGGTGAGAATGCGAGCGTGGAAGTGTGCGTTTACTTGGCGAATTTGCGCCGTGGAGCCCTGTTCCCCTCCTGACCATCTCCTTTTCACCTCACTCCAGTCACCTCGAAGGCGACGGTACACGGGATCCCGTCGCGCCCTCTATTCCAGATCCAGTCTCTCTCGGCGACCCGGCCTCGTTCGACGCCATTCTCGCCCAAATGGAGGCACTTGCCCGCGCCCAGGCCATGGCCCCGCCCGATATCTTCATTCGGAGGCCCGTGGCACCGAAATCAGCCGTCACCGCGCAGCGATCACAACTCTCGGCGGTCCTCAACGCCCAGTCGCCGCAGGCCAACCCGTTTGCCGCCACCTACGCGCGCTACGTCCGTTTCTCGACGTTTGTTTGAGCTTTTCTTCCCCGCCCAATTCTCACCAGTCTCGCTCGACAGGACGGTCAACACGCAAAGGAATCCATGAACTTGCGCGTCCTGATCCCTTTTGCGCGAGCACCGCCTGCATCCGACGCATCCTCGAGCGCCGACGCGGCCTCGACCAAGGCCGCACCGGCTGCACCCGCACCGGTGCCCAGCTACGCGCAGCGCCGACGCCGAGGCCCTCCATCACCAGCGGCACCGCCGCGCGGCATCCCGCTCGACGCGCACGTGTGCCGGTCCGCTACCGTTGAGCAGGTCATTGGCTACGTGCTCTACCTCTACGTGACGCGCGGGTTCCAGCCGACGCTCGACCACCCGTACCACCACGACGTGCACCACTGGGGCGTTTGCGCATCGTCGAGGAAGACGGATCCGTGGACGAGGGATTTCCCGGCACTCGACCGGTCGCGGCCCATGGGACGGGTTTCCAGTTTGATGCATTTGCACTGTGCCCGAAGGGGACCGACGCCGCCCGACGTGCCGGAATCGGGCCAAGGGCGAGAACAATAACCCCGCTGGCAATTTTGTGGCGCCCGGATCCGGTCCGACGGAACCGAACTTGTTCCGCGGCTACGGGTCTTGCCGGCGATGTTTCCGCTGCTTCCCGCACCCACGATACCGGCGCCGACGTCGAGTGGACCCGCAACCAAGCTCTTTATTAAGGTGCATTTGTACTCGACGATTGAGGTGCGGCACACGACGACGCTCAATGTCGCGCCCACGACACCGCTCGCGCAAATCTTTGATGCCGTGTGCCGCAAGCGGTCCGTGAACCCCAAGGACTACTTGCTCAAGCTGCCGGACATGCAAACGGCCATCACCGACCTCAACCAGCCGTTTGCGTCGTTGGGCCACGTCACGGAGCTATTTTTGATGAAGAAGAGCATTGGGACGAGCGGTATGCCGATCCCGTGGCAGTTTATTCTCACACGACCGCCGCCCGATCGTATTTCTGACCACGTCGATTCCAACCCCTCTAGCTGGCGACATGTTCCTGCGCCCACCGGGCGAGGAGGCACCGGACCCGAAGTCGGCACTCGCCGTCGCGCACCTGCTCCCGGGCTCGGACTTGGCCATGGTTCTGACCTACAAGAAGTTTACGGTGTTGCGCAAGATGCCTATGTTCATGGGACGGCAGGAGCGCGTTTTGGCGCTCGATGGCGAGTACTTGCACATTTTACCCGCCGAGAACCGGCAGTTTTTCGATAACCACGTCAAGACGGTGCGCCCAGTTCTTTCCTTCCCCGATTCTCGCGACGCGATTTGCGGCACTCGGCTCACACCTCTCTTGCCGTTACTAGAGCTCCTACCACATGTCGTCGGTGATCGCGTGCAAGCAAAACAAGAAGCTGCCCTCGCAGTTTCGGCTCGAGCTCGTCCGTGCGGCTGCGGGCGCCTTACCTACCGCGACCGCACCCGTCTCGACAGCGGCGGGCGCGACAGCGAATGGTGCCGGTGCGGGTAGCACCTCTGCCGGCGCGCCGACCGCAACGTCTCTCCCCGGTGGCGAGACCAAGGTCTACGAGTTTGAGGCCGCGGATCCGGCCACGGCGGCTGAGATTTGCTCGCAGATCTCGCTGCGCGTCCAGCTCGCGCGACCGGCGTCGACGGCGGGCGCTGCGGCCACAGCAGCGCGTGGTGTTGGTGCGTTGGTCGGTGCAACCGGTGTGGGCGTGCTCGGCGTAGCAGGGATGCCGACGGCATAGATTTGGGCGTGCCAAATAAACTGGATTTGCGTTCGGCATGTTCCTCGTCGAATCCGCCTCTGGGCATTTCAGTGCAGCGATTCAACCCGTCGTCGCATGCTCCGGTTGCCATCGTCACAGTGATCGCCACCAGCAACCCACCCCTGACCGACGTTCATTAGAGCTGACCCAAGTGGGGGTGGAAATTCGCGCCGACTTGCGCGCGTTTGCGATTGCGGGACAGGATCGCGCACTGTCGACTCGGCATTCAAGCCGGTTAGTACTCGTTTTCGTTTGCCGCCATCTCTCGTGCGCCCACGGCTGCTTCCACGGCCTCCATCAACCCCTGATCTCCTCTCAACGGCCGTCACTACACTCGCGCCAACCAGCTTGAAGACCTGCTCAAACTCAAGCCCTACAAGATTTTGGTTGATGCCAAGTTTGAGGTTATAATGCCAGAACAGCAAGAGGAAGTGATGGATGTGCAATTCAAGAAACTCATTGAGCTTGACTCAGATGTCAAGTTTGTTGCTGATGTGATATATTGGAATGGTCCAGCTGCTGTTGAATGCAAGAAATGCATGGCCCACAACAACTACAAGGCCAAGTAGTGCATCCAAACCATCATCAAGGTTATGTTGCTGTCTGTTGTTGCATTGGAACTTCTGCTGGTCTTCTTGGACGCCATATGCATTGCCAATGTGTGGGTGCTGCTGTGTGTTTGTTTCAACAAAAGACCTGTGCAAGCTTATCTTGCCAACATCAAGGGGCTGTTCAAGAAGCCCATGTTGGGTTCTGGTGCTGCAGTGGTTTTTGAGCACATTGCCAATGTGCAGTGCTGTTTTCACATGATTTGGCGCCATGAATGTGCCAAGTTGTCTGTGCACATATGCACCAACTTCACCAACTCGTTTTTGGTGCACTGCTCTTGTCACAGCCACCTGAGTATTTGCCAACAGTGTTCTTGTTGGGTGAGCATTACAAGGAAATGTTGCTCATTGAATTACAGACAATCTTGGAGGGAGCTGCCAACCAGCTTGTGGGCAGTTCTGGGACCAAAGATGCAGGTGCTTGCTGTGACAAAGCACAAGGACATGAAATGCATGTCACAACTGTGGCAAGATTGGTCACTACATGTGTTCTTGCCTGAACTGTGACCACCAACACAGGGGCAGCGCCAAAATTGCAAACAGGTGCAAGAAGAAGGACGCAAAGGTTGTGGCTAAGGGTGGTGATGAACATGCGATGGTGCATTTGTTGGTGGACAAGTATTAGCATTTGATGGCGCCTGCCTGTGGTGCAGATGCTGCTGGTGTTGTTTTTTTGTGCTGCTGAAGTTGACAGATTTGTGCACTACCCGATTGTCGCAGTCTGCCCCAAAGACGTGAGACTTGAACGTCAAAGCCATCAGGGCATGGCAACACTGCCCAGCACATATCCACCTGTCATTCATGTTGATGCGTCAAATTATGAAGAACCGGATCCTCACCATCACCATGCATGCACGCTGATGCTTTTGTTGGCATGCACACATCTTGCATAGAGCCTGAAAGTCAACTTGGCCACTAGTGTGCACTTTTGCAGCAACAAGTCACTGTTTGCTATGCTCAATGACATGTGGCCTGATAAAGGGTTCCTCATCTCACTGGGTGACCACTGCATGTGCCACCCAATTGGCAAGGGCACAATGCACATCTGCACACCATTGGGCAACATTGTTCACCTTGACCCAGTCTGGTTCATTCCTGGCTTCAAGACGCTTGTCTCAGTCTCTGAGCTGTATGATCAGACTGCTGTGCACATCATTTTCAGGGATTGAGATGTCCAATTTGTGCATCACAGGACAGGAGATATGCTCACCAAGGGCGTGTGGCATGGTGATATGTGGAATGTCCCAGGCATGTGTGGGAAGGGACCAACCAAGGATATGCAGGTGCTTGATGTTTGGGGTAAGTGTGTCTTGTGGCCAATGTGCACAACCAGCCGCATCTACTGCACCATTTGCATGTGAATTGACTCTTTGGTGTCCTCCATGCTGATTTGGCATCAATGAAGACAGTTGGCATGGGGGGTATCAACAACTTTGTGATGGTCACCAACAAGTACTCACACTGGTGCTTTGTGCTGCGTCTCTGCCACAAGGATGATTTTGGGCCACAGTTTCTTGACTTGCTCAAGTGCACCAAGTTGTTCTTTGGCGTGTCAGTGGGGCGGTTGCACAGCAACTACAGTGGCACATTCATTGGCAACAATTTATGCTCAGTTCTGCTCATGCACCACATGCACTTGTCAATGACGTCACCAAATTTGCCAGAGTTGAATGGGCTTGCTGAGCAGATGCTGGGTGTGCTCAAGTTGATGATGCGTGCAGCCATGACAGCCACCAAGGTTTCGCAAGATTGAGCGGGAGGAGGAATGCATTTGGTGTGTGCACTCTGCATTTCAGCAGTGGTGGCAACCATAACCTAGGTTGCCACCATCATTTGCACAAGAATCCAACTCGAACAGCTCCAACAAGGAAACAATGAGGGAAGACAAAAAACACGAAACACAAATGCGAGAAACACTTCGACACTCCCCCACGGCGAGCATTCCCTACGCGCGCAGAGCAATTACTTCCACAACTCCAATCATGTCCCGAAGCTTGCGGAATGCAGAAGCAGCAAGCGGCTTGGTCAAAATGTCGGCACTCTGGTTCTCCATGTCCACGTGCTGCAGGTCAATTGCCTTCTTGGCAACTTGGTCCTGCAACCAGTGGGCGTGGATCTCAACATGTTTCAACGAGAGCAGGGCATCCTTGGCGACACGCTCCACCAACTTGTTATCTTCCATGAGTGGCATCAGTCCATCCTGTTTGTACCCGAGCTCTTCCAGCAGCGCGCGTATCGTGAGGATCGTGTCGCCCGCTAAGCTTGCCGACACGTACTCAGCAGCCATGGTCGACTTTGCCACGAGCGTCTGCTTCTTCGAGCGTCAGGCAACATGGCTACCGCCAACCCGTATCACAAAACCTGACGTCGACTTGCGGTCGCCACGATCCTCAGCCCAATCGGCATCAGCAAACGCGTCAAGTTTCATATCCTTGCCCAAAAACTTGATGCCAAGGTTTGACGTGCCCAACAGGTACCCAACAAGCCGCTTTGCGGCCTCGAGATGTAGCATACCAGGTGCATGCATGAAACGGCCAAGAATTGCAGTCGCAGCGGCAACGTCCGGCCGCGTTTTGGTCGCCGCAAAGAGCAGCGACCCGACAATGGCGAGGTACTCGGTCTTCACGACTGGATCAATGATCTTGGGCAACTCGAGCAGCTCCTTGAAGTCGTTGGGTCGCATCGGGATCACTGGCCGCATCTTTTCGGGGATCTGGAACCGCTTGCCCATTGACTTGACGTACTGGCTCTGGTCAAAGTAAATCGACCTGTCATCACTGTACGTAATCTTGCACCTGAGCAACCATGCCGCATCGCCCAAGTCGTGCACCTTGAACTTGGACTTCAACTTGTTGACAATCCACTTGCGCAGCTCCTTCGTTGACGCGACAATCGGCAAGTTGTCGACATAGACTCCAACAAAGATCACACCTTTGCCCTTCTTGTCCATGAACAGGCACTTGTCGTACTTGGACTCCACGAATCCGAGCGAAATCAGGTAATCGGCCAAACAGCAGAACCACATGCGCAGGGCCTGCTTGGTGCTGTACAGCGCCTTGACGAGCATGCAGACCTTGTCCAAGTTCTTCTTGTCAACAGAGCCTGGTGGCTGCTCCATGAGCACATGCTCCTTGATGTAACCATACAGGAAGGCTGTCTTGATGTTGAGCTGCAGTGGCTGGACCTTGAGATACGCGGCAAGCGACAGAATCAGACGTAGCGTGTCAAACAATGCAATGGGCGCAAACGTATCCATGTAATGCATGCCTGGAATGGCCATGTATCCCTTGGCAACAAGTTGCGACTTGGCGCGCACGGGCTTTCCGTCTGCCCCGAGTTTCCACTTGAAGATCCAACTGGAGCGCATCACCTTGTTGCCTGGGCAGCAGTTGACAAGCACCCATGTCCCATTCTCGATGAGCGAGTTGTACTCGTCAAATGTTGGCACGTGCCAGTCCGGGTGCGCTAGCACTTCCTCGACCGTCTTGGGTTCCCAAACTGCACCCTGGGTGCTGACTTGAGTTGCGGCAACGCATGCAAGCACCACACTTGCCGACTCAACAGACTTGCTGAGATCCGAGTCTGGGTGTGCACATAGAAACAGTGTTGGCAAATTGAGATTGACAAATCCGGACAGGGGCGAGCCTGAGTCAACACCAGGGCCAGCTAGGGAACGAACAAGAGGGGCCGAAGCGTCAGTGCAATCACTATCCAACCGCAACATGTGCACTTTCTCAACTGTGTCAGCATCACGGTTGACGCCCCTTTTAGGTTCAGGATCCACCTCCCCCACGTCAGGCGTACCGTGGACGCGGGCAATGGCATTGGGATCAAAATGGCATGCGACCTCGGGCTGTAGGCCGTGCAAACGGCGCGATTGCCACGCGATGGGTGCTTGAGCATCAGGTCCAAGATCACCAACACCCCCATCACTCACTTCTGGCGCATCGGCCTGACGACTGGGCTCCCCCATGTCCGCAAGGACCCCCATTGGTTCCCGGTCCACCTGCAGCAAACCGGGTCTCTCGCTGGCTTGTAGAAAACCGCGCTCCAACGCTGGCCCCGCCAGTGGGAGCTTGGCAATCGGGTTGACCACGGGAAGTTGATCCAGAACTGCCAGAGGCACTTGAACTTGATTACACCGTGCACCTTGCCCGAACTCCTCCTCAACAACTTCATCGCCACCAATGCCATCAACCACAGTTGATGGCACGTCCAGCAACCCCAAATCAACTTGCACGGGCGACCCAACCTTGACCTTGGCCGTCAGCAACGTGCGAGGAGCACCAGCAACGACACGCGACTCTGCAACACAGAGCTGCTCGGCAAACTTGACATCGCACATGACAAACACCTTCTGTCCGCCCCACACGCGGTAGCCATCGCGCGTGACCCATGGCAACACGTCTCCATAACCAACCATGCGCACTGCCACACCTGCAGTGAATCTGGACACGCCTGGACGCGCCTGTGTCATTGAAAAAACAGTGCCACCAAGCAAGCCCCACACCTTGCACTTCGACATGTTGGGCGACATGCCAAAAACAACCTGGTATGGCAAGCGACCACTGAGCGAGTCACTTGGCACACAGTTGCGCACATAGCACCATGTTGAAGTGTTTGTCTCGCATTTATGTTTCTTGTTTTTTGTCTTCCCTCATTGTTTCCTTGTTGGAGCTGTTCGAGTTGGATTCTTGTGTACATGATGGTGGCAACCTAGGTTATGGTTGCCACCACCGCTGAAGTGCAGAGTGCACACACCAAATGCATTCCTCCTCCCGCTCAACCTTGTGAAAGGTTATGAGCCCTGAGCGCATCCCTAGCGCTCATGGACCGAACGAACGCTGCTGATTTCCTTGTCGTGGACCTACTGCTGCTGTGCTCACCAATTTCTGCGAGAAACGGACCGATTTGACCGACCGACCGAGTGGGGGCCACGCTGGACCCATCCATCACCACGATGACGATGACGACAACCAAAACTCGAACCACCACCACCCGAAACGTGCTGCATCTGCTTGAGACAGCGTGACGCCGATTTTTTCGACTTGATTTCGACAATTTTTGCCAACTTTCCACCATGACCTCATCTGTCTCGGTCAAGACGCCAATCTCCGGCCAACCAGCGATGATTGAGATGCTCAAGGCCAATGGCTCGAACTGGCTGACGTTTGCCGACCGTTTTCTCGGTTTTTTGACCGCCGACCAGCTCGAAGACCTGCTCGAACTCAAGTCCTTCAAGATTTTGGTTGACGCCAATTTCGAGGTCGTTTCACTGCAACAGCAAGAGGAAATGATGGACGCGCAATTCAAGAAACTCATTGAGCTCGACTCGGACGTCAAGTTTGTTGCTGACGCGATCTATTGGAATGGTCATGCAGGTGCTGAACGCAAGAAGTGCATGGCCCACAACAGCTACAAGGCCAAGTCGTACATCCGAAGCATCATCAAGGTCGTTTTGCCGTCTGCCATTGTGTCTGAACTCCTGCCGGTCTACTCGGACGCCACCTGTGTCGCTGATGCGTGGGCGCTGCTGCATGCTCGTTTTGACAAGCGTTCCACGCAAGCTCATCTCGCCAATGTCAAGGGGCTGTTCATGAAGCCCATGTCGGGCTCTGGTGCTGCAGTGGTTCGTGAGCACGTTGCCGATTTCCAACGCCGTTTTGACGTGATTCGGCACCATGAACGTGCCAAGTCGTCCTCGCACCTGCGCACCAACTTTGCCGACTCGTTCTTGGTCCTCGCACTGCTCTCCTCGCTGCCGCCTGAGTATTCGCCAACGGTGCTCTCATTGGGTGAGTGCTATGAGGAAATGGCGCTCGTCGAATTACAGACGATTCTCGAGGGGGCTGCCGACCAGCTAGAACACAGCCCTGGGACTGAGACGCAGGCGCTTGTTGTGACGAAGCGCAAGGACACGAACGCCTGTCACAACTGTGGCAAGATTGGTCAATATGTGCGCTTCTGCCCGAACCGGGACCACCAGTGCAAGAACGGCGCTAAAACCACGAACTGGCGCAAAAAGAAGGGCGCGAATGTTATGGCCAAGGACGGCGACGAACATGCAATGGTGCATTTGTCGGTGGACGAGTATGAGCGTTTGATGGCCTCTGCCCGTGGTGCGGACGCCGCTGGTGTTGTTTTTGGTGCTGCTGAATTTGACGGATTTGCGCACTACCTGATTGTCGCCCTCTGCCCCGAAATCGTGAGACTTGAACGTCAAAGCCATCAGGGCATGGCGACGCCGCCCGGCACGTACCCGCCCATCATTCATGTCGATGCATCGAATTATGAAGGACCTGATCCTCACCATCATCGTGCGCACACGCTGATGCCTTTGTCAGCGCGCGCACGTCTTGCACAGAGCCCGAAAGTCGACTCGGCTGCTGGCGCACACTTTTGCGGCGACAAGTCGCTGTTTGCTACCCTCAACGACATGCGGCCTGGCGAAGGGTTCCTCGTCTCACTGGGTGACCACCGCGTGTGCCGTCTGATTGGTAAGAGCATGATGCACATCCACACGCCTTCGGGCAACATTGTTCACCTCGACCCAGTCTGGTACATTCCCGGCTTCAAGACGCTTGTCTCATTCTCTGAGCTGTACGATCGGACTGCCGTGCGAGTCATCTTCGGGGATCAAGACGTCCAGTTCGTGCATTGCGAGACAGGAGATCTGCTCGTCAAGGGCGTGCGGCATGGGGATACGTGGATCGTCCTGGGCGTGTGCGAGAAGGGACCAACCAAGGACGTGTGGGTGCTCGACGTTTGGGGTAAGCGACCTGTTGGTGCGCATGTTGCCAATGCGGCCAGGAAGGTGTCACTTGCCGAGCTTTGGCACACACGACTATTTCACGTTGGTCATGATTGCGTTTTGGCCATGTGTACGCTCGAGTATGGCGTCAACGACGATGTGGGTGTGGCCAAGCCGCTACACGAGTGCATGACGTGTCTTGTGGCCAGCGCGCGCAGCCAACCGCATCCGCTGCGCCATTTGCGTGCGAATCGACTATTTGGCGTCCTCCACGCTGATTTGGTGTCGATGAAGACAGTTGGCATGGGGGGTGTCAACTACTTTGCAACAGTCACGGACGAGTACTCACGCTGGTGCTTCCTGCTGCTTCTCCGGCGCAAGGGCGACTTTGGACTGCAGTTTCTCGATTTGCTGAAGCACGCCGAGTCGTTCTTTGGCGTGTCTGTGGGCCGGCTGCACAGCGACCATGGTGGCGAGTTCATTGGCAACAGTTTACGCTCGATTCTGCTCTCATGTCGCATGCACTTGTCGACGACGTCTCCGAACTCGCCAGAGTCAAATGGGCTTGCTGAGCGGACGCAGGGTGTGCTCAAGTCGATGGTGCGTGCGGCCATGACGGCCACCAAGGCGCCGGATTCCCTCTGGCCAGAGTGTGTGCGCGTGGCGTGCTATGTGCGCAACCATGTGCCAAGTGACTCGCTCAGTGGTCGCTCACCGCACCAGGTTGTTTTCAGCGCGTCACCCAACATGTCGAAGTGCAAGGTGTGGGGCTTGCTTGGTGGCGCTGTTGTTCTGACGACGCAGGCGCGTCCAGGCGTGTCCGGATTCGCTGCAGGTGTGGCAGTGCGCATGGTTGGTTATGGAGACGAGTTGCCGTGGATCACACGAGACCGCTACCGCGTGTGGGACGGACAGAAGGTGTTTGTCATGTGCGATGTCAAGTTTGCTGAGCGGCTCTGTGTTGCAGAGTCGCGTGACGTTGCTGGTGCTCCTCGCACGTTGCTGACGGCCAAGGTCAAGGTTGGGTCGCCCGTGCAAGTTGATTTGGGGTTGCTGGACGTGCCATCAACTGTGGTTGATGGCATTGGTGGCGATGAAGTTGTTGAGGAGGAGATCGGGCATGGTGCGTGGCATGATCAAGTTCAAGTGCCTATGGGGGTTCCGGATCAACTTCCTGCGGTCAACCTGATTGCCGAGCTCCCACTGGCGGGGCCGGCGTTGGAGCACGAAAATCTGCAAGTCGGCGAGAGGCCCGATTTGCCGCAGGTGGACCAGGGACCGATGGGGGTCCTCGCGGACGTGGGGGAGCCCGGTCGTCAGGCCGATGCGCCAGAAGTGAGCGATGGGGGTGTTGGTGCTCTTCGACCTGATGCTCAAGCGCCCGTCGCGCGGCAATCGCGCCGTTTGCGCGGCCTACAAGCCCGAGGGTCGCTCGCCGTTTTGATTCCTGACCGCCATTGCCCCGCGTCCGCAGTACCGCCCGACGTGGGGGAGGTG
This sequence comes from Allomyces macrogynus ATCC 38327, assembly GCA_000151295.1. NCBI lineage: Eukaryota > Fungi > Blastocladiomycota > Blastocladiomycetes > Blastocladiales > Blastocladiaceae > Allomyces > Allomyces macrogynus. Next base: position 490,404 of record GG745366.1, on the reverse strand, counting down.
GATCCTGAACCTAAAAAGGGGGCGTCGAACGTGCTGCTGACGCAGTTGAGAAAGTGGGCGTGTTGCGGCTGAATAGTGATTGCACTGACGCTTCGGCCCCTCTTGTTCGTTCCCTGGCTGGCCCTGGCGTTGACTCAGGCTCGCCCCTGTCCGGAATTGTCGATCTCGATTTGCTGACACTGTTTCTATGTGCGCACCCGGACTCGGATCTCAGCAAGTCTGTTGAGTCGGCAAGTGTGGTGCTCGCATGCGTTGCCGCAGCTCAAGTCGGCGCCCAGGGTGCAGTTTGGGAACCCAAGACGGTCGAGGAAGCGCTAGCGCACCCAGACTGGCGCGCGCCGACATTCGACGAGTACAACTCGCTCGTCGAGAATGGGACATGGGTGCTCGTCAACCGCCGCCCAGGCGACAAGGTGATGCGCTCCGGTTGGATCTTCAAGTGGAAACTTGGGGCAGACGGAAAGCCCGTGCGCGCCAAGTCGCGACTTGTTGCCAAGGGATACACGGCC